>JAEOAD010000013.1:37205000-37805000 GCA_036365145.1 Orientallactaga sibirica
AGGGGAATCCAGCCAACCTGCCAACCTCAGTCTCCAGGACTCCAATCAATCCTCTTCTCCCACACTCATCCATTTTTTTAAAATAGTTTTATTTGCAAGCAGAGAGAGTTAGAGAAAAGAGAGACATAAAGTAGAGAGAATGGGCATGCCAGGACCTCCAACTGCTGCAAACACACTGCAGACATATGTGCCACTGTGCATTTGGCTTTACCTGGGTACTGGTGAAAAGAACTTGGGCCGTTGGGCTTTGCAGGCAAAAGCTTTAACCACTGAACCATCTCTACAGCCCTCATCACTTTTTTAAAAGCTACTTTGTTCTCACAGTGAGAGGTATCAAACCCACAACCTTGTATTTCAAGGCAAATGCTCTTCTATAGAGCTACACCCACCAAAAAAAATTATCTGTTGATGAACATAGGTTGATTGGATCCTATATTTATTGTGAAGATATCCTAATAATGTTGACCTTTTACTAAATAAAGTCTATTATATCCGACCTACTGTCAGCGTTCTTTTTGATCATGATTTATATAATCAACTTATATTCTATGCACATTTTCAAACTATATGACCACCATATTTTTTTTTATTAAAATGGGCTCTATTTTGGTTATTTTCTGTTTTATACAACAGTACTGTGAGCTTATTACTTCTAAAAATAAGGTCTCACATTCTTAGACTGCAGGCTAGCATTGCATTGAATCATTTGTCAGCCACATCATATTGTCAGCTTGTATTAAATGTCTGTCAACTAAAAGGACTAAATGTGTTCACATAAGCTACTTTCACCTGTTTTTTTTTCTTTGAAATGTGATCTTTGTCTATCAATCCAATATTATATGTTGGTATATTTATTTTCACATTTTTTATCTTGTAAAGTGTTTTTCCAACTTGAGCATTTATATAACTTTGAAGTTATTTTAACATTTATATTATAAATCTTTGTCCAGATTTTTGGAAAGTATGTTAAACAAGAAAAGGCCAAGAGCCATTTTTTGAAATGTGATATATGTCTATATCTATCTGTATTTGTGTGTTGGGGGTGCACAAATGGAGGTCCGAGGACAACCTTGGGATGCTTATCCTCTTTTCCACTCTGTTTTAGACAGGGACTACCTTTTCATCCTGCTCCCCTGCTATGTGTGCCTGTCCAGCTGGCTACAGGCTTCTGGGTTCTTCTGGCTCTACCTCCCATTGATGCAGGTACCTTGAAATTACAGACTAATGCATCACTTTCCATCCACCTTTACATGGGACCTGGGTGTCAAACTTGGTCTACCACACTTACAAACCAGTGCCTTTAATCATTGAACCAATTCCCCACATCCCTAAAGACAATTTTTTTGAAATATGCTTCTAAATATCTATTTTCTTTTATCCTTAAATTTGGAGTGAATTATTTCCTATCAGATACAAATGCACTTAATGAAACTATTAGTCACTCTTTCCCTAATTTATTACAATGTCACATTAGTTTTCAAAGTTTAAAGCTATCTTTTGCCATTCAATTATGTTTGTTGACTTACCAAATGATTTTAAGGAAAAACAGAGAATATGCCATGACATGCAAATGATCAACCATTTCACAGTGTGTCTGGCGATCAATGAAAATTCTACTTTGAAATATGATGCAAGTTTGTCTGGAACTCAAGGTTTTAAAACTTCCTAACTATTCTTTTTCTTGATTTTTAAGTTGAGAAATCTCTCTGGGGTCCTTGTCCCCGTTTCCTGTCAGTCATCTCAACCATACTCTGTAATGTTAAACACAGACCATAATGAATGACTCTAGAATTAGCACTACTTATCATCAAAGTGTAAAGACTGTGCATTACCCAAGGACATCAGTGTGAAGCCAGACTCACTCCTCACTGAATCCTCACTCTACTTTGGTCTCCTCATGCATGTGTATGTACATTTTTAATCACATAACTATATAATCTATGCACATATATACCACATCACATACACTCTACATACACCACATATATTACATACACATATGGAAAACAGATGATCAATAGATAGATATAAGACATATAGATAAATATATAGATAGTTATTAGTTACTAGATACGTGGTAGATAAATGGATGAAAGATAGATAGATGATAGACAAAATTAAACTTTAGTTTCTTACAGTCAAGCTTGGGAATTCTTCACACAAAAGTATCATAGATCCACTTTATAGTTTTTGTATTCACAAGGAGAAAGGGGAGTAATGGCAATGTCAAGTCTTATAGTAGAAGTTGCCCATCTGAGCACATTGCATGGGTGTGCAGACTCATGTCCTGGCTGAAGTCAGAGGCCTGCTTTAGCTCTCCAGATTATTTTCTGTTTTCATATTTAGAATTCTTCCCTTGACTTGTTTGTAGAACAGACATAATAAGGTGTAATAAAATTTCATTTTGTGATTAGATTTGAAACTTGTGGAAGTATGAAAGAAGAAATTGATGGGCTGGAGAGATGGCTTAGTGCTTAAAGTACTTGCCTGCAAAGCAAAAGGACCAAGGTTTGATTCCCCAGTACCCATGTAAGTTTGATGCACCAAGTGGTGTATACATCTGGAGTTCTGTTGCTGTGGCTAAAGACCCTGACATGCCCATTTTTTCTATATGTATATCTCCCTTTTAAACAAATAAATAAAAAGAATAAAGATATTGTCACATGCGCAACTAGACAGGTATGTTTAGTCCTCAGGTTGGAATGCACTTTGCCTTAATGTTGAATAGTCTGTCTATACCTGCTCTGAACATGATGTAATTTGTCCACCCAGATTTCTGCTCCTTGAATCAATTAAGCCAACTTACCTGTGCTTAGATCTGAAAGCCCCACAGAACTGATATTCCTTTCAAAAGACAGATCTTTCCTGTCTGACAGTAAAACCAGGTTTTCTGCATACTATTTTAAATGCCATATGAATCTGAAAAGAAGCTGATCACTATGTCATTTATGTCCTTCATTCCTGACTCTTGAATCTCTCCCCTTATTTCTCTATTGTTATGAAAGAAACTATAGAAAAGTTGAGCAAATGAGTGGGCCTGTGCTATATATATTTACCAAACTAGGCAACAGGTACGAGTTGACTCAGGCCATCTTTTATCAACCCCTTAAGTAAAGTATCTGCTACATTTGTTGTGACTACTGAATAATTCATATCATGTATTCTTTAAAGCATGTTACTTACCTTTAAAAAAAAAATATAGCACCTTAAGTTGTAACTATAGAGCATTTGGGGAATAAAGGCTTTCAAAATGTACATACAATGTAATTATCTACCCTTAATATTAAACGAGGATACTTGGAAAGCAGAGATAGGAGGATCACTGTGAGTTCAAGGCCACACTGAGACTACGTAGTGAATTCTAGGTCAGCCTGGACTACAGTGAGATCCTACCTTGAAAACCTGAAAAAATAAAAAAAAAATTAAATGAGGAAATGTCCCTATAAGTACCTATTCATTCACATAGCCTTCCTAAGCAAGAGACATTTCTGTATGTGTTTCTTGGCAGACAGCCTTGGAATAAACTGTAACTTTAACCATTTGTAAGGACAGAATACAGGGTATAGGGCAGTGCAATGGAAAACCTATTTCATTAAAAAAAAAATCAGAATTGTTTCCTTTTTTTGGCTGCTGCATATAATTGATGCATTGCCATATACTGGCTGCATTAGACTATGTTTTTCCTTTCTATAATATCTGATTTTAAATGATCAAATTTGCAGATCAATGGCAGAGACAAACATGCTGCTTGTCCACCTGGAGTTTAGTCAAAACAACTGTTTATGTCAAAGTCAATGCTGGACAGTAGAAATGTTTATTCATTCTGTTCTTGACAGATATCCTGATGCTACCTCCCTAATGTCCACAATTAATTGTTTGGTCTAGAAGCAGTGAACATTGAAGGCATTGCTCACCTATTACTTCTCTGTAATCCAGAATGGTTCTATATTGGAGTCAGCAACAGGCATCGATAACTGCCTTACGGAGAAACAGCTACAGATCCACACCCGCATATAACCATTCTTATATTCTTATATTTGTTCATGTGCTATATATCTTTTAATCATCTAATGTAACTTATACATAGGTAGTAATCTCAGCTGGATGGGAACGAACACTTAAAGAGAATGTAAGGAACTTGCCCACAGTTTTGCATGTAGCAAATGCACAACACTAAACTATAGTGATTATATTAATGACCTTTATCATTGCTGTGACCAAACTCATGGTTTGATGTGATCCAGATCTCATTCACCATGGCATGGAAGGATGGTGTTGGGTGGCTCTGTGGCGGTGCGAGATTGCAGCTACTGCTCATTTAGGAAACAGTGGACCAAGATGTTGGTAACTGGTTGGATTTAGCCCTGTTATTAGCATCAAGCACCACACACTTCCAGTTAACCACTTTCTTCAGCTAGGCACCTTTCTCAAAGGTTCCAAAACTTCCCATAACAGAGCCACCAGCTAGGGACCAGAGAACCTATGAAGTCTACTTCTCATCCAGATCTAAACAGTAGTAATAAGTTTATTTTTATAATAGAGTGAGAAACCCCAAAATTTTAGCACTAATTGCACCCGTATTATCTATTGTGACATGGGTATGTTACTTAACCCATAAGTCTACTTTCTCTATGCAAAAAAAAAAAATGTAGGTATGTTGATGTCAAAGCAGATAATAAGATACTTACAAAACATATCACTGCATACCAATAAATGTCAGTATCATTAAAATGATTTACCCAAGAAGGAGACCCTTTTTGTCATGGCTGCATATATACTTCTACTTTCAACCACACAGGCTTAATGCTCCTGAAATCTGATGACCATATTGCCATTTATCACGTTAAAATATGAAAAACCATTTCTTAAAATAAGAGATATTTCTATTCATTTCAAATAACACACAGTACCAAACATGTAACATAACTGGTCCAAATGGGTTGGGAATAGGTATGTGGCATATCACTCCTGGTAGGAAGTGAAATCTAAAAACAATAAGGGGCTGTGGAGATGATTCCATGGATAAAGCACCTGCCCTGCAAGAGGGATGTCCGGAGCCCAGATTCCAAGTATCTACTCTAATACTACCAGTCTCAGAGAACTTCATTTATATAATTCTTCATCCTATTAATCAAGAGTATGGTTATGAAAAGTTATTTATTTTAGAATTAAATCAAGAATAATTCTAAACGTAAATTTAATTATTCTAGAAGGAAAATTTTATAATTATTCTAGAAGTACATTTTTCTTTGACATAAAATGTACAAAAACATGTCACATTTTACATTTTTATCTATAAACTTTGAAAATTCTCTATTTATAAAATATGTTAGTGCCCTTTTCTTTCTATTTGAAAGGCATGTTTAAAATAAATAATGAGGACCATAGTTTATATCAACAAAATATTGTCAGACTCCAAAATAATCATTGAGTAATACTTTTGTTCAAACTTAAAGAAGAAAAAAAAAAAGGCAAATTGAACATAGTGTAGTTATCATGACAACTACAGACAGGCAACTCACAAAGCAGTACAGAAGCACCATATATCAGGTATTTTCATTCCCTTCTGTCCTGTGCAGACAGGTGTAGACTTAAGCACAGGGAACTAAATCCAGCCAGTCAGGCCCATGACATGCGGTCTGTTAGATACTAAGCCCTGAAGCTATAAATGTGTAAGGCAACTGAGAGGCAGGTGATGGACCTCTGTTTGAATGAAGGAAAATAGAAAGGTATGCAGCTGCCAAATGATCTACCACATTTTGTTTTCCTCTGAAATCCTTCAATGTTTCTTCAGTGAAAATTCTTAAATTTGGTGTCCTATGGGGGAAAAAAAAAATCTTTCTTGTGTTTGTTCATTTGATTTTTCCTTCCTTTCTTCTCTCCCTCCCTGCTATGTGGGTGTACATGTTCATATGTTTGAGTGTGTACATGTGTGCCATGGCATGTCACAAAGACCATAGTGCAACATTCCAGTCAATCCTCATATTTTATTCATTTAAGGCAAGGCTTCTCATTCATAGCTACTTTTATGAGCTTTTAGGAATATTTCTGTTTTCACTGTGGGTATCCAAGGCTTACAAAAGCTTGAATCAGCTTTCGGCTTTTATGTGTGATCTCGGAACCCAAACTCAGGAACTCAGATGTATGTAGCAAGCACTTTATTCACTAGGCCATCTCCCCAGCTTTGGAAATAATTTCTTAATTCTTATTGTCATCAATATTATGTATTTAAATAGCTTCCTGAATATGTACCCTATGTTATCCAGAATGACCTCGAGCTCCTGAGCTCAGATGATTCTCCTGCTTCAGCCTCCAAAATAATTGGAAGTATAGGTCTGTGCCACCATGCTCAGTTTGAGAAACCATTATTTAAACATGCAGTCTGCTAGACTGTGTACCGGTACACACTCATCTCCCTTTGCTTTGCTAATCTTCTGCTATTCTACAGGGAGATGTTGGTGACCATGATCCTGTGACCACATACTCCAGACTCCTTGGGCCTTGTGGAAAGCATTTTTGTACAGAGTTGCTTCATGATACAATCTATGAATGATGAACATCTTCATAATACTGCTAGTAAAGTGTTTCATCTACACAAAATGCTTTTCTCTCTTTTATTATTTCTCTCCTCTCTCTCTCTCTCTCTCTGCATGTGTGTGCACATGCATGTGGAGACCAGCTATCATCATTGGGTATCTTCCTCTTCAATCAATAATCACCTTATTTTGGAGACAGGGTCGCTCACTGCATCTAAACATCACTGATTTAGCTACACAAGCTAACCAATGAAACTCAATGAACCTATTGTCACTATCACCCCAGAGTTGAGAATATAGGTGAAGTTACTCTGGTGTTCTAAACCTAAGTCCTCATGCTTTCATAGCAAGCACTTTATATACTAAATTATTTCCTCACCTCCAAAATATTTCTTAGTATATTCAGTGAACTCACATGCACAGAGCACTTTGATAGTAGTTGTGCCCACCACCTACCGAATTATTCCACTAGAGCTTATTTATGTATTTAGTTGTGTGTTTAGAGACTGAGTCTTGCTGTGCATCCAAGGCTGGCCTCAAACTTGCAATTCTTCCATGCAGGAAGTGTACTTCCTGAATGCTTGGGTTACAGGTGTACACCACCATGCTTGGCTCCCTCATTTTATTTATATATATATATATATATATATATATATATATATATATATATATATATAATTTATTTTTTTTTTTTTTTTTTTGTTTTTCAAGGTAGGGTCTCACTCTTGTCCAGGCTGACCTGGAATTAACTATGTAGTCTCAGGGTGGCCTTGAACTCTCGGCAATCCTCCTACCTCTGCCTCCCAAGTGCTGGGATTAAAGGCATGCGCCACCATGCCCGGCTCCCTCATTATTTTAAATGACACAATCCCAAGCTAGAGAGGTGGCTAAGCAGTTAAAGCTCTTGCTTGCAAAACTTAAGGACTCTGGTTCGATTTCGCAATACCCACATAAGTCAGATGCAAAAGGTGATGCATGCATCTGGAGTTTGTTTGCCTTGGCTGGGGGCCCTAGCATGCCAATCCTCTCTCTCCCTCTTTCTCTCTTTCTCAAATAAGTAAATAAATATCAAAAATGACACAACTCCATTATGAGCATTTTTCAAGAATTTTTTCAACCTGCTAATTAAAAAGTTAAAGGCAAAGCTTTATTTTATCATATTATCCTGGTTTATACACCCATAGTGTTTACCATTAAGCTTAATATACTTTACATAATTGTCTATCTTCTTTCATTCTATATGTCCTCTATCATCTATGTTTCTGTTTCACCAAAGCCCAAGTTTTTTGAGGACACTATGGTGATTTGAAGCAGATGTCTTCCCTAAACTTACATGTTCTGAATGCTTGGTCCCCAGCTGGTCGCAATTTGGGATGTGGAACTTTGCTGGAGGAGGTGTGTTGCTGCGGGTCCATTTAGGCTTGTTACAGCCACTTTCCCCTTGCCAGGTATAGCTTACTCTCTTGCTGCCATTTTCTAATTGCTGTAGCAGCAGTGATGTCCAGTTTCTGCTTTTGCATGTGAAATGTTCCCTGCCATCTTGAAGTATACTCTCGAGACTGGAAGCCAAATTGTAAACTTCCCTCACATCAGCTGCTTTGGGCCAGGTGCTTTGTCCCAGTAATGAAAAGGTGACTGCAAGAGACAAGAATTTTTCTATTTTGTCCAGTGGCCATTCATTATCAAGTTCAGAACCATGTATGACACATACCAGGCCCTCAATAAAGATATATTCCAAAGATCAACAAATTGAGCATATGTTACTCTTTAATTAATCATGTGTTCTGAGGGAAATACAGTTTGGAAGTATGGGTTATGGAAGGTCTAGAAAGAAGTACAACATAGACAATGTAAAAAAGAATTTTTTTGCTAATAGATATTATTGATTGGACCCTAGTTATAGAAAAAAAAAAGCAAAGCAAACAAATGCACAAACAAAAATAGTTTTCAAAGATATTTTGGATACAAATCAAGATATTTAATATGTGCTGGAAATTATAAGAAATATTGAATGTTTCATTAGGGATTATGATGTAGTTGTAGAAGAGAATTTCTTTTCTTTTAGAATAGGAATGAAGCGTTTTTCAAGAGTGACTTGTTATACTGTCTGATTCACATGCATTTCAAGTGATTTAGCGCCAACAAAAGTAAGCCATACATAAATTACAGACACATTTATCTGTATGTATGTGTGTGTGTGTATGTGTGTGTGCGTGTGTGTGTGTGTGTGCGCGCGCATCAGTGTGTAGAATGAGAACACAAAGATGATAAAACAATGACTAGTAAATCTAGATGCAATCTTTTGTTTTATAATTCTTATTTTTATTAACTTATTTGTGTGAGAAATATAGGCAGAGAGAGAAAGAGAGATGGAGAGAGAGCGAGAGAGCAGAGAACACACAAAGGCATCAGGTCCTCTTGCCACTCAAAAGGAACTTCAGGCTCATGTATCATTTTGTGAATCAGGCTTGATGCAGGTACTGGGGAATTGAACCCAGACTGGCAGGTTTTGCAAGTAATTGCCTTTTAGAGCTAAGCCATGTCCCTAGACCATGAAATCTTTATTATATAATTTTTGCAATTTTCCTGAATGTTTATAGGTCTACAAAGTAAAAATGTGGGAGGACATGGCATTTTCAAAATCTGACTTGAAATAGTAGTTAAATATTAGCTGAAAATTTACCTTACAATTTCTCTCTTTATAGGATCAGTTTTTGACATCAAAGAGTTTAAAATAATAGAGATTACTTTTCTTGATTTGACAACTGTTAGCATAACATCATATGCACAAATTTAACACAAAGAGATGAACAGCAAAACCTGGAAAAGTTTCCCATGACCTTTACTAAATATATCCTTCCTTTCAATATCATTTTTAAATTTTATAATTGGGGCTGGAAAGATGGTTAAGCCATTATGGCGCTTGCCTGCAGTTCTCCCAGTACCCATGTAAAGCCAGATTCACAAGGTGGTGAATGCATCTGGAGCTGATTTGCAGGGGCTAGAGGTCCTGGTATACCCATTCTCTTTCTCTCTTTTTCTTTATATATATATGAAAACTTCATATTATAAATATTATAGCTGGACTTGCCTTGTAAAATATCCCCACTTCCAACTAAGGAGATGAGATTTGATCAAAACTATGAAAGATATTTTCATGTGAGTTATCATAACATATAAACGAAGAGTGGCATCACCAACAGCAGTTACTTATAGGTAATTAAATAGATTTTTCTGTCTCCAAATTTATACACACTAAAATAATTCAACTGGATGAACATGGAAGCTATGGTAGACAGATATTAAATAACTAGGAACAATAAACTAAAAATGTATCTCACCTTTCTATGTTTTCATGAACCTCTTTCGACATCAGAGACAATGTAACTTTTGTCTATGTGTCTGCATGCTTGCTCATGTAGAAGTAATTTTAAGGTTGCTAGTTTTGTACACAGTTAGGTAATTATTGACAAGCCTCTTTGCCCGTGCTTATTACACAACAACTGATTATCTGCTAACATGGCTTAAGACAATACTTCAAGAAGTATAGTTACTGATGTCTAGTCATGCATTTCACACAAAAAATATAGTTGGGGCTATGAAGAAGTTAGTTACTCATTTTTTTCTTTTTCTTTATTTATTTGTGAGGGGAGAGAATAAGAAAATGGGCACACCAGGGTATTCAGCCACTCTAAATGAAAACCAGATATATACATTATCCAGTGCATCTGGCTTTACATGGGTACTGGGGAATTGAACCCATGTCATTAAGTTCTGTAGGCAAGCACCTTAATTGTTGAGCATCTCTCCATCCCTCAGCTCCTCAATTTTAACTAAGAAATAATTGGCACCAAAATATATTTGCCTCACTGAAATTTGGATAGGTCCACTAATCTTACTTGTAAATATAATTTAATACTTTTAAACTAGTTGTCTCACATTAGAGAACACTCAAAATAGATTTCCCTGAAAACTCTACTTTACACTGCTACTTTTGTTTATACTATAAAACACCAGGGACTACAAATCACATACCTACCTAGCTAATCACCTTACGACATATGGGATTTCCTGTAGTGTTTTAGGAAGGCAATATAAACAGGTATTTTTTTGAATTCTAATAAAAACTGCTTATTTGTTTACAGATTGAAATTATTAATAACAAGGGGATAGAATGATGATGAAGATATTTTACTACTTGCTCATGTTAAAGGCATTAAATTAATTAACTACAAACGACAAAATTGGTGCTGCCACACTTAATTTGCTCTTGGACCTCTCTGCCTCTTAGCATCTCTCTGTTGCTCCTCTGGATCACAAAGACTATGCCTTTCTTTCACAGGTGGACATCTTTGCACTTCAGAGGGAATTGCTCTTTGTCATGTACATTTTTGTCTCTCCATTGCTGGAGTATTATTTTCTTATAAACTTAGAAAACTCATATATTTATTCAGTAACATATGTTACAATTACAGCGGTTAGCACTTATTTGACTGATGATAAACCCAAGCTTTGAGTATTAATTGTGGCTAAAGATATTAGAAAACAAATTGTCAGAGAATTTCATCTCTGTCCATCCTTACTATAAACTTGAAAAATAGATACTTTGAGCCTCATTTTGATTCTTTTATATATAAAAAAACCTGCATTCCATGGATAAAGAAAATTGTGCAAAATCAGTGGTCTGATAGGGAGTATAAATTGAGCATGAAGTTGAGGATAAAAGCCAGTCTGACTTCAAGTTTCTTGCTCTATTTGTTAGAAAAAAATTGTTTATCAGATAGCAAAATGAATCATCATAGAACAATTTTGGTCAACTCCAAATTCTTTCTCTAAAAATAACATGAAAACATAAGGGAAAATGAATAGCTATTGTCAGTCTCAAGTTCAAATCTATCCTCTCTAACACTATTTATATTTTATTTTTAGGTTATTTTTGTGCCTCTATAAGACGATGTGTACAAGGAAAGTGGACACATTTTCTTTCCAGAATTGTAGGTACTTAGACATGGAAGCCATGGTGTTGTTCAAGTAGAGATGAGAACAGTGTTTTCTGTGTGTATGTGTGTAGACATAAATCAAAGAAAAGCCCTGGATGCTGGTGGTGGTGAATACTCATGGGGAAAAATAAAGTAACACAATGTCAATGTGCTGATAGGAACAGATGAAAAGTAGAAAAATGTGGAAAACTGACCCTAAAGCTCTCCAAGGAGTGAGGACAAAACAGCCACAAGTCTGAATGGGAAGTTGGTATACTGTTTTACTGAATTCCTCTTGAGTTCATTGATTGAATGGGTGGCAGAAAACCAGGAAGAAGTATGTCTTTAGCAGTGACACTGTTGTTAAATACTTCTTGAATTGTCTGGCACAAGTTTTATCATGGTATTAAGGGTCCAGAAAGTGGGGACATTTCACAGTTTTTGAACTGTTTCTTCATATGGCACATTTCAACATCCACTTCAGGGTTATGCCTGTCCATCAAAGCAGACAGACATGCTTTTTCATAGCCATTCTTCCAACTTCGCCTAAAGGTGAATCAAGCGTTCTTGTTGCTACTAAGTCACTTAACAATCTGGCTGGGATTTTCATTTACAGTTCCCAGTTTCCTTTTCCTATGTCTTCAATTATTTTTTTTTTTTTAGTAAATAAAAACATTCTTGTAATCCATAAACCTATACTATTATAAAGTGAAATAAATTCCAAGACAAATGATTGTACATTGGATATTACAGCATGTTCACATTGATATATAGCTTTCAATGTGCTCATTTACTTTTTGTGACCTTTTTCCAGTTCTGTAACATGTTGTAAACCAGTGACCATCCAGAAATCACAATTTGAGAAGTCCTGGACAGCTTAATAACCCCCCTTTCTTCTATGCTTAAACAGTATATGGATATCATATATACAGGTTGAGCCGGGCGTGGTGGCACACGCCTTTAATCCCAGCACTCAGGAGGCAGAGGTAGGAGGATTGCTGTGAGTTCAAGGCCACCCTGAGACTACATAGTTAATTCTAGGACAGCCTGGGCCAGAGTGAGACCCTATCTCAAAACGCAAACAAACAAACAAAAACAAACAAACCAACAAAAACATTTAAACAGCATCTGGCTGATTCTCTGTTCACTTTCAATCCACTTGTACATATCTGAAAAGGTTTGATTTTTTTAATCATAACTTCAATTCTCACCTTTACTCCTTCTAAGCATGGTATAATCCCAGCTCACTCTAGTGTCAGGAGGTTAATATAATAGAGCTGGAGCCAGGATAATAGTGCAATGACAGAGTATGTTCATGATGCATTATACAAACTGTGATATTTTCATTCCAACGTTTCCACAAAGACTTTTTATTACCCCTTTGCTTCCATTTGGTTATCATCATAACAACTCACAACCTGCAATATTTTATGGTGACATTATCTAAATGAAAGTTAAAAGTGTGAACTTGCTATTCTTTGTTTTTTCATGTGTGCGTGCACGTGTGTGTGGAGTGTGTGTGTGTGTAAATTTCGTCATATTTCTTCTTTAGGAAATCTGACATTGTAAATTTTAGACGTTTTGTTTCATAAAACATACATACAAAAACATATATATACAGTTTCTTTTTAGCTAAAATCCTATGACTCATCTGGAAGGATAATTGGAATTGCATTTACTAGATTTGTATAGAATTTGCAAGCAAATCTCAATTTTATTTAAGGAAAAACAAACAAGATCTATCATAGGCATATAAATTATAGTAAACTTTAAAATATTTTAATTTGTTAATTTGAGATAGAGAGAGAGAGAGGAAGAGAGTGAGAGAAAGAAAGAGGGAGAAAGAGAGAGAATGGGTGCATAAGAGACTTTTGCCACTGTAGATGAACTTCAGATGCTTGAGACACTTTGTGCACCTGGCTTTAAGTGGGAACTTGGGACTTGAATCCCAGACAGCATACTTTGTAAGAAACCACCTTTAACCACTTAACAATCTACCTAGCCCAAAATACGTTAGTTTTTAAAATATATATAATAGCATGGATAAAGTACATTCTCAGATCTTTCAGATCTTTAATGACTAGTGAAAATGGTCTCACCATGGATACTTCATAGGGTTAGAGGTACTGCTGGGGTCCACAGTGACTTCCACCATGGCACATATCACCAGGCATAATGAATATAAAATAAACAAATAACTCATAAATCTATAATCTTTATAATTTATTATTCAACTCTTTCTAGGAAACACACAGTGTTCTTGATAATTAAAATGGTCCTATTTACTATATAATAAAATTCAAGTGGTGAAAATTTATAAGTAGAAGAGCAAGAAGCATACACTATAGGCCAGAATCTATGGAAATTTTACAGTGAGTCTATACCCTAGGACCTCTCTACGGGAGGGAATACATACCTGGTACTGAAAAACCTAAAGAAAAGTCTATGGCAGGTGAGGTCATGAGCCTTAGGGGTATAAAGCCTGCTCTTGTCTGACTAAATGTATATGTTATTCCCACCAAGCTGCCCTGGGGGCACTACACTTAATGTTCATGTTCACATATGTGGTAGTTTGAATATATGTCCCTCAATATATTCAGTGTTTTACTAGTTATAGTTTGCATCTGCAATCATCTTGCTAGAGGCAATGTCACTAGGGGCCAGTCTTAAGGTGTTAATGGTGTTGGTTTGAGATTCCATTGTAAAGATATGCAAATGTGCCTAGCAGGAGTTCCTGAAGTGTGCTGTGTGACCTTTTGGCTGTAGTTTTGCTCTGTGTGCTGTGGTGGCTGGTTGGCTTTTGCTCTCTCTGCTTGGCCCTATGGAGAGCAGGCTGCTTCTCTTGCCATTATGGAACTTCCCCTGGCTCTGTAAGCTTCAATAAATAATATCCCTTCCTCCATAACTGTGCCTGGTCTGGAAGTTCATCTCAGCGAACCTGAAGCTTTCTGCTACAACATATTAATGCTACTCTCACTTCTGGTGAGAGAAGCTTCTCTTTTCAGATGGTGATGACCACTGGGATGACCCAAAAGGCAACATAGTACTGAGAAGAAGAGATAGAGGAGTGCCCAGCACTGAAACATCTCTGTCACACCCTCCAAGGCTCAGGGACCATTGAGGAAGAGGGGCAGATAGAATGGAAGAGCCAAAGGAAGGGTATGACCTTCTTACAATGTAACTGCCCAGACAGAAATTGGCCTCGATATCCATGACCTTGCAGTGCCTAGTAGTACCTTCGCAAGACCCTCAAAATAGAAGAAAAAGATGACAACATCAAATTAAAAGAGAGACTAATGGAGAGAGGGAGGGGATATGATGGAGATTGGAGTTCTAAAGTGGAATGGGGGGAGGGGAGGGAAATATCATATATTTTTGTATGTAAGTATAGAAGGTGTCAATAAAAATAATAATTAAAAAAAAAAACTGAGTAGCCATAACGTCTCCCTCAACATTAATGATAGTCAGTTTTGTTATATCACTCAAACCCTGTACAGACATTTTCTGCTTGGTATGTGTGGTGGCTTGATTCAGGTGTTCCACATAAACTTATGTTTTCTGAATGCTAGGTCCCCAGCTGGTGATAATTTAGGAATTAGAACCTCCTGGAGGTGATGCATTGTTAGGGACAGGCTTATGGGTGTTAGAGCCTGCTTCTCCTTGGCAGTGTCTGGCACACTCTGCTACTGCTGTTGTCCACCTGATGTTGGCCAGAAGGTGATATCGACCCTCTGCTCATGCCATTGCTTTTCCCTGCCATCATGGAGAGCCCCCTCCAGTCTGTAAGCTAAAATAAACCCTTTCATCCCACAAGTAGGTCTCGATTGGGTGTTTTCTGAGAGCAACATGAAGCTACAGCATATATATCTCACCCTTCTTCAGAAGTCATCAACTTGGTTGAGTACTCCCACATTTGGATAAAAATTTTGTGTCATTTCAACTTTATTATTCATCTAGGCAGTTTAGCTGGTAACATACCACATCAACTAAGTTTCTTTTTCTGAGAAGGAAAAGGAAGTCATACATGAATTAACTTCGCTATTTTTAAGCAATGTCATTGACAGTCTTTGTACACTGCCATTTTTAAATATCATTTATAGTCTCGTTCCTGTTACATTGTAAACTCCTCTGACTGTGTATTTCATACCTAAACCTCTCAAAGTCCCCATTTAAAGATATTTCTTAATGATCCCCACACAGACACACATACACACACACACACACACACACACACACACACAAACTTTTTAAAAAAATATTAAAATGGGACTGGAGAGATTGCTCAATGGTTAAGGCATGTGCCTGCAAAAGCTAATAACTTGTAAGATCCATGTAAAGCCAGACTCACAATGTGGTGGAGTTCCACTCCCCAGTGGCTAGAGACCATGGCACACCCATTCTCATTCTCTCTGTCTCTTTGCTTGCAAGTAAATAAATAAATAAAAATAAATAGTATCATGAAGGTCAGGAGTAGACTTAGAGCTTCATGCTGATTTCCTTTTTATTCTCAGCTTTGCATTGTTAAAATATCCAATGCTGCTGAAAAAATGACTCCTGAGAATAATTTCAACATCAATGACCCTGTGTGAATCTGCAGTGCTGCTACACTCAGAAAGAGGTCGGGCTCTTTCTACAGGCATGGCAAGTTTTTATGGTCCTCTGGAGAATCTTGCTTTTCAACCCCTTGGACTTCCACATCTGTTTCCTATCCAGTATATCTTCTTCCATGCTTCCCAAGGACTGCACAACAGCAGTCGTTTTGCTTTATCTACAGCATTGCAACTTCAGAAGGGAATAAACACCTCAGTGCTTGAAACAATGCCACACTCCGATTAAATCTGCCTAACTTACCCCAGGCATCACAAAACAAACTTTGAATATATAATTTGTTAATGTTCAAAGAAATTACTGTATCTCTTATTTCTGTAATCAATTGCGTTTTCTGATCTTTGCATAATGTCAAGATTTGCCTAAATTCTTTACAGGTAAAAGTTCTAGTAAATGTAGTTCTTATGACTTTTCTGGGAGAAATAAAGAGGCACTTAACACTCTTTTTGTGTATATATTTATATTTCCTTGCTTAAAACTTGATTATGACAGTTGATGTCTGCATTAGCCTAGCTGTGCATCAATGCTTTCATCTATAGGATAGTGAATGCTAAGACCTGCCTTATCTGACTGTGATGATAGTGAAATGAATTACCACATGTAAAGTTATCAGAAAATGCCTGGTGTGCAACATTTTTCTCTTGTGATAATATGATTCCATAATGCAGCTGGAACTGTAATGAAAAAGTGTATCAAAGTTGATTAGCTGCCTACATTGTAAAAGTGGAAGTTTAATGAAAAATGAAATTCAAAATGAATGACCTCAGTTAAACAAAAGTAGTAATAAGATTTGTAATGCTTTCATCCAGTCCTTGTGTTAATTTTTTTCAATTTTCCAGGAACTGGAAAGAGGGTCGTTTGATGAGAGACAATACCTTTGCTACATTTTCGTGGTGGAAGACACAGTGAAAATCTAAATAAATAAATTGATAAATAATAAATACCTTAATGGATTTGACTGTTGTAGATGCATAAATTCTAGGTTTATATGAACTGTTAGAGAAGGCTAATCAGAGGATATGTGCATTCGAATTTGTGCTGAAACTTAATAATAAATATGTAAGCTGGGCTGGAGAAAGAGATTTTCATTCTGATAGACCTTTTACAGAACTTGTAAGGGGCATTTAGTTAAAACCTGGAAATTCAGGCAGAGCATTATGGAGATAGTATTGGAGAGGAGGGTAGAGCCAGACCAGGTGGAAACTGATGTGCCAGAATGTGACCTCGTTATTTTTTTCCTGAATGCATGAGGAAGCACCAGTAAGGCTTTATGTAGGCAATCAAATGCTACTGGAACTGCATCCACTAAAACCACCATGATTCTGACAAGAAAATGGAATGGTACAGGCAATACATTTGGAGAAAATGAAAGCTAATAAAATGCTTAGGAAACAGCTACAAAAGTCAAGGGTGGCCCTGGAGAGGACATCATGAAGACTAACCTTAATCTTTTCCTGTTTCTCTCTCTCTCTCTCTCTCCTCTATATTTCTCTCTTTCTCTTTTATATTACCTATCTTTTTCTTCCTTCATCTTCCTTAGCGCTGACTTGTAACTCCCAGTACCAGCATGTGCTTAACTTTCACAATGAGCTGTTGATCAGAGAGACCTACAAGGTTTCCCAAAAGAAGACAGATTTCTATCAGAGTTCTTGATGACCCACTAATGTTAACGGTAAGACCCTACTGCCAAAGACACCATATGCTGTTGGGATGGAACATGTTGTGACCTGGCTGGAAACTGGAAGAGGTTGAGTCCCCAGACAGTTAGCTAGTCTAGTGCCAGAGGAAGCTACATGAGTGACTGGGGGAAAATGACTGACATCTGTCCAAACAACTTGTAGTCTAAGCTACTTGGCAGTAAAACAACCTGATGTGATGCTCAAAAAAGTGCAATAGTGGCACACAGCCATGGTGGGTAACCAACTGCTCTTGATTTGGCTATCAGATCCACTCAGTGGAATGAAACTCATGGCTGGAACTGGGAAACAAGTCAAAACCATGTCCAAAAAATGAGTCCATTCTCCAATATCAAGCTCTCACCACTTGTGGGCTATAAGGGGGCCTACACATATGAAATTCTGTCTAAAATAACAATGGCCATCCCATCTCTCTGGTGCTGACTTCTCTCTCCATTGGAGAATTTGCTTCTCTTTTTCAGTTGGATGCCAAACCTGAGGGGAGGATCATCCTCCTCCATCCACCAGAGCCCCAGCTGAAACCATAAAGTAATGGGGGAAATGTGCAAGAATGCCACTTTCTTGGTAACCTGACACCAGCACAAGGCTGAAGCAGATAGACACAGAGGCCACTCAACTCCTACTAAACCAGATATACAGAGGCTCCCAAGACCTCATCACTGAAGTAGAACTAAAATGAACCGAATATGGCTCAGAGAAATTCATGGAAGAGGGGCTGAAAAGAGTGTTAGATCCACAAGTTGAGTCATTATGCACAGAGACATTGCCTCTTCCCCATAACTGTTGGCTACCCCCATAATGCAAGATCCACATTCCCCAATGAGGAGGGTCCCTTCATAGGAGGGAAGACAGGGAAGAGGCTACTGAAGGCACCAACATGAATGTAAAATTAAAATAAATTATATATATATATATATATATATATATATATATATATATATATATATCAAGGGTGGAATGTCTTATTGTGGTGGGAGTAACTTGGGGAAATTTTGCAGCTTTCAGTACTAAAATTCATGGGAGAGCTGGTTAGTTTGATGTGGTCAAGAGGGAAAGATGATTCCAGTTACTACACAGAGGGTTGAATGTGTATTTTAGACTATAAGCTGGATGTGAGGAAGTAACTGGCTGATATCTGGTAAGATTTTCAGTCTTTGTTCATGGTATAGTCCTCTCTAACCCTTGCCTTTGCCATTCCATTTTGTTTCAATCCTGTCTTATTGTACATGGGATGTGGCAGGAGTTAACCTTGGAAAGATTATTATCCATGATGCTGTGTGTAAACTCTGATTTCAACTTGATCAATCAGCAATACTGAGTGGATAGTACTACATTTCTTATCTACTGATGGAATAGCAGGTAACTTCCTTCTCTGCCATCATTCAACTCCACAACAGCCCCAATTCAGGTCTTTAAAGCAAATAGCCAACCTAAGTATTTTCCCCATTGATATATATATATTTTTTTTTTTTTTTCCGAGGTAGGGTCTCTATCCCAGGATGACCTAGAATTCACTATGTAGTCTCAGGGTGGCCTCAAACTCATAGTGATCCTCCCACCTCTGCCTCCTGAGTGCTGAGATTAAAGGCGTGTGCCACAATGCCTGGCTCCATTCATATTTTTGAGCTACGTTTTCATTTTGAGCTCTTGTAACTACTTCTCTGAGCTGCTCAAAATCTATCATTTCATTTTTCCACATTCATGAATTTGCTCCGTGATCTTGCCTCATGGTACTTCTATGTTTTCTGTGAGCTTCATTTATTCATATTTTTGACATGAATGTTAGTATGTGTGGTGTTGTGTGTGTAGCAAGTGCATGCAGTGTATGTATGTATGTATGTATGTATGTATGTATGTATGTATGTATGCATGCAGATGTCTGCATCCCATGTTCACATGTGGGAAGACCAGAGGAGAACATTGGGTATTCCTTTCTATTGCTCTTATACAACTTTTTGAAATGGATTCTATCACTTAACTCAGAGCTGTAGGGTTTTTGCTGTCAGACTGGCTTCCCAGTGAATCCAGCAATGTTGTAGGCTTCACCTGGCACAACTTTGAGTTACTAGGGTAGCATGCTTTTCAGAGTGGGAGCTGTGCATCAAGCTAAGGCCATCTTAGATCCTCTCCAGTCTCATGCTTTCATCCTATATCACTTATTTTCTTTTCTAGAACAAGATACCCAACCTGAGAAAAAGCGTTAGAAGGAAGGGTTTTATTTGGGTCTTAGAGTTTTGAGGGTAAGTTTTGTCAGGGCCTTTAAAGCATGACAGGATCTTTAAAGTTGTCACACCTTAATACAACTAGGGAAGAAGGAGAGAGAGAGAGAAAATTGGGCTGGGAGTTTGGCTATATCACCTCAAGACCTGCCCCCAGCCAGACTCTTCTTGACAAAGACTCCATAACCTTTCCAAATCATACCACCAACTGAAGATTCATTATTTAAACACATGAGCCTATGGGGGACATTGTCTGCTGAGCTATTTTACCAGCCCTGCATTTTCATTTTAAATAAAATAAATTGTTGTCTTATACTAGTTCAGCTTTACATTACTGAGTCTTAAACAACGATATATGCTGAGAAAAACAAGTGTCAGTTCTCAGACTGTCTAGTTTCAAGCTTCACAGGTGAGGTACAGAAATAATCTCTCTGACTTCATTCTTAACCTGCATAAGCCAAGACTCGAAAATTTACATCTTCTAGTGCTTCATGACTTATAACTAAAATCACATCTCTCTATTACCTTCTTTCCTGGGCTATAAACCAAAGCTGAAAGAGACAAGGCAATAGAACAAACATGCTTCTATTGATCCTATTCCCAGTGCCATCTCCATAGAAGAAATGACTTGATGTGCACAATAGTAAATGTGAAGATGGGTTTGGGTATAACTTAAGGTTCCTCTCTGCATATTGCAATTTGTATCATTGCATATATTATCTTTAGGACAAAGGCCATTTGCAAAATTTTCTGTAGTCTCCAAGTTGCTTTCTATTTCTGAATGTTCTGTCTCTGTAAGGGTCTAGCAAATTATTGGGTGTACATAGATATGGCACTGAGTTGCTCAAACAGATGTTGGCCACTTTCCCTTGGTAGCTCATGTCATGCCTTCCAGCACTATATGGGCTAATTGTCTGGGGTCTGGCTTTCTATCAGATTCCAACCAGGTCTCTCCATGGTCTGTGATGACAGTGTAAGGTTTCAGCAGTAGGGCCTTACCAGTAACCTCTGGTAGTTAATCAAGTGCTCTGACAAAAGTATGTCTTGCTTATTTTGGGAGATCTAGTAGGTCTCTCTAATCAACAGCTCATTGCAGATGTAGACCACATCCTGGTACAGGGAATTATAGGCCAAATCCAAAGGGAAAAAAAAAAATAAAAAGAGAAGAAAGAGAAATAGGATAAATTTAAGGTTAGGTTTCATCTCAATCTCTCCAGGGCCCTTCTGTTCAGGTGTTCCCCCTCCTCTTGAGGATTCCACCTTTTAGTCTAACTTATAGGAAATATGATTCTATGGTACCATTTCAATTTGGGTTTAGTTTTGTATTCCCCCTCACCCTTCCCCTTTCCCCATGCCCTACCTTCTGTATTGCCCAAGCCTCAAGATGCTATTCAGGTATGTCAGCAACTCAGGCTGATCCAGGTTAGGTACCATGCAGAAATTGTCTTTCTGTGATTGTGTGAGCTAGCTTAGAATGATCTGTTCCAAATTCAACCATTTTTCTACAAATTTCATTGTGTCATTTTCTCTTACTGTGAATAGAATTTCATTGTGTAGATATATCACATTTTGGTTATCCAACACTTGGGTTGATTCCAGTTCTTAGCTATTATGAATTGAGCAGCTATGAACATGGTTGAGAAAATATCTCTGAACTGAGATATGGAGCTTTTAGGGTGAATTCCCAGTAAGGGAATAACAGTCTGTTGGTAACTCTATATTTACCCTTTTCAGGAGACTCCATATTGATTCCCATAGTGGTTTTACCAGCTTACATTTCCACCAACCGTGAATGAGTGCTCCTATCGCTCCACATCTTCACTAACATTTATTTACATTTTATTTTTTAATGTCTGTGATTTTTACTGGAGTAAGGTGGAATCTCAAAGTTGTTTTAATTTGCATTTCCCTAATGGTTAAGGATGTTGAACATTTTCTTAAGTGTGTGTTAGCCATTTGTAATTCTTCCTCTTATTCAGTTCTCTGCCCCACTTAGGGGGTGGGTTATTTGATTTTTTATTGTTTAATTTTTTGAGTTCTTTGTAGATTATAGATGTTAGGCTTCTGTCAGTGGTATAGCTGGTGAAGATTTTCTCCCATACAGGCTCTGATTATGATATATTTTTCTGTGCTAAAGCTTTTAAGCTTCATGAGATACCCATTGGTTGAGTTCTTGTTTAATTTCTGGGGCTTCTGGGGTTTTGTTCAAGAAGTCTTTTCCTAGTCCTATATCATGAAGAGTGCCCCTATTTTTTCTTTCAGTAGTTGAAGATTTTCAGGCTTTGTATTGATGACTTTAATCCATTTGGACTTGATTTTTCCTATATGGAAAAATTAGTGGGTCTAATTTCATTTTTCAACATATGGTCATCCAATTTCTCCAACCATTTGTTCAAGATGCTATCTTTTCTTCAGTCTACATTATTAGCACCTTTGTTAAAGATTAAGCAGATGCAGTTAACTTGAACTAAGGTCTGGGTCTTCAGTTCTGTTCCATTGGTCTACTTTTCTGTTTTTATTCCATTACCATGCTGTTTTTGTCACTATGGTTTTATAATATAGCTTTAGATTGGGTATGGTGATACTGCCTTAGATATAACATGAAATATTCACCTAAAAATCATATGAATTTTAAAATATGGGTCAGAACTCAGGTCCTCATCTTATATATCAAGTTTTCTTACACACTGAGTCTTAGTGTCTTCAGCCCCCCAAACTGGCCTTAAGCAAGTTGCTGTTAAATATACTTAGCTTTTGGATGTTCTTAAGGGCTGAAGAGAGTTCTCAGTGGTTAAAGATACATGTTTACAATGTCTAACTCTCCAAGTTTGATTCCCCAGTGCCCATGTTAAAGTCAGATAGACAAAGTGTCTTGTGCATCTGGAGTTCAGTTTCAGTGGTAAGAGGTCCTGGCACTTTTACATCAAGATGTTCACATCAACTGCAGGATTAATTTCAATTTGACGATAATTCTAATACTCAAAAGTTGGCACATACCAAAACCAACCTTATTATTGTATAATGTGTGAGAGCCAGATACATAGATTTCACCATTGATTTTGCCAGTAGCTGTACCCACTTCTCTTGTGTTAAATTAGGATTCAGAAGCCATTGAGGATGAGTTAATAGACATCAGGGTTCAGTGTTCTCAAGTTCTTAGCCACTGGAGTACTGAAGAAATGTTGATTTCTTAACCATCCTATCAGTCAAATTCACCATATACAATATTTGTTTATTTATTTATTTATTTATTTATTTATTTTGGTTTTTCGAGGTAGGGTTTCACTCTAGCTCAGGCTGACCTGGAAATCACTATGTAGTTTCAGGGTGGCCTCAAACTGCCTCCCAAGTGCTGGGATTAAAGGTGCATGCCACCACGCCTAGCTGTTTGTTTTTTTTTTTTTTTAAACTGTCTTCCCTAACATTCTATCAATGTATTTTATTCTGACATAAGAGAAATGCTTTACTTTCTGTTCACTTGACTTTTCCAAACCTATAAAACACATGGTCTACTATCTCTCTCAGAATCTTTATGATCTAAAAGAAAGAATTCTGGCTGAATGAATCTTTGTGGTCCCATACAGCCCAGTCAGTCTCTCATCCTCCAACTATAACCAATGAATTATGAATCTCCCACATAATAATTCCACAAAGCAACACAAATAAAATATCAGAAATGAATAAAAATAAATAAAAATTGTAAAATAAATGGTTTTCTATCGATTACTATAATATTACTATCGAAGATTTTTTTCATAACTTTCCTCTATGTGACTGAAACATTATTTCACACTATGAAGAAGATGGAACATCTATATGACTTTCCAGGAACACAGAAGCAGAGTGCACATCTTTCCATCCATCTATCTTAGATGATAGGTGTGTCACAAACATGCATGTCCTAGGTACTAAGGCCAGGGATACTGACAGCACATAAAATGAGGAGATATTTTATGTAGGTTTCATGATGTATTATAATCATATAAAATTTTCTTTCACTATAACACATTTTTTCTTTAAAACAGGCATGCTTCTAATAACATTGGAAATATTTGGTACACTTGAACAATGTGTTAATTTATAACAAAGATTCTGGTAATTGGAATTCCTAACCAGATTTCTTACAATAGTTCCAAGCTATAGGTTAACCATAAGTGTGGTAGTGTATTATTTTCCATCCTAAATTAGCATACTTAAGAATAAGGCAGTGGTAATTCACATCATTAAAGCTCCATTAAGAAAAACACATAAACTATTCCTTGTTTGAATTTAAACTTTTTGCATAAAAGTTAAATTGATTGCAGACCAATTCAATTATATTTGGCTTTTCTCAATTCTCTATCAGAATCTAGTTTAACTGTGATAGTCAATGGCTAAGAGGATGTTATAATTACCAGAGTCTGTCTCCCTTTGGCCACTACACACATATTATCTCCTTTCAAATTTTACTTCATTGCATTTATGTAGTACAGACATTTTGCAGAATATATATATATATATATATATATATATATATATATATATATGCATATACTTTTATATAAGAATACTAATTAGAGTAAAAATTGTGAATCAAAATATCTATAATTCAGAAATAGTTAAAATGTATTAATTATAATTCCATACTATAAATATTTTTAAGGGTGAACAACTCAGTAGGGTTCCTTTAATCAGAAAATTTTACATCAACTGTATTTTATTCTCCAAGAACATAGCCAACATTGTCCTTAATTTGTAAACAAAGGAAACTAATTGACTAAAATGTTATGTCAATATTACATAGTTGGTAAATGATATAGCCAAAATTTTTATCTGAGGTTTTGGAAACCCCATGTTTTCCCAGCACACTGTGATGCTAGGAGGTGATAACCTTTCAAAACCATGGGCTTTAACCTGAGACTACAGTTAGGATCTTTATCATAAGAACCACTTTTTTTTTTTTTTTTGATTAAGTGAAGCCTAGTCAAAGCTCACTTTTGAGTATTCACTATATGTTGGTTATAGGGTCTTGACTACATGTAATAATTTATGCAGTGTTCTCTATAACAATTATATAGGCCTGGCACTTATTGTCATCCCTCTGGTCCATAATATACTTTTAAAACCAAAATTAATCTTTCTTTCCCTAGAGAAATGTTAATTAAGAGATATTGTCAAATTTTGTTTATAAATAAAATTCCTCATACTTAGTTATGAACTTGAATTTTTATATAAAAGATTCAAAGTTGATGAATATTTTCCTTTGTTAAGCTTTGAAGTGGTCATGATGTTTATTGTAATAAATTAATGCCATATTGATGCATCAGAAAAAAACCCATCAAAGAATTACTTTATTTATTGTCACCAGGACATGTTGGTTTGTATGTGTCTACATACAATGGAATTCTTGCATTGAAACATCAAGAAGTAGAGAAAATGGGGCAAGAAGGGAAGGAAACCAAAGTAGTGTGTGATTTCAGAGGCTAAGTCTCAGACTGTTTTCAAGGGTGGCTCTGTAGTGTAAAATGTGCCTCAGAGTATGTCCTCTCAAGAAACAATGTGGCAGGACTTTCTTAAGTCTGCATTTGCAGCCTCTGGTGAAGGAAACTCCCAGATGTTTGGTGGAAAAATAGTTCCTGTGGTCAAAGGTCTATGTGATGAGAGGGATTGTTTCATGTGTCCTGTGCATTGAAGTCAGAGATGTGACTCAAAGAAATAGCAAGATGGATCAGAGTGTCAGTCTACATTTGCTAGAGATGGCCATGTCATGTATTCACCAAAAGGGTACTCTTTCCAAAAAAAAAAAAAAAAAAGTGACATACAATATGATACCATATGATTATTCCTAGAATGTCTACTAGGAAATTATATGGGTAAAATAAAACAGTATTCTAATTGCCTAATCCTCATGTATCAAAGAGCTAATTGAGATTTTCTCCAAATCCTCTTTTAAAAGGCTGTGAGCATCCATGAGATTGTTATGGCATTTTGAGTTTTTGACCCATAGGTACCATGATGTGCTCACAATAATGCAGAGTATATAAATATGGAAATTACTATAACAAATATTTTATGTGATGATAAATGATTATGGCAAAATATTTCATGTATCAGTAGATTCAAATCAAATAGAGTTTGTAATATTTATTTTTAATTTCAATTTCTAATTTTATTTTTTCCTGGTAATTTCATTTCCTTGCATTTAACAGAAATATCAGTCTACAACACATTACAAAATTAGGGAAAACATTCATCCTTCATGTTTATAAGACAATTAGAATAGTATTGTTTTATACCAATATAATTCTAACTTCTCTCCTCATTCTTTTTTAAAATATATTTTATTTATTTATTTATTTATTTATTTATTTATTTATGAAAGAGAGAGAGAGAGAATGGGTACACCAGGGTCTCCAGCCACTGCAAACGAACTCCAGATGCATGTGCCCCCTTGTGCTTCTGGCTTATGTGGGTTCTGGGGAATTGAACCAGGGTCATTTGGCTTTGCAGGCAATGCCTTAACTGCTAAGCCATTTTCTCCAGCATGCCTCATTCTTTATTCCACCTATTTTCAATATTTTTTTAACCTTCTCTAATAGTTTTCTGGACTGTCATGATCAATTTTTAGACCTTTGGGTAATGTAAAACAATGGAAATATATACTTTGAAGGTAGTTGAGTCTGGAAATCTAAACTCAAGTTATAGAAAAGGTTGTCCACTGAAAGTCTCTCTCTCTCTCTCTCTCTCTCTCTATATATATAAATATATATATATATATATATATTATATATATATATATTTTGTGTATGTGTGTGTGTGTGTGTGTGTGTGTATGCCAGTTTTTTTTCTTCTCCTATTGCTGCAAATGAATGCTAGCTGCTCGCACCACTTTTTGCATCCAGCACTCCATGTTTGGCTAAGGAACTGAACCTATGCTCACAGGCTTTGCAATCAAGATCTTTTGATCCCTGAGCCATCACAACTTTGATTGCCTCTTATTGCTTTGGGTGGTTGTGGGCTTTACTTGGCTTGTGGCAACATACTCCAAATTCTATCTCCTCCTTCAACTCCCTTTTCTTCTGGCCTTCTTTTTATTTCTTCTTTTATAGTGGCATTTTCATTTAACTTATGAGTGCTTTGCATCCAGACCTGGATTACATATCTTTAATCCTACCCCACAGGAGGCTGAGGCAGGAAAACTGTGATTGTTGAAGCCAACCTGGGCTATCTAACAAGTTCAAAACTGATTGGGGATATGTAGCAAGAATTAGTCTTAAGCAAAGATCAATCAATTAATTAGGAAGCCCTCTCTAATTGAGTGTTATTTCATCTTGAGCTTTTATTTATTGATGTCCTTTTTATAAATAAAGTCATTTTCTGATGCTGAAGGCAGTCAATAACTTGGCATATTGTCCAGTAGACTTCCTCACTATTCCTTGTGCTCAAATAACTACACCAACACTATATCTATACATCGCTAAACCCAAGTATCAGTTCTCATCCCTTGTCTTAATTGACTTAGATATATCACAGTTTCTCAAGACAATTTTTTGGTTTTAAAACTGTGTCCCAAAATGGAGACTGCTTTTCCTTTCAAAACACATGGCTCACTTATTATATAGCCTCACTAACTGTAAGTAGATTCTAACTTAGTTTATCACTTTCTTCTCTTTTATGTACTTGGTTCCCACTATAATATGATAGAGTATTTTTTCTCCCAACTCACAGATTATCTTTCACAGCCTTCTGTATCCATGTTTCCTTTCCTTCATAGCATCATGAAGTTATTTAGCTCTCCTGTTCAGTTTTTGATCTTTTCTTTTTTATATTAAAGGTCCAAGTAATTTTATAAAATTAAGATTTTAAATATCTTTCTAAGCCTCTTAACATTGGTACATATTTTTATTCCTAGCAATCAGAAGCTTAAGGCAAGAGGAAGATGTATCTAAATAAATAAATGTATCTCCTTTTACCTGCAATCATCAAATTTATACATTTGGTTTGATATCTCCTGGTCTCCAGATTTGTAAGCACAACTAAATAGTCACTAGCCCAACATGGTGACGCAGAAAAAGCTAAATTATGTTATGAACAGTGTATCTGACTTCTGAATGGTTTCTTCAATATATGGTTTCCTTTAGAAATAGAGTGAACCTCAACTCCTATATAAAATCACAGGTATCAGGACAGAACTTAGTCATAATACAATTGAACAAAGATGGGAAGAATGGAACTTTGTCACATACACAGCTAAACAATGTTGCAAGCAATATAACAGCTAGCACAAAAACCCAATGGAGAAATGAAAAGTACATGTGCCTGGAATAGCAAAGTGGCCAGTATACTGAAAATGAATGGGCAAAGACAGACAGGAGTAGCAGAGGGGCACAGAAAATGCTCAGACATTTACCTTACTATAAGGATTTTGGCTTTGACTTAAGACCATTGAAGCATTTTTTGTAAATTTTAATTTTTTTGATGAATTGTTATTTTACTAGGGTATAACATATAAAGAAAACCATGTGATGTTACAGAAATCAATGAATGTGCATATATTAAATATCTCTGTATAACCAGAACCCATATCCAAACAGAATATTACCAACATCCTGTAAACATTACTCTATCATTAACCTTACTCCAAACTCAAAGAGTAAAAATGATCCAAATGTCTAGTATCAGACAATAATAGATAGTATAGATATAGTACTAAATCTTTGGTTTAATATAGGTCAGTGAGACCAGGGAGTGCATACTTCTTTGACCTCTTCTTTGTCTCCATTTAGTCAGACAACTTGAGAATTAAGAAGTAGCACTAGGAAGAGAAGTAGAACCTGAGTTAAATAAGAGAACTTCTGAGGGTTAAGGAAATACTCTATGCTCAGATTGTAATGATAATTAGGTGATGGAATTCATGTGAGAAAACTCTTAGAAGTATATACTTAAGAGAAACACATTTCATCTCAAGCTTATATTTAGGACTTGGTGGTCATTAATAAATTAAGTCAGGGCTGGAGAGATGGCTTAGTGGTTAAGGCGCCTGCCTCCTAATCCTAAGAACACCAATTTCAATCTCCAGGTCCCACGTTTAGCCAGATGCAAAGTGACGCAAGGGTGCAATGCTGCACTTGGCCACAAGGGGTGCACACATCTGGATTTCGTTCACAGCAGCTGAGAGACTGCTGGCACGCCCATTCTCTATCTGTCTCCCTCTCCCTCTCTATCTGTCTCTCTCTGTGTCTCTCTCCAAAAATAAATAAAATAATAAATTTTTAAAAAAATAAATTAAGTCATAAAGCAATAGGAATTCAACAGCAGGAGTTATTTGATTTTTTTCAGACTCTGTTTTACTATTAATGTGCCCACAGATTTCTGTTCTATCAACTATTTTGTATGTGTGTCTTAAAGCTAACTTTCCGTTAAATTGTGTGGCTTTTTAGTACAGACCTTGGTATAGTTCAGACAAAGGCTTTGTGTTTTCTTTTTTAATTTATTCATAGGACTTTGATTTGTATTAAGGTTTAGATTTCCTATCTTGATCAGTTGCTTTCTTAATGGAGTGACCAACATGATGTCCAGAGCAGCTTCCTAATGATGCACTGTGAGTGAGACCATTTTATGTAAAGTATGGTCATGACAGGCATGAGAGTGGACTGTTTGGTACACTAACAGATTTCAAATTTTAATATTTATCTTAACAAGACATATAGTAAGCTCAAAATTTATTTAGCTCCTCAGCATTTTATAAAAACCATAAAATCTTTTCTATGATAATTCCTCCTCACAATTTGCAGTCCCTGCCACCATTTTTATTGCAGAAATTTGACTGACAAAGCCCTCAGGTTTCTTGTAAAATGATAGACTATTGAATCATCAGCTGAAATGCTGAAATTTTGAGCTTTACTGATGGAAGTAACACAGAAGAAACAAAACTCAGCTCAGATGTAGATATGATCTCTTAAGAAATGATTTTAAATTCAATTTAAGCTCATTAAAGGAATGTTACAACATATAATTACCCCAAACTCAGAAATACCTATCACTTGTGATTTTGATTAATTTTGATTAATGGATAATTGAGATAGAACATATTTTTGAGACCTTAGTACTTCCTATTAATTTGTTTTGGGAGAAAACCTTATTTCTCCCTTTGTGTAAGCCTCTAGAGAAATGGGTTAAAAAGATGAAAAAATATATAATCATCAACTGTTATTTTGTCTGCAAGGCAAGAAAAATGAGTTTAGATTGCATTTTTCATCTACTTAAACTCATGATTAAAATTTATGCTCTGCATAAGGATGCTGTGCTTGATTGACAGGCTCTTCCATATTCTCACTCTGGTGGGAATGACTGACAAGGAAGCCACTATACAAATAGAAACTTGATATAAGGCAGGAGTACAGAAGAGGGATCAATCAACTCTGACTTAATGGATTTAGGAAGAGCTTTGAACTGGTTCCTCAAAGATGAGTAAGATCTCAAACAGGAGCAGTGGTGGAAAAGCACTCTAGACAGAGGTAAAACTGTAAACTAAGAAATAACAAGGCATTTTCATGGAAAGGGAAATAACCCAAGGTGACCCACGTGATGTGGTGGGTTTGAATGTGAAATTTCCCCATAGCATAGTCTCATGTGTTTATGATTAAACCTCATACTTACTTGCCAGCAGGTACAGCCTTTGGGAGGTGGAGCCTGCTGGAAGCGCTGTGTCACTAGGGATGATGGGCTTTGAGATTTATTAGTATAGCATACAGGGTGTTCATGGTTCATTCACACTTACTTCTACCTCTCAGCTGATGACAAGTAGTGATGCCCAGCCTCTGCTCTGCCATGCTCTCTCTGCCATGAAGCCAAAATCAACCCTTTCCTTCCATATACTGGCTTTGGTAGGATGTTTTGTTTTAGCAACAGTAAGGAAACTGCTGCACATGAAATCTGTAGATGGATCAGAAGAAGTTTGTATCTATAAGGAATTTTGGTTATACATGAAAGACATTAGCATCCCTAAGTTTCTACCTATGATCATCTACTCTATTTCTGTCTATCTAAGTAAGAGAGGTACTACTTATAAAATGGCTTATAAAATGGATTTGGTGGGAGGTAAAAGAAGCTGGGCATGTGGATATCAGTAAGAATATATTGCAGTATTCAACTGAAATATTCTTAGTGAAGGAGATGAAAATTGGAAAGATTGCAAGAATTGAACTCTTCTAGTTGAAATAAAATAAATACTGTTGGCCATGTTACTCATATAAAGACTGAAAGCAAAATTAGGATGAAAACAAAAGAAATAGACCCATTTGAGTAGATCATTAGGTCACTTTAGAAGACTCAGTTTATAGGGAAAATAAAATGAGATGTCAAAATGGAAATGAAAGCATTTCATCTGTTAATTAATAAGATGAATAAAATCACCCTCCTTAAGTTGCTCTAGAATCAAAAGGGAAATTGGGTATTTTTTTTAAAAGGTTATTTCTGATTTTAAAATGAAATATAAAGTTGAATGTTCTGTTATCATTTTTGTTTAGCACATTATGGCTTTGAATAAAATCAATAGAATCTTAATAATCAGAGATGTCACTTTTATAGTTAATATGGATGTTTCCCAAATATTTCTTCTTTTTAATTAATCATACATCTGCCATGAAGTAACTTGCATAGGTGAATTTGGTATGGCCCATAGATAAATGTGATATTTCTTTTTCTCTATTTTTAATATTTATTTGCAAGCAGAAAGAAAAGAGATAGACAGAGGGAGAATGGTCACTCCAGGACCTTTCACCACTGCAAACGAACTCCAGATGCATGCACCCCTTTGTGCATCTGGCTTACGTGGGTCCTGGGGGATTGAACCTGGGTCCTTTGGCTTTATAGGCAAATGCCTCAACCACTAAGCAATCTCTCCAGTCCAATTTGATATTGATATTTATTTATATCAGTGTTTTTTTTTTAACCGAAATGTAGTTTCTGAGTCAGAATCACAAATAGCCTCTAGGAAGTTCTCAGAAATGGGAATGCTCAGGACAAGTCAGTACCCAGTGGAGAATTCTGAAATGATCAAAGCCCTTTAGCCTCCTTTCAGATTGTTCCCTACCGTTCTGCTTATCTCTGTCCTGAAACATTGGAAATCCTTCAAAGGAGAGCTCACTACAACTCATATTCCTGAAGATACACGTGTTTAAGAAACATCAGGGGGGGGCTGGAGAGATGGCTTAGTGGTTAAATGCTTGCCTATGAAGCCTAAGGACCCCAGTTTGAGGCTCGATTCTCCAGGACCCACATAAGCCAGATGCACAAGGGAGTGCATGCATCTGGAGTTTGTTTGCAGTGGCTGGAGGCCCTGGCGCACTCTCTCTCTCTCTCTCTATCTCTCTCAAATAAATAAATAAAATATTTAAAAAAAAAAAGAAACATCAGGGAGCTTTGGAGAGGTTGTGTGATTGTGAAACTCTAATTCAGCAATTCTGATTTAGAATTGATGTAGACAATGAGAACTGTAACTACAATAAAGATGACCTCAGAATCTTTTAACTCAAATATTTTAACATTCATATATCTAGAGATAGTGTCAGCTTACAAAATTGTATGCCTAAAGTCACCATTTTCCGTAAAGACATTTTGACTGTGTATTGTCATCACAGCACAGCTTTGTGTAACATTGATATTTGTTGGTTTTGTTGTTTCAATTTTTTTCTCTATCCTTGTAGTTTCTGTGTTTTGATAATGAAAGCATATCCTTTCCCCTTTTTTTTTGGTTTTTTTTTTTTTTTTTTTTTTTTTTGTAGGGTTTTGACCTAATTAACTTTGTAGTCTCAGGGTGGCCTCGAACTCACAGCAATCCTCCTTCTGCCTCCCAAGTGCATTATTTTTGTGCTTGTTATTGGAAGCCATGTGTATTTATTTATGCCATCCATTAAAAACAGTTTTAATTTTTGTTGGAAATGCTTTTTATCCTCTTTTTCTTTGATTCCTTTTCAAATTTCAATTGGATTAGTGGAGGTACATGGCTTCATGATTTGATCTTATATGACCACGTATACTTGAGATTCTAGGAGCAAATCATGGGACACAGGTACTGACTAGCCCATGACTTTTCTCTTAGGTTTAGCAATTTGTTAGAATGACTCATGGAAATCAGAGAATCACTTTACTTATGTGCACTTTTTAACACAAAGGATATAACTCAGTGAAAGCCAGATGATACATAAGTCAAGGTATGTATATTTATGTGTTGGGTTCAGAAGGGAAATGTATGGCATTGCACTATCCTCTGGGATTGTGGTGGTTTGAATGTGAAATGTCCCCTGTGCTATGGTCTCATGTGTTTTTTATTAGGCCTCATATTTTATCCCAATCTGTGTGATTATTTGGGAGATTGAGTCTTGGAGGTGCTACGTTACTGGGGACAGACCTTTCCTTTTTATAATTCAGCCTCTTTTTCTAGGTGGCAGTGCCAGTGTGAGCTAGCTCATTCTTGCTGCTTCTTCCAAGCTGATATGACAAGATGTGACTTCCTGCTCTTGCCATGCTTTTGCTACTACAATAAAACTACCACTCTAAACTAAGAAAAGAGGAAAACTTTACTTCCATAAGATGCTCCTGGTCTGGTGTTTTGTCCCAGATATGTGAAGGCAACTGTTACACTAGCTGAACCAACCCACTGGCAAGTTGGCATGCTTGCAAACCAGACTTAAAAGTCATTGATCTCTAAATATCACTTGGTCAGTGGTCTATATAGAGTTCAATCTCTAGCCTCTACTCTTCCTAGGGACAGCCCCTACCCTTTCAAGGGATTGATGATAGATAGTTTACTGCTAGTACACAGTAAGTGGAGTGAACAGAGGAAAGAACAAAAGGCACGAGCCCCCAAAGAGTCATTTAGAAACACTGTCAGAACATTAAGACAAAATATTGACAGGAACTTCTAGTGGACCCTAGAATGACTATCCTTATTTCACCTATGCCCCTAGATAGGTAAGGCCAAGTGTACAGATAATGATCTGTTATTCATATCTTACTTACTGAAAGGATTGGTATCCATGCTAATAGACAAATAAGTGAAAATATAAATCCATTTATAGATGTATTATTTAATTGAATTCAACCATCTTCTACTAGATGTTTCTTCTCTGTCATGGTGGTACTTATATGGGGTAGGAAAAACCTTCAGAAACTCAACTATAAATTAATAAGGAGAATGATAAGCAACTTATGGTAGAAAGAACAAATGATTGGGATCTGTTTTCAATATACTCTAAATGACTAAATGAACAAAGTGAGAAGAGAGCTTGCTACCTACAATAGAACTTTTAAATTTATCTTGCAGTGAATTTCTATATTGCCACTCTATTAAGTGTGAATGAAATATTGGTTTCCAAATTGAAATACAATTCAAATAAAATGGAAGATTCAATGTTAGGATAGCCATTTATTCAATATATTGTTTCTATTTAGAAGCAGGTAATTCTTAGAAGAATTTCACACACTGAAAAATCAGGTGTTTATAGCTGTTGCAACTCACATGGAGTTCAAAAGTAGTAATTCTGTTTCCTATTTGCTGTTCTATATAAATCAAGAAAAACATTGGAGACAATTTCCCTCATAGTGACATGAATAATTGTGCCAATGTCCTTTGATTTTAGAAAAGATTTTGTACACTATGGTTTATTTGAGTTTGCTGTGATCTCAGAATCCCACAAATTGAATATTCTTAAGGTCCATTCCCCAAATTAGCAGAATATTTTGAAGATTATATTAAGCAACTAATTATTAATCTTAAAAAGTCCAGAGTATCAAAGATTAATATTTCAGACACATTTGGTAGTGATATAGAGAATATAGGAAGAAATTAAGTCCAAGATGCAAGATGGGAACAAAAAAAGCCATGTTACAGTAATGAAGTACTGAATGAGCAAGTATTTACCATCAGTTATATGTTTGGCCAATTTGTTTTACCCACATGGGGTTGCAGTTTTGAAAAGGGAAACCTACTACCTGGTATTAAGAAGCTACAAGCAAGTATGGAACAAACCATGGTGTATGATGTCATGAAACATGGCTGTAATTGCAGCTATGATTCTCAGGAAACTGTTCCTGAGTGTTAAACTACGGGGTAATGTTTAGAATGAATGTTAGCATGACAGTCAGACTGGCAGATATCTGGAGAAAGAAAAAAAATTCTCCGTAAAGGAAATGGCAAGTGCAAAAGATTTGAGTTTCTGTTGATATGTTCAAGGAAGAATAAGAGATGTCAAATGGCAGATTAAACAAAAGCATGCACTGACACAGGGGTTGCATCAAGTTAGAAAGTTTTGGCAAAGAAAATAATCCAGAGAGGGAAGACACAGCATAGAGAATGGGAGAAAAATATGACCAAACTTTTTATATGACAAAGTATTAATATCCAGAATAGTTAAATAACTCAATAAACTTAAACAAAAGAATAATTAGCCCCACAAAATGGCAAATTATCTGGACAGTGCTGAAAAAAGTACAGACAATACCACATTTTTAAAAGCTCAATATTTTAAGTCTCACCAATGAAAAGAAATAAAAACTGCATTATGATTCAATCTCACACTGAGTAGAATCACAAAAAATAAGAATAATAAGTGAAAAGTGAGGTATCCAAGTGAGACACTTAGACAGAAACCCAGCCTAAAAATATAAATGTGTCATGCCTAAAGTGTAAATCTAAGGAATAGAAGGTGCTCACACTTATGTGTAGAAATATTATACATCGTACACATACACGCACATATGTACATATGGGATACAACATTAAAAGTTGGGAATTTTGGAGAGCCAGAGGAATTTTTTGAGCAAAATAGATAAAGCCCAGAAAGGTAGATATACAGAAGCCATAAGGAGAAGATAGTTTGAGGCAGAAATGTAATGAGCTCTGTCATGTGTTATGGTAGGTGAGTAGACATAGCCATGTGGGAGGAGGGCAGACAGCGTCAACTTAATAGCATTAGATGTTAAAAGATTGTTAACAAGGCGGAGTGGAGAGCAGAGCAGGCAGTGGTGAACCTCATCTACTCTGCAGCATTCCCTAATGTGGTTGGGGTAAATAAACAGTTACTGTTTTAAATCTCACTTTCTTTTACAAATAATCACCTTTATGTATTAATTCATCTTGAATGTTAATTTTTATGTCTCCTTCCTTCTTTACATTTATCTGTGTCACCTTACTGGCTTGTATCTCTACCTGCCACCTTCACAGAGCCTGCGTGGTGGAGTTCTTCTGCAGGGAACACAGGGCTGACTTATCTACTGAGCCAAATGTAGTCCTTACATTCACATCAAAATATTTCTCATCAAAATATTTAAATTTCGTTTAAAATTGGGAGAAGGTCTGGGAAGATGGCTAAGTGGTTAAAGTGCATTCTTGTAAAGGCAGGCAATCTGGGTTTGACCCTGCACTTGCCCACATAAACCAGATGCACAAAGTGGTGCATGAATATGGAGTTTATTTGCAGTGGCAAGAGGACTTGGTGAGCCCTTACCCTCTGGTTTTCCACTCCCCCCTCCTTCCAAATAAATGAATAAAGAAAATATGTTGAAACATAAATAAATAAAATCCAAGGCCAAATAAATGTTAGGTTAAACAAAGTATTTCATATTAGCTATTAATATATTTTTTAATCTGTTATATTTTATATTGCACATTACCATAACATATTTACTTCTTTTTTTAATTATAGAAAGAGCCTTGAAGAAAAGTAAAATACCTGGATTTTTTAATAACCATAATGTGCCCATGGACCCAGACCTATAGATGGGCAGTTTTGGAGTAAAACCTTAATGAAAGCTTTCACCTGTTAACTCTTCAAAGGAAAATGGTCTCATACTTACTAAAACTACGTCTCCTTGTGGGTTGGCTTCCTAAATCTTTCACTGAAGTGGCATTTGTGCTTTTTCTATCCTTAAATCCCAGTCCTCCTTGTACCAAGCTCAGTGGTTTAATCACAGTTGGATTTCCCAGTGTTATGTCCTTGTTGCCCTTCTCTATGTTTCTAGTACCTGTATTAGTATGCATTGCTCTTTGCTGGGGCAAATACCTGACAAGAAGTAGCTTAAGGAAGGAACAGCTTTATTTTGGCTTACACTTCTCGTGGGTAATGCAGGGATAGCATGGCAGCTGACTGCAGAGGGCTAGCTGGTCTCATTGCATCCACAGTCAGGAAGTGGGGAGAGAGCAGGAAGTGGATCCAGGCTATAAACCCTCAAGTCCCACTCCCAGTGACCAACTATCTCGAACAAAGCTCTACTTCCTAAAGTTTCCAAGACGTTCTCAAGCAGTAATGGCAGGTGAAGACCAAGTGTCAAACCTATGAACCTATGCTGGACAGTTTACAATCAAATCACAGCTGTGCCCATCATGGATTGTTATCTTAGCCTACATTACTAATAAGTGTTTTATGTCACACATGTAGCAGCTCAGAAGCCATCCTTTCACCATGAAACCTTCCACAGTCTTCCTCTTCAGGAAGGATCTCCATCTCTTCTGTTTGTATATAGTTTCCGTATTTTACTTTCTCTTTTCTGTACTATACTACTTCCTATCTTAAATCATATTGTGTATGTGAATATTTGAGGCAAAGATAGCTAATTGCTTGACTGATTTACATTCTTCCCCATATTCCTCATTAGGGAGTGAATATCCTCATGTAAATTAACTTTCTCTGCCTTGCCAGTTGCTAACTTCTGACCTGTGGGATTTTAGAAGTTATTGAATTGGACTTTTAGCAATATACTCTTAAAAAATGAGTTGCAGGGCTGGAGAGATTGCCTAGTGGTTAAAGCGCCTGCCTCCTAAGCCTAAGAACGCTGGTTCCAATCTCCAGTGGTTCCAATCTCCAGGTCCCACATTTAGCCAGATGTAAAATGAGGCAAGTGCACAATGCCACACTAGACCACAAGGGGGCGCATGCATCTGGATTTTGTTCGCAGCAGCTGAGAGGCTGCTGAGCACCCATCTCTATCTGTTTTCCTCTCCCTCTCTCTCCTCTCTCTCTCTGTCTGTCTCTCTCCGAAAAAAAAAATGAGTTGCATAAGCTGGCCAGAGCCTTGCATGTTGGGTCTTTTAACCTTCTTTCTTCCTAAGATAGTGTTATGTCTTGAATCTGAAATGTCCCCCACACGTTCAAGTTTTTCATGCTCAGTCCCTAGTCTGTGGTGCTATTTTTAAGGCTCTGGAGGCTTTAGCTTTAGCATGAAACATACTATTCTTTGTTATGAAGAGTCTATGTCCATGCATATTTTTAAATCCATACAAAAAGACATTTTTCTGACACATAGAAGTGATAAATGTCCAAAAGAAATTAAAATTATAATGAGCTTCATTTGATCACAACATATTGGGTAGAAGTATGGTATTACTACATGGCATTCCACAAATGTCAACAATATAAAAATATTTTAAGAAATGACATTGTTATGCCATCATAAGTTCAGTCTTGTCATCCATAAAAAAGCCCAAATAGAATATAATAATAGAATCGTTTCAAATAACAAATGAAAAGTATGAAATGTATCACTTCAAGATGTGGTAGGATTATTCATACTTGAATGTTGTCATGATGTGAACAGTCTTGACTAAGTATACTTGTGACCCACAGCCTGACAAAATAGTGCTACAGGCTGGGGACAAGCATAAAAATATAAGCCAGTGGGAGGGCATCATTTTAGATTCAAGCAATTACAGTTTATTTAAATAATAATTAGTCTGGGTACTGCATCCATAAAAGCACAGTTTTCAGATTCACAGTGGTAGACTATCATGATTGTAGACATCTTTTACAATTTTTATGGATGAGACCAGAGGACATCTTAAGGTAGTTCTTGTCCGTAAACTAAATACAACACCCCATCTGTTTTTATAAGCCAGTCTTATTCAGAACACAGCCATATGTGTTTGCTTTAGGTATCCCTTATGACTGCTTTTTCATCACCTGGCAGACTGGATGAGGTGCTGAGGAGAAGCTGCTTGGCCAGTAAAACCTAAAATATTTGCAATCTCACTCCATACAGAAAAACTTTGGTGACCTCTAAACTAGATTGAGAAAAAAGAACAGAAAGAGTGAGAACGAAATGAGCTGTCTGGGGAAAAAAAGTGAGGAAAAGAGGACCACATGTCCACATAGAGAACAGGAAGAACAAATCTGATTCGCATGAAGATGGAGGACACAATTCCTCAGGTGTCTCAGAACATGGGCCTATTTGTTCATGATTCTGAACATCCATCTGATTTCAAGGCCAGTGAGAACCCATGAATAGTTTGATATATTCATTCTTTTGAATTTAAGTTAGCTTGAATCAGACTTCTGTTGCCAAGAATCCACACATATATGGGCAGTGCTAATTCTAGGAGCACATGATCGGGCCATCTTAGTTTAGATTATGACACATACTGATTAATTCCTTAAGGTGTCACTTGTGAAGTGATGCTGATAGCTTTTGTTCTTCTTCATCATTACATCCCTCTTATGTTTGTGTGTGGGAGGGGTCAATTTTACATCATTGAACATGTTACTCTAATGTAACAGACTCAGAAAGTAGCCTATGGGATGACTGAATTTTCATATTATTGTCTATGATTGTATGATCTTGATTTCTCTAATCCTTAGGTATACCTTCTGTGAATCAGTGAAGAACAAGGATCTTGTGAGGAACAGACATTAGCATGTAAAATACCTAGCTTTATAAGAATGACTTAGCATTTATTAGCTTTAATCATTGCCATTTTAAAGACCAAGATTGACTAAAGTAATAGCCAATATTCAATATCCTTTCCTACTACCTTTTCATTTCTTTATTTTCAAATTAAGTAGGTAGGCAACATTAGTGGTGCCTATACAAAACAGAAAATGATTCAACTGTTACTCACACTTTCATATGATTTAGTAGCTTGAGACCAACCTAAGCATTCTGACTATACCTGTCTCTGGGCATACCAAGTACTTGTCACAATTTAAACACCTCTTTCACTGAAACATGGTGAAAAAAATCATTTTTAAAACTCTATAGCTGCCTTTTACTATGTTTTAAACATAAACTGATTTGCTATTAAATCAATCAAGTTTATTTTCTTTCCATTTATGCAATAAGTTGTTAAAAGGTAAGATGTATCTAAGGTTAAGAAAAAAAAAAAAAACAAGAAAAGACAGCATGAAGCTTTAGACATAGTCATACTTGATATATTACACTATAGCATGTGAAGGCTGGTTAAAATAAATAGCCACTGAAATTGAATATCACCAAAATGTCCTTAATTTTTCCTATCTCAATAATTTTTGTGGTTCCCATACCAGGACAGCATAAGTTTTTTATGCAAAATAGTAAACTAATGGGAAGGTAGTTTGTTTCTTCTTTTTTACTATGGAAAGAGACTGTCTCAATTTCTTACTCTCAGAAAGATTTAAAAAAAAATACTTTGGAAACATTCAATTGCATCACATCTATTATTGGAATTCTAATAAAATCAATATTAATTTATGTCTCCAACTTGCTGCATTTAAATTAGAAGAGATAACATTCAAACTAGGAGAAACAAATAATAAAACAGAATAGCATAGTGATAATAAAACTATGATTTACAATTCTGCTTGCTTCATGTTGAAAACATCTATAGCACAGAATGTTTTTTCTTTTAAAAAATCAAGGAGATTCTCAGCAAGCAAAATTAAACTATCTAGATTAATTTGTATTCTCCTTACACTGTAAGTTTGCTGGATGCATAAAAAGGACAAAATGATTTTCTGTTTGCTATGGTTGGTCCTCTGTGTAACAAGTATTCCTTCATTCTCTAGATTCATTGGAATCATATTGGTGTCAAGTAATGGTGATTAAGTTTAGTAGACACAATGAAGACATTTAGCATTATTATTTTTATATTTATATATCTGATTTTAAGAATGAGTCTTGCTATGCATCTCAGTCTTGACTCAAACTTACTATGTAGCATAGGCTGGCCTGTATCTCATAATCCCCCTGCCTCAGCTTCCCAAGTTCTGGGATTACATGTATCCACCATGAGCAGCTGTTTTAAATAGATCTGAATATCTTTGAAATATAAGCAAAGGAGAGAAAATAAAAATAAGTGACTCAAAAGGCTTCATGATTTTCTAACTCCCTTGTTTCTTTTTGAGAATCATCTTTGTGACTTGTCATTGCTGGACTCTGAATATTGCACATGTTTTGAAATGTCTGTGTGTATAAGTCTTATTACATACAGACATAAGAATGCTATGAAATCCATTTTTGAATGTCTGAGGTAGAGAATATCATGATCCTACCTTGGTAATATAACTGTTTCTTTGTGGGAAGTATGCTGACAAAGTATGACTTTGACACCAGATGCGAACTCTATGAATCAATACTCCATTTAAAGTGTTTAACAAAAACCAAGAAAACTTCACTTTCACTTCTCAGAAATAAAACAGAACTGTTGGCCATGTGAGTAGACTGGTACACTGCTCCCTCTCCAACATAAAGGAATCCTTTTTCCTTTCCAAAATTGTATCTTTTTACTAACAAAGATTTTTAAAGCTTTATATGCTCAAGGTCAGGCATACAATAAAGTTGAATATGTTAATGAGAAATTTCCACTACTGCATTTAGTGAGGAATTAAGCAGAGAGATCAAGCCTAGCACAAGAGCTCCTGAAAGTATGCAAGAAGCTCTATAGTGAGCTGGAGCAAATTTGCCTTACAGGTATACAGTATGCCACCAGGTCTTCTAATTTTACTTGACTTTCCCTAAATTCAGATCCTTGGGTCAAATTTTACAAATTGAGTATGTTAGAGAGTCGTTGATAGACTTTTTTTTTTTTTTTTTTTTTTTGGTTCATACTACCACTTAAAAAAAAGTTTATTTATTCTTATGTATATTATTCTAGTTTTACATTCATAGTGGTGACTCCATTATCCTCCTCCCTGTCCTCCCTCTTCCATAGGGATCCTCATCAATGGGGAATGTGGTTCACACATTGTGGGGGTAGTCAGGAGCTATGGGGGATAGGGCAAGTGTTTAATGTGTTTAATGTGTTTAATGCCCCAACTTGTGTCTCTAACATTCTTTCCGCCCCCTCTTCCGCAAATTTCCCTGAGCCACATTGGGGTCATTTTAGCTCTACTTCAGTGATGATGTTTTGGGAGCCTCTGTGACTCTGGATATCTGGCTTAGTGGGAATTAGATGTTCTCTGTGTTTATCTCCTTCAAAGTTTTTCTGGTGTTGTGATCCCCAAGAGCGCTGCACTCTTGCCCTTCATCCACATTATTCTGTGGTTTCAGCTGGAGCCCAAACATGGAGAGACCTGGCCAGAATCTGAAAGAGGGTCAGTCCCCAGGCAGTTAGCTAGTCTAGTGCCAGATGGTGCTACATGAGCAACTGGGGGGAAATGGCCAACATCGGTCCAAACAACTTCCAGTCTAAGATACCCAGCAAGAAACAACCTGATGTAATGCTCAAACAAGTGCAGTAGTGGCACACAGCCATGGTGGGCAACCAACGGCTCTTGATTTGGCTAATTGATGCACTCAGTGGAATGGAACTCATTGCTGGAACTGGGAAATAAGTCAAAACCATGTACAAAAAATGAGCACAGTCTCCAATCAAGATACCATCAAATATGGGCTAGAAGAGGGCCTACCTATATAAAATTCCCTCCAAGCTATCTATGGCCATCCCATATATCTAGTACTAACTTCTCTCTCCATTGGAGAATTTGCTTATTTTTTTCTAGATGGACAACGAACCTGAAGAGAGGATCAGCCAATCACACCTCATCGTTGACAGACTACTAATAGACTATTAATGATATGTTTGGTGTTTGAATGAAACTAACTTCTAAACAGTAGTGTGTAAAGACACTAGTTTATGAACTTGGATATTTGTGCTTATTAAAATATGATTGAACAAATGGATGGATTCATTGTCTTTCTTTGTCAGTCTTGATAGTTTATCTCAACAGAAAGGCTTATAGTATCCTCCTTAAAAGCTCATATTTCATGGCAAAACTTTCAAAACATGACTACAAGTCTAATCAATTGCAAAGAAAACATATTTTTTCTAACAAACTAGCATTGTTTCTTGCACAAACAAGGTTTTATTTTTTCTAACCTTACCTGACTACTTTGAAGAACTCAACCTATGTTAACTCATCCATTATAGGTCAAGCAGTACAAATCCATCAGGTATCATAATGTTGATAGAGACCCGCTGTGCTAGAAAAAGGAAGAAGAAAGTCTTGCTGAGAAAAATAAATGGGACAAAGTTGGTGCTAAATCCATAGCAAATTGCCACTTAGACCAATAGAGCATGAACAGCTTTGTGACTGCTCCAACAGATGTCAGCTGAGTGCCACCTGAGCTCTCCTGACAAGACCAAAAACAGAGAGTGCCTCAGCTTCCTGTTTTACCTGAAAACTAGAGAAGAGCTATTTTAGGCAGAGAATGCATTACACCTATTATATAATACCTAGGCATTATATCTTTTCTGAGAATAGAGTAGAGCAGCTATTTTAAAGGTCAGAGAAGGCAGAATATTCTGCAATAAAATAGTTTCTGTGTCTTCCTTTGAAGAGTCTTGTACTTGCATATCCAAAAGGTTGATATCTTTTAACCAATTATCCATTTTTCAGCCAGTCTCAAAGCACAATAGCACAATAGCATTTAACCCATGAACAAAACAACATTTAAAAAAACTCTTCCCATTGGGATTACATCTTGTAATTACTAGCTGGCATCTCTTTCCTTGATTGCAAGAAGGATGGCATTTCTAATAAGCATACTATGTCATGTCTTGTAGGATTTGACTCAAGGCTCTGACATCTCCTACTGGGTTCAGTACATGAATCCAAATGGGTAAAGAAAGTGTCTGAGAGAAACACTATTTAATGAATCAGTGTCTAGATAGATATAGATAGATATAGAGATAGAGATAGATACACACACACATATATAGCCTTTGAAGCTAAGAAATATCCAACTCACAGAAATGATAACCAAACCAGTGAGTAACTGCAATGTGTCTTCATTACCAGTTCCTCACCCCACACTTTGGCATGAATGCCAAGTTTCTTATATACTTGCTCGGGCATATTATCTGACTGCCTCTCAGTTCCCCCACACTGTTGATTGTGGCCATGTTCCTCATATTTCTTCCTCACAATATCTTCTTTCCCTAATCAAATCCAATTTTATGCAAAAATATTATTTTAAGCAGATATCCAAGTCATTATGGCCAAATAACCATACAGCAATTATTTATACATCTTTTACTTAAGGTCTTACTCAAGACTCATGTCTTCCTTGAAATTTCCTTACATGCAATTAATTGTTTCCTGGATAATTTCTTTGTAATCCTTTCTCCCTTGCTTCAGAATCCAACTAACCTCTTTTGTCTCCCTTGTCTTTTGCCTTATTCTATTTGACTATAAATATTGATTATCTAATGGCTACTTCTTCCTCTTGGTATTCTCTGAGCCTTCCCTCAAATTCTTTCAATTACTTGCATATTTTTTGTTGAGATAACCATAACTCAATTGCTTTGTCAGCCTCATGGCACAAATACTACTTCAGGGTAGGTTTGCTCTCATCTCTTGAGCATGTAAAAGAAGAAAAGAAGGTTCACAAAATATACTAACTAGTTAAGGAAAAAATAAAAGTGGCTTGGTTAATGTGAACTTGACAGAATCTCAAATCATCTGGGAGACAAATCATTTGGCATATCTGTAAGGGAGTTTCTAGATATAGTTTGAAGAGATGACTTAACTGTGGACAGCACTATCTGGCAGGCTGGAACCCTGGACACAAAGTAGACAGCTTAGCTGATCATCAGCATTAATTCATATCATTCTTCTTCATGACCAGAAATACAATGTGACCTGCCTTCTTAAGCTTCTGTCATCATGCTTTTCTCACCAAGATGAACGACACCCTTGAACTGTGAGCTAAAATAAACTCACTCTCCCTACATGACATCTTGTCAGGTATTTGGTCACAGGAAGAGAAAAGTAACTAAGATAATGAGTACGATGTAAAAGAAAGATAAGAGCATATAAAAGAAACACCATTTGTGAAGTTCTCAGAAAAACAGCCATGCAACACACTATTAAAAAATAAAGTATTCCTAGTTCTTGGATAAAATCTAAGTTGTATGTGTACCACCACATGTGCAGATTACAAACACTTTCAAATTTCCACTTTAATTTGGCATGTTCATTACTACATGCTTCTAGGACACAGTAAATTTTTTTCTTCCCATTTGAATAGAATAGCTTTTAGGACACAGTAGTTAGATTGTATATGCCATGGAGTTTATGAATCCTGTCTTTCTGGGTCAGGAACATTAATATTTGTATTTAATTTGGCTTCTGTCATGAAGGAGCTCTCAGAAAACAAAACACTTTTGTAATTTAAGTTTATTGCACCTATATTCATCTCATTTCATGAGAATATTACAAGTCAGCAAATTAAATTGCAGTTGTATTTCCATTGTGTAATTACATTATTTTCAATAATCAATGATTACATTTAAAAGAGATGTATAACTTTTATTTGATGAGGTAGTGGAAAATTCCAAATATGTGGAATTAAAAACTCAATTAATGAAGATGTCATTTATTAAGTTCTTGGCCTGATTAAAGATAGCAGTTGTCAGTAACACAAAGGGAGAAATAAAAACTGGATATAATTGAAGTTGCCTAGAGAGTACCATTATTAACATTTTTTTTTTCTCCTTATTTGCTTTGAAACATTTTTTGGCTTGAAAAGCAGGGGATAGAAATGTTCTGATGATAGGCTTGCAGAGTGTTTACTATATTGTAGCTACAGTGATGGGACTTTCCTGTGGCAATTATGTGTTAAAAACTATCGCCTTACAGTCTCCTACTGAGGTAATGCAACCCTTTATGGTATATTGATTGCTGTTTTTGTAATGAGTGGACCTTGGCATATTCTATGAAATAAAACTATTTCTTGGGTTACACATTTATATGAATTGTTGAACTTGTTAAATCAATATTCTAAGCTAAAATTATCGTTTCTCATACTAGGTTGGTTTATAATGCTTTGATTTAACATGAAGAACTATCACAAAACCTTTCATGATGATCTGGGGCAGGGTGTTGATTCTATACAGCTGTTCCCAAAACTTAAATCTATTTTAACATTTAAATTAAAAGAATTACAAAAAAATGTAACAAGGTATCTATCTGGAATTGAGATGGGGTGATGTGATTTTAGTATCAAAATATAAAAAGTCAGGGTCCAGAAACATATTGATGTACCCCAAGCAACCTCAAAACTGTGGCTGAAAGAACAATATTTACTCTGCTTAGGAGTCTGAGCATCCTTGGAATAAGCTATTCCTGAGAAATGTGGTTTGGGCTAGGGTGGCCTGAAACCTAACAGCTGGAACCATCTGCAAGATGACTTAGTCAAGGCCCGGTGTCTGGGCATGGGATAATCACACTTCTGGATGTGAGGGACTTCTAGGATTACTCTGTGCATGATATTTCCAGGATTTTGGCTTCAGGAGAGCTGTATTTCCTACACTTTGTATCAGAGATCCCTAGTCCTGTATCCCAATAGCAAAGGAAAGAGGGAGAAATAGTATTTTTTCTTTCTCATGTAAGCTCAAAAAGTCCCCTATTGGTGCTTCTGTCTTGTTCTCTTTATTAAACATAAAAGTCCCTAAAGCCTACCATATCCATTGGAAGAAGGCATTAGATTCAAACATTTGCTCAAAAGAGTTAAAAAAATTCAAGACATTTAATACCACACTAATATCCGAGTGTTCTGTTATTAAAGTTAATTTATCTAAAGCAACCATGACAAGATATATTATTGCAATATTTTCTAGACCCACTAAAGCAATATTATTTGAAGTGGAAAACACTGTTCATCATGCAGAAAATGGGTCAGAAAGAATGTAAGAGGTGGAGGTCGGGGAGGAGCAGTATGGCTGCATTTGATAGAGACAGACAACAGTTTGTTATGAAGAGTGGTGGAGCTTCAGAGGCCACTTCCCTTCCTCATGAGCTAATGACAGATGATGTCTGTGAGCAGAAGGGAAATCATTCTTTACTGAGGTGTAGCTATTAGTGAGTAATGATAAGAAAGGATACAATGGGACTGAGGGACAAAAGGGAGCATAATACAGGAAAGATATGACAGGGATGCTAAGAAGGTCTCAAATTGAACAGAAATAAGCAGTAGATAAGTACACTGCTAGAATGACTGTCCTGTTAGATTATCTGGAAAATATTTTTAAATTATTTATTTATTTATTATTTATTTGAGAGAGAGAGAGGAAGAGGCAGAGAGAAAGAGTGAATGGGCACGCCAGGGCCTCCAGCCACTGCAAATGAACTCCAGACAAATGTGCCCCCTTGTTCATCTGGCTTACCTGGGTCCTGGGGAATTGAACCTGGGTCCTTAGGCTTCGTAGGCAAACACCTTAACCGCTAAGCCATTCCCCCAGCCCCTGGAAACAATTTATTTTATTTTATTTTTTAATTTATTTATTTTTGGAGAGAGACATGGAGAGAGACAGAGAGGGGGAAGGAGACAGAGAATGGGTGTGCCAGCAGTCTCTCAGCTGCTTTGAATGAAATCCAGACACGTGTGCCCCCTTGTGGGCAAGTGTGGAATTGCTCCCTTGCTTCACTTTGCATCTGGCTAAACGTGGGACCTGGAGATTGGAACCGGGTTCTTAGGCTTAGGAGTCAGGCACCTTAACCGCTAAGCAATCTCTCCAGACCATGGAAACAATTTTTAAGTAGATATAATTTTTAAAAAAGTTAGCAGGAAACTACAAAAATGCTTGAAACAAATGAAAAAAAGTTGGGCTGCGGAGATGGCTTAGTGGTTAAAGTGCTCGCCTGCAAAGCCTAAGGACTCATGTTTGACTCTCCAGGTCACATTCAAACCAGATGCACAGTGATACAAGCACATGAGGTCTCATATTGCTCACAAGGGGGCATATGTGTCTAGAGTTTGATTGTAGTGGCAGGACACCCTAGCACACAAATTCTCTCCATCTTTGTCTCTTTGTCTCTCTCTCTCTCTCACTTTTTCCACTCTCACATAAAAACGGCAATCTGTTGGGCTTACCTTAAAATAAAACAAACAAACAAACAAACAAACAAACAAACAAACAAACAAAAAACCTGAAAGCCTTAGCAACAAAATAGAATACCTCAGTCAAGTAGATGTTTTAGGAGTACCAAATGCATGGCTGGGGAGATTACTCAGTGATTAAAGGAACTTCCGGGCAAAACCTGCCTGCCCTAATTAATACTCATTAAAAGCCAGTTATGCAAAAGGCAAATGCATCTGGAGTTTGTTTGCATTGGCAAGAGGCCCTTATGTGCCAGCTCTTTCTGCACCTTTCTATTCTCTCTTTCTATGGAAATAAATAAATAAATATATTTTTAAAAAGAATTTCAATTGAAGTTTTAGAAATGAAAAAATATAATTATGAAATCATGGAATAGGAAAGAGAAAGAAAAGAATGATTGAGATGGTAATTAAAATTAAAAATTACAAAATCAAAACCAAGAGAGAAAAATAGAAGGAATTAAAAATGAATAAAAAATTACAGTGTATGTAGGACTCATTTTATCAGTTGTAGATGTAGGATCTCAGAGGAGGAAGAGAACAGAAATAGGGTTGAAAAAGTACTTAAAGATATAATAGCAAAAAATTTCCAAAATTTGGACTAGATGTCAGTTTATAGATTAAAGAGGCTATGGAGACTCCAAACCAGGTAAGATTTGTAGCTTATGCCAAGATATATGCATAATCTTCTGAAATTTTAAACAATATAAATAGTGTCAAAGTGGCAAGAGATACAATTTCCCTAAGTCAGAGGAGAAACTATTTGAATAATCATGTCAGCCCCATGGGAATCTATGCAGAACAAAAGGATATAGAATGCTCAAGAAGATTCAAGTCAAAATGCAAACCTGGCAAAAACTATTCTGGAGAAGTGAGGAGATATGAAGACATTCTTATTTGAAAAATTACACACATATGCATCTTTGTCAGCACACATATTTAAAAAAGAATGACTAAAATAGTTCCTCAATAGCACATAAATAAATAAATAAGCCAAACTTTTGTCTTGGGGTAAATAAGGGGATAAATATCCAGAAATATATTTATGTATCAAAACTGTGGCTGAAAGAACAATATTTACTCTGTTTAGGAGTCTGAGCACCCTTGGAATAAACTATTCCTCACAAACCTGGCTTGGGCTATGGTGGCCTGAAAGCCCATATGTATAAATTTAGTTGGCCCTTACATTTTGGTCACAGTTAGTTTTTTTAGTTGAATAAAAATAATGTATAACATAGTCTGAGGTAGGTGTTTGTGTGTAAAAGATACTTATACATTACATGTTATAAGGATAAAATAATATAAAGGGCAAAGGAATGGCAAGACTATACAACTGGACTATACAAGTCCAATATTAGAATATTGGACTGTTATTCAAATTTTTTTCCTATAAAAAAACTATGTAAAGTTTTTTTTTTTTTTTCTGGTAAAGCATCATACTATATGTTGATCCCAGATATTCAGATTGCTATCCTAGAAACATTTATAACATTTGTGATGCCTTAAAAGATTTGCCATCTGCCTAAAACACATATGATTCATAGATAGAATTTTCTATTTCACTTTCCAAAATTAAAATTTACTGCATATTTTAGCCAAAAACAAAATCTTTTCCTTAAAATATTTATCATAGTGATAGCTTTATATCAGCAGATATTCTTTATAAGTTCATAACATGGTTTACATTTTCTACATTTTACATTTCTACAATACTTCCTTACTGATGGTCTTACCTTTTTTTTTTCTGTTTTCTTTCTTTCTTTTTTTTTTTTCATTTCAAAACAGTGTCATTATTGGCCTTCAATATAATGTAGGCATAATAGCTGTTTTGATCATTTGAAATTTACTGAGATGGTGGTTTCATTGCCTCTTTTGCCTGCACATCTGTGGTACTTATTTTTGTTTCCTTGCATGTCTAATGTGGTGTGTGTGTGTGTGTGTGTGTTTTCAAAGAAGGATCTTTTAGGTAATGCATTGTAACTACTCATAGTAGCATTCTACACTAATCAAGGCACTAATATATTTTTTGTTATTTTTAAAAAAAATTGTTTATTTTTTTTTATTTGAGAGAGATACACAGAGAGAAAGAAAGTGGCAGAGAGAGAGAGAGGGAGCCCATCAGGGCCTCCAGCCACTGCAAATGAACTTCAGATGTGTGTGCCACCTTGTGCATCTGGTTTACATGGGTACTGGGGAATTGAGCCTCGAACTGGGGTCCTTAGGCTTCACAGGCAAGCGCTTAACCACTATGCCATCTCTCCAATCCAGTTTTTGTTATTTTTGTTACAGATTTAATTTAAATAATCCTGAAAGGCCTATATCCCTCCTCATTACCCTACAGTGTATGACCTTTTAGAATCTATTCAGAAGTTTTAAAAATATTAATTAATTAATTTATTTGAGAGAGAGAGAGAGGGAAAAAGAGGCAGATAGAGAGAATGGGTGGCCTCCAGCTACTGCAAACAACTCCAGATGCATTCACCGCCTTCTGCATCTGGCTTATGTGGGTACTGTGGAATTGAACCTGGGTCCTTAGGCTTCACAGGCAAGTACCTTAAGCACTGAGCCATCTCTCCAGCTCTCTATTTAGAGTTCTTTTTATCGTATTTTTATACTTTACTCAAGGTATCTAGTGTCTGTCTTTGAGTCAGTACCAGAAAATTATTGTTCAAATATTGTCTATCTAGTCCATTATGCCATTAAATATATAGCATTTATCATGGAATCTGTTGTGGCTCAGGCTGTCATCACAATTCATTCAGTCATTTCCCCTTGTTCAATCAGGGGGTGGATGCTAGGGAATCCCCTGCCTGGCATCCTAGGAATGCATGTTGTTCCACAGAGCACATGGTTTTCCAGAATGACTCTGACTTTCGTGAAAATTCCGGCATCCTCGGTGTTGCCTCTGGGTCACAGCGTACTCTTGTTAGATCCATGAATAGTATTAAGGAAAAACTCTGTGCAAGTGAGACTTCTACTGCATATGGGTGGGTCTGTGTAGGTTTGGAGAATGCTTTCATGTTTACACCATGTCCTGATCTGAACTGTGTATATAGTGTATATTGCATAATTACCCAGACTCCCCCGCTTTCCCTGGAATCTTAAGAAGTCTCTTGATGGCTGTGATTTCCTCTGGTTCTCCAAACTCCAGACGCTACATCCTTTGCTTGCATCAGGAAGCGATCAGTAGTCTCTTAAAGGCTCTCAGCCAATCCCCTTTTGCTTTCATCCTCACTGTTAGACATGGTGTTCTCCATGATCCACTGCAAATAAAGTCAGCCCCTCAGGGAGAGCTTTAGATGATATCTACCCTCTGCTCATGCCGTCATTTTACCCTGCCATCTTGGAGCTTCCCCCAAATTTGTAAGCCAAAATAAACCTGCCCCCCCCCAGAAAGAATGCATCCATCCAGGGCTGCCTTTCTCTTGCAAAGAAGCCCTGAACTACTGCTCAGGAATTGGGCACTGGTACTTGCTTTCCCTTACTCTGCAACTGGATGCTGTTGTGTGGGCTGTAGACCACTGGGATATGTAACTGAACTCTACAAGTAAGATGGAGATGGGACAAACAGGATGCTGCAGTCAGGTTCCCGTTGCTGGCGGAAATCACCCGACTAAGAGCAGCTTGTGGGAAAAAAAAAAAAAAAAAAAAAGAGGTTTATTTTGGCTTACAGGCTCAAAGGGGAAGCTCCATGATGGCAGGAAAAACGATGGCATGAGCAGAGGGTGGACATCACTTTCTGGTCAACATCAGGTGGACAACAGCAACAGGAGAGTGTGCCAAACACTGGCAAGAGGAAGCTGCTATAATACCCATAAGCCCGCCCCCAACAATACTCTGCCTCCAGGAGGTGTAAATTCCCAAATTGCCATCAGCTGGGAACCTAGCATTCAGAACACCCAAGTTTATGGGGGACACCTGAATCAAACCACCACATTCCACCCCTGGCCCCCATTAATGATAACCATACATGATGTAAAATGCAATGCATTCATCCAACTTTAAAAGCCCCCCATTTTTTTTATCAATCCTAATGATGGTCCAACAAGCCCCATACTCCAAGGTCTTTTAACTGAGCCATAATACCAAAAATAATCCCCCAAAATCCATAAGTGCACAGAATAAACATTCACACTGCAAAGTATGGCATTGGGCAAAGCAAAGAAATATTCAAGCAATACAAGATTTAAAACAACCAGGGCAAACATCAAACTCGGTAATTCCAATCCAACAACTAGTCAGTGACAAATCTCCAAGTCCGATAATTCTGAGCAGCAACAAGTCTCTGGAGTTCCAATTCCGCCCCTCCAGCTAGGCTACTCACAGTCCTGGAACACTTTCATCCAGGGCCGGCAGCTTTCCTCAGAAACCGGCATCTCCACTGGGTGTCCACTGCAACCCACAGTCCATCCTCATGTCCCCATGGGATCTCCATGCAGGCAACCAGCAAACCTGCTTCACACTGCCCATGGCCATTTCCAAAACACAAGACTGCATTGCAAACTCAATGACCCTCTCTTTCCTGCATTTCTTATACTTTACAATACCAGGTAGAGTGCCAATTTGTTAATCCAGGGGGGAATAAATCAGACTTTGAAGAACAGGACACTCCTTTAGCATTCAGGACCCTTCAAAAGAGTCTGCATTCTTCCTGTTGCCCCAGTGCAGGTCAGCTGGCCCAATCTCAAAGGTTGTAATCTCTCAATTGCAGCTGAATGGGCAGAGTTCACCCAAAGATTTCATTTTTTCTGTGTCATATCCCTCTGCTCACACCAGTTCATTTCTACACAAAGCAACCCTGAACAACTTCTCAGGACACTGGCATAATAGCAAACTTCTCACACAAACTGCTTCTAGCCCAGTCCAAGTAAAGCTCTTTCTCACCCTCATAAGCCAGACCTCACAGTCCATAGTTCTTACTGCATTCAGGTCTTTCAGCTCTGACCAGAATAGTCCATTAAGCTGTATTTACAAAACCACAAGATGTCTCTTAGACCAAGGTTTCAAATCCTTCCACATTCCTCTTGAAAATCAGCTCCAAAAGGCCAAAGCCACAGTCAGGTGTCTAGCAGCAATCCCACTCCTCGGTACCACTTTACTGTTGCAGTCAGGTTCGCATTGCTGGCAGAAATCATCCGACTAAGAGCAGTTTATGGGAAAAAAGAGGTTTATTTTGATTTATAGGCAGGAAAAACGATGGCATGAGCAGAGGGTGGACATCACTCTCTGGTCAACATAAGGTGGACAACAGCAACAGGAGAGTGTGGCAAACACTGGCAAGGGGAAGCTGGCTATAATACCCATAAGCCCGCCCCCAACATTACTCTGCCTCCAGGAGGTGTTAATTCCCAAATTGCCATCAGCTGGGAACCTGGCATTCAGAACACCCAAGTTTATTGGGGACACCTGAATCAAACCACCACACAGGACCTTCATAAATTCTTGCCTATTGCACTTTGTCCTCTTGCTATGCCTGTAAATGAGCTTCTGCAGCATAGGAGTGAAAAATAGCAGTGGCAGCCATCTCAGTGTGGTACCAGTCATAGCTTGGGACCTGGGAGAGGAGACACAGGGTCCTTTCTACTCCTGCCTGTTCCTTCTCAGAACAGTATGCTCAGATGATAATAGCTTTCTTCACACATGTTTATAATTCAAGGGGAAAGGAGTGTCAGACCTCAAGTATTACAGTTTCCCACTGTGGGTGAGATTTAGTGTGTTTTCACGGATAGATATTTCCCCATTTTCACTATGGCTTTAGGGAAATTTTTGGAGATTTGATTTTCTTTTTCTTTCTTTCTTTCCTTTCTTTCTTCCTTTCTTTTTAAGTAATGTTTATCAGTTAAAATGTTTTCTTCTTTTCTTTCCTGGAAATGGGATCTGTTGTTCCATACAAAGATTTCTAATTTAAATTTTTACCATCATTTGCCTGTCATACCCATGACTCTCATGCCTTATCCCGCTGTTTTTTACTTAACAGCTGCTTTCCATGACCTAGAACCTAGCATGTTCAGCTCTAGAATATTAGGTCAGGACTCTAAGACCGAGCTATGTACCCAACCCTTTATTTATATGTTTATTTATTATTTATTTTTTAATTTTGAGACAAGGTCTTACTAGGCATAACTGGGATGAACTTGAAGTTACTCTTTAACCCACATAGGCCTTGAAATTGTGCCCAAGTGCCTCAGCCTCTCAAAGTAGCTGGGATTTCTGGCCTGAGCTATCAGGGTATTTTTTTTTTTTAATTCTTTTAAATCTGCTTCAATAGTTTGACAAATCATGTTTTTTTTTCATTATTAATCGAATATATATTTTATATAGGCTTCTTAAGCAAAGAAGTAAGATATGTTCAGATTACCTCAGGTGTTGAAAATTTTGTTGCACTGAGTCACAATTTCCATTATTGTCAATGGAAGTCGTCTGCAGGAAATCATTATTAAATTTAGTCTTAGCAAGGAAAAATGATATTTTTATTCATTTTCATTCTATCAATTGATATATAATACTCAGAAAGCACAGAAATACAATCATTTGAGACTGCTATATGCAAAAGCTCTGGGGATAGAGTTTCATTTTTCATCTGACGAGGAAAATTCTTAGCTACCTTTCACAGATTATGTTTACATCAAATAAATTTTATACTTGTCTGGTGATGGAAATTTGAATAATGGATGTCTTCTCTCTTGTTCAAGTTTCAAATTGGTTTCTCATGCAGTTCTGGGATTTTACAGCTATTTGCTCATTACATTTTTTTTTTTAAACCAAAAACATTTTGATCTCATTTTTCACACTGATGTTTTCAAACACAGGAAGCAATGTTCCACTTATGTAGCAACTCCAGTTTCCTAATCTGGTTGGCTATATCCCATTTCTATATTTGGAAATCAAAATCATACACACACACACACACACACACCAAAATCTCTTTAATGTTCTCCAGAGATAACGTCTGTCCATCTCTTCATAGGACTAATTAATGAATTATCTTTGTTGCAAAGTGTCCATGTAAAATTAAATGAGATCACACATAATGCTTAGGAACATAAGTGCCTGTCAATGATGAAGTGTGCTTTAATATCATCTGATTCACAGAAAATTAATTTTTTGGGTTTTGTTTGTTTTGTTTTGTTTTATTTCTGTTTTTCAAGGTAGGGTCTCACTCTGGTCCAGGCTGACCTGGAATTAACTACGTAGTCTCAGGGTGGCCTCGAACTCATGGTGATCCTCCTACCTCTGCCTCCCAAGTGCTGGGATTAAAGACGTGTGCCACCACTCCCGGCTCTGTGATTCACAGAAAATTATTTTAATTTGACTGGTAACTGCAAAGCTACAACAAAATCTTATTGGAGAGATACAAGTTAACAGAGTTGGCCTTGTGAATTTGTAAGCCCAGGCAGGTAAAAAGCCAATATTACTGGCTACATGTGAGTACATGCACTCTATATTCCCTACTATTTTCTTGACTATAAACTTATGGCTAGGAGATACCAATACAACATGGAAAAATAGTCCCAGGGAACACTGAATATGATTATCTATCTTTAAACACAATATATATGGTCACTGAGAAATATGTAGCAATATTTTAACCTTATTTTTGAAAATTCAATTACTAAATTTGCTTAAATCTCCTTTTATAATTAATACTAGAAACTTTGATTTCACTAGATAATTAGTGTACAAATATTTTTATTATTACTGCAATTATTATTGTTCTACAAGGGTATGTTTATCATAATGTAATAATGAAGTTGTGACTAGAGTTCAAGGGACAAACCTTATCTATGGGGGGGGGGAACCGAAAGGAAAAAAGCTTTATTCTGTATGGTCATGCCAGTGGTGGCGAACAGATAGAAATGTCACTTTCAGTCTCTCTCTGTGCTTGAACAGGTCTGAGCCTCTCCCTGCAGTCTGGGGAGTTACTTTGAGACTTCCTGCCACAATGTACACTTCTCTTAAGCCTAAAATAAATACTTTCACTCTCTAAGCTGCTTGCTTGTTGAGTATTTTGTCCCAACAAAAGAAAGTAAATGAAAAAGTCATCTCTATGAACAAATATCAAACCATTTTCTTGTAACAAAAGCCACCTCTAGCTGGGTATGATTGCTTATTCCTGTAATCCCAAAATTGGGGAAGCTGGGACAGGAGGGGATTCTCCAGGCCAGTTTAGATTACACAATGAGTTCTAGGTCAGCCTGGACCACAGTATGAGACCATGCATCAAAAACAAAAGTAAAGAAAATCAGGCTTTATGTTATTATTGCAATGCAATAAAGAGACACCCTTCCTGTTTAAATCCTCCTCAACATTTCTGGCATGAGTTTGAAACTTGACTTTAAGGTCCGTGTTTCTTCTTCTCATGGTCACTTAATCCCTTTAGGTTATTTTCTCTGTGTTCATTTCTAATTCTGTTTCTTTTTCTATAAATGGTTATAAGGAGCAGGAAATATTGTTTTCCAACAAGTTATATTTGAATGAAGAAAAGAAATCAACTGTGTGCCTTTGTGTTCTATTAATGGCCTGCCTTTTGAAGCCCCATTGTGATAGGTTAAGGGGAGGCTATTAAGAACATTATTAGTCAGACTGAGAACAAAGGATTCTACATCCACAAATGTGTTAATGTAATCCTTGCTAATTTTATCCTTGGTTTATAAACTCTCACATTGATTTTTCTTCCCTGTTAGACAGAGGATATGCAGCAAATAGATTCTAGAGAACCATGTGTCACCAACTTTCTTTGAACACATTCAACTATATTAAAATATCTTCAATCTCCCTCTAGGAGAATACTTGCAGAATGAGCGCAGTTAGTTAGTTGTTTATCACTGTGTGGAAAATTAGCTTTAAATTAGTTACTTTAAACCAATAATATGTGTTTTTTGAGCTTTTGTGGGTATAACATTTGAAAGAAGCTTAGCTGAATGGTTATGATTGGATGAGTTATGAGGCTACGGTGAAGCTAAATGGCTTGACCCACAGGTTTAGTTAGAATGGCTTGAAGATCCTGTTCAACAAATAGGATTAGGTTCCAGGTCAAATGGCACCACTCAAAATTCCTGTTATTAGCCGGGTGTGGTGGTGCATGCCTTTAATCCCAGCACTCGGGAGGCAGAGGTAGGAGGATTGCTGAGAGTTCAAGGCCACCCTGAGACTATGTAGTTAATTCCAGGTCAGCCTGGACTAGAGTGAAACCCTACCTCAAAAAAAAAAAAAAAAAAAAAAAATTCCTGTTATTTAGAGACTAGCTGGGTTTGTTTTTTAAGTGATGTCAAATAATCATCTAAACTCATGCATGAGTTAAATTTGGGTCAAATTTATGCATTAGTGGGAAATAAGCAAATGGGTCAGTAATACTAATCAGCATTTTGGTAGAGAAGGAAAACTCAGTTGTACTTTCTCTATCTCCCAGAAGCATCACCGCGATTAACAATCATCCATTTCACCAACACCAGTTGTTACAGTTTGAATCTGGAATGTCTCCCCAGGCTCATGTTTAGAGCTCTTGGCCTTCTGGCTCTGGATCCTTTCGGAGGAGAGGCCTGTATGGCAGAAGCACCATACTTTCTGTTTCCTCTCTGCCACCATGTAGACAAGCCTCTATAGCACACTCCACCACAAATTCCACCATGCCATGAGCACTGTGGTGAACTGAAATCCATCTACAACTGTGAGCCAAAATAAGTCTTTTCTTCTTGATGCTATTTCTGTTGGGTATTTTGGTCACAGTGACATGAAACAATTGATACAGCAAATAAATAAGATAATATTTATTTGTAAAATTATAGCCCTATTTATATCTACCAAACATATCACATGTACTATTGTGTGAGATTTCCATTAATCATTTAGATTATTTGCAATTGTTAGACTGCAGCATTGAAAATGAGGAACTAATTGGCATATTTTACATCTTTGCTCAACTTTTTATTCATTAATAACTGGATTGGGCTGGAGAGATGGCTTAGCAGTTAAGGCATTTGCCTACAAAGCCAAAGGATCCCAGTTTAATTCTCCAGGACCTACGTCCTGGCACATGCATCTGGTGTTCATTTGCAGTGGCTGGAGGCCCTGATATGCCCATTCTCTCTCTCTCTCTCTCTCTCTGCATCTTTCTCTCTCTCAAGTAAATAAATAAAATATTTTTAAAAAACTGAATTGTTTTGGGTTAAGAAAAAGATATTTGGGGCTGGAGAGATGGCTTAGCGGTTAAGGCGCCTGCCTGCTAAGCCGAAGAACCCTGTTCCAACCCTCAGGTCCCAAGTTTAACCAGATGCAAAGTGATGCAAGGGCGCAATGCTGCACTTGACCACAAGGGGGCGCACACATCTGGATTTCATTGGCAGCAGCTGAGAGACTGCTGGCGCACCCATCTCTATCTGTCTCCCCCTCCCTCTCTGTCTGTCACTCTCTGTGTCTCTCTCCAAAAAAATTAAAAAAAATAAAATTTAAAAAAAGATATTTGGAGTTTTTAACCTTGTAATGAAATTGATTTGTCCTATAGTATATTCCCTGAAGGGGGGCATCTTTGTTGGTTTCAGACTTTAAATATTTCTTTAGATCAGCTTGAAAGCTTTCTTTTAATTCTAATATTACTCTTAAGGTTAATAAAGATTGTCTGCATCATAAAACATTTTTTCAGAGTAATTACCCTCACATTTCAGAATAATTTGTTTATTTATAATCTTGAGGTTTGAGCTATACTCAAGACTCATTTAAGTCTTTTAATATAACCTTTTATGATATATATTTCAATTAATGGAACTCATGAAAAATACATGAAATTAAGAATTAAGGAGTTTTTCAAAGTACTTGTTCATATTGTGAAAAATCTTGGTGAAGAAGTTTCAAATGGATTCAAGCATAGGGATTTAATAACATTTTCATTTTTATTGAAGTATTGAAATGTTAAATAATATTTCATTATAGCAAAGACAAACTCTGGTAAAGGTAAATGTAAGCATGTGCCTTTGTATTTGTGTAGATTTCTTTCACTTTGGCTTTATGTAAAGAAAAGTTAATTTCATAGTTTAATTTACCAAGTTTCATCTTTACAAATTGTAGGGTTTTTTTTTTTTTTTTTTTTTTTTTTTACTGTCATAGTAAAAGATTGCTTGTAATACAACTCATTTATTCAATCAAGAAGCACTTCATCTATGCCTCGGGAGTTTCAAAATTTAAAAAGCCATTTATATACATTAAAAAATAAGATATAAGAAGGGCATGGTGGTACATACCTCTAATCCCAGCACTCAGAAAGCAGAGGTTGGAGGATCACTGTGAGTTTGAGGCCAGCCTGGAACTACAGAGTGAGTGCCAGGTTAGCCTGGACTAGAGTAAGATTCTGCCACAAACAAAACAAAACAAAGCAAAGCAAAGCAAAGCAAAGCAAAGCAAAGCAAAGCAAAGCAAAGCAAAGCAAAGCAAAGCAAAGCAAAGCAAAGCAAAGCAAAGCAAAACAAAACAAAACAAAACAAAACAAAACAAAACAAAAATAATTGCTGGGGTCCAGCCCTAGCATCAACAAGGGGTGAGACCACAAAGCTGGGATGAACGGGAGTAGTGATAACCAAACTTAGGACATGTTGGTACAAGTTGACAGATCGGGCTTTAACAGGAGCCATTTGACTTCTTTCTGCCTCTTGCCACAAAACCTCAGTCTTTTATTTTTCTCATACAAAGAAATAGGATTCAGAAGGAGAAAGGCAAAAACAGAACTGTGTCCAAATTTGACATATATGCATAATCTTCTTTAATATTACAAGTGCATAATATTTTCAGGAAAGTTAACCCCATCCCTTACAATCTTTATGAGCAAGCATTGTTAACCATTAGCTGTGAAAAACATCTTCTTTGAAATTACAAACAAAGAATGTTTCCAGGAAAGTTAACCCCATCACTTAGAATCTTTATGAGCAAGCAATGTTAACCATTAACTATGAAAACACCTTGAGCAATTCTTTTTTTGAATAATGGTGCACTAGCTCCTTGCGGTTTGTTTTTCATTCTTTGTTAAATGTTGATTCTATTTTCAGTTGCAGTTAGCAAAGGTGAGAGACAGATTGGCTACAATAGGTGCCTATTATTCAATTATAATTAACTCAGTAAGTCTTTCTTTTCCTTTCTGCAATCAATGCTTTATAACATAATCATTACATGCAAGTTGTATTTGCTGGGCATATGCCTGAATTAAATCTTTATAAAGTTGAATTTTCTCATCTTTTGATAAACAGTCATAGGGTCTCAAATCCCTAACAGCTAAATAATAAAACCTAACTCATCAGCCCATTTTCCTCTGTAATCTCTCCTGTCAAAGATCCTAAATCTCACTCTCCTGCTCTTAGGGTCACACTGATATGGCCACCTGGAGGAAGCAAGCTTTCAGGATCAAATCTACACCTGAGGGGGCTCCCACCATCTATTGTTGTTGTAATAAAACCATTGTTTTCCATTCCCTTTTTCTTTGATCTGGGAACATCTCCTATTGTCACAAAATCTCCTCATCAGAAGCTCGCAGTACTCTAATTCCTAGGGTCATGGCTGGCCTGCAGATCATTCACAGAAGAGAAAGAACAAGCCAAGATAAGGAGAGAAACCAGAAAGATCATGGCAACAAACATGAGCTGTATGGCTGAAAGTAGATGTCTTTGCCAAGCTAACTGAGCCAGAGGAGACCACGGGGTCGGATCCGTGTCAAGCGACACACAGATCTCGACTCAGGCTTTTTGGAGCATGCCGTCCCTGGCAAATAATAATAAGTTGCAGAGTCTGGGGAGATTGCTCAGTGGTTAAAGATACTTGCTTAGAAATCCTGTTGGCCCAGGTTCAAATCCCAAACCATCCAAGTAAATATTGACAGTCATTCATTTTCAGGGGCAAGAAAATCTGGCATGGGTTCTCTTATATATGAACCCACTCACCTCCTTAACATGCAAATAAAAAAAAGATGTACAATTTTATTAGAATGCTGAATGTCCAAAAGCAGTGTATTCTTAAAGTTTGTTTCATACCAGTCATTCAGAGCTTTTATTGATGATTCTTGTATTTCCTTTCTTCACTTGTCTTCCCTGGGGTTAGTGACACTTTAAACTTCTCAGTGCAACCAGATGAGTTCTTTACCTGTAGGGGTTACATGAGTTTTCCTCTTTAAAAACACACTGTTTCTTTTCTCAAACACTAAGTAGATATGCTGATATAGAAGTATGCTATTTGCTCCTTTCTACAAATATATTTCCATTGGCCATAAAATGTGGTTGCATGAATTGTCTAACTAGCTTCCAATTAGCCTGTCCATCTACTTGTGCATTATGATCAGGCCATTAAAATTTCCCCCTATGCTCCCTAACCATTTTATATATATATATAGTATTATATTAATGTTTTTGTCAAGGAATACATGAACTGTACAGTAAAATCATTCATGTTTTTGTTATTGTTATCATTTTCCAGAATAAATGTAGTCCTATAATATCTTTAACACTTTTCTTTAGCTTAAACTAATTATAACTAAATTTCTGATCTGGGCCTGGGCTTTTTTTTAGTTGGGAGACTTTTTATAATGACTTGGATCTCCATTCTTGCTATAGGTCAATTTAAGTGGTTAATCTCATCTTGATTTAATTTGAGTAGGTCATATATGTCAAGGAAATCATCCATATCTTTCAGATTTTCAAACTTAGTGGAATATATGTTCTTAAACTATGTCCCTATTACTTTCTGACTTTCATTGGTATCTGTTGTAATGGTGCCTTTTTCATATCTAATTTAATTAATTTGTGTCTCTTCTTTCTTTCTTTTGGTCAGATTTGCTAAGGGTTTATCAATCTTGTTTATCCTTTCAAAGGACCTCGCAGTGCCTGACACTACTACACAAGACCATCATACTAGGAGGGAAAGATGATGACATCAAAATAAAAGAGAGATTAATTGAGAGGGGGAAGGGATATGATGGAGAACGGTGTTGCAAAAGGAAAAGGTGGAGAATTACCATGGTTTATTGTCTATAATTATAGAAGCTGTCAATAAAAACAAAGAAATAAATTTCTGAATTTAAAATATAATCTTTGTCTAGTTAATCTTCAGTGATAGATATTGTCAGGATTGAATTTGGATTTCACCTGCCCCTGGTGGTTAGAACCCTTACCTCTAGCTAGTGGTGCTGTATTGGGAGGTTATGGAGGTATGAAATTAAGCTGGTGAGTATAGGCCGCTAGGGGAGGGTCTTTGAAGTTCACACCCACCTCCAGCTCTGGTCTTGCTCTTTGCTTCCTAGCTAGCCACCATGTGAGTAGAGGAACCTCATGATTTAGTAACCAATGAGGGAACTGTGAACAGCTATTGATACCATCCCTAGGTTACACTGATAGACTGAGTATCCCTAAAACCATGAGCAAAGACAAATCTATTTTTCAAGTAGCTTCTGTCTGTTATTCACTTACCATGACAAGAAAAGAAAGTATATAGATATTAACTGCTTTATAACCAGAGACCATTTTATGAAAATTTTATTTAAGTGTGCTTTAATTTTCATGAAAGTAATATATATTACCATTGTGTGTGTGTGTGTGTGTGTATATATATATGATATATTACCATTACATATAATTATATATTATATATGTATATATGTATATATGTGTATAAATATATATATATATATATATATATATATATATATATATATATAATGGTTATTCTGAGAGGTATTTTATGTATATTCATTGTGACATTAATCATCTTGTTAATATATTTTGAAAAATTATTGAAACTTTTTTCTGCTCTACCAGTTAATAAAAGAGACATCTTTAGAAAATATTTTACTATTAGTGTCTGTTTTCTTTTTCTTTCTTTCTTTCTTTCTTTCTTTCTTTCTTTCTTTCTTTCTTTCTTTCTTTCCCTTCCTTCCTTCCTTCCTTCCTTCCTTCCTTCCTTCTTCTCTCTCTCTCTCTCTCTCTCTTTTTCTTTCTTTCTTTCTTTCTTTCTTTCTTTCTTTCTTTCTTTCTTTCTTTCTTTCTTTCTTTCTTTCTTTCTTTCTTTGGAGAGAGAGAGACAGATAGAGAATGGGTGCTCCAGCAGCCTCTCAGCCACTGTGAATAAACTCCAGACCCATGTTCCCCCTTGTGGGCAAGGGTGGCATTGTGCCCTTGTTTCACTTTGCATCTGGCTAAACGTGGGACCTGGAGAATTGAACAGGCGTTCTTAAGCTTAGAAGGCAGGCACCTTATCTGCTAAACCATCTCTGCAGGCCTGTCTACCTTCTTTTAATATCTGTCTATTTCCTTTTTACTTCATTTACTAGGAGGTTATAAGATTAAATGCATAGCAGTTTAAAATTATTATATCTTATTTTATATGTTATGAAATTATGCTGTTTCTCTCTAGCAGTAGAGGTTTTTTTTTTTTTTTTTTTTTTTTTTTTTTTAATATTAGAAACTTTGTTTGTATGGACAAATCATGTGTTAGTCACGCACCCCTGCTCCTCATTTCCATTTCACTGAGGGCCCTCCTCTTGGGGTTACTAGTATTCACCATGGGGTCATGATTATGGGTCGTGAGAACAACAATCAATCATTGCTGAGGGAGCACAATGGCACTGGATACTCCTTCCCACCCTGTGGCTCTTACAATCTTTTTATCCCCTCTTCTACAATATTTCCTGAGGCTTGGCAGGTGGATTATAAATTTACTTTACTGTTAAGCTCTCAGAGACTTCCAGATTTCTGATTTGATACATGTTGTGTGTCTTCGGTGTCTATCACCGTCACACTGGCATAGAATGTCAGGCTTACCATGAGAATAGCACTCCTGCTTAACTCACCACATACTCTACAGTTTCACCTGGACCCTAGCTGAACTGCAAGAGGTGGCTCATCTTCGCCCCTCACACCGCCTTTTTTTTTTTTTTTTTTTTTTTTTTTTTTTGAGGTAGGGTTCCACTGTAGCTCAGGCTGACCTGGAATTCACTATGTAGTCTCAGAGAGGCCTTGAACTCCTAGCGATCCTCTTACTTCTGCCTCCCAAGTGCTGGGATTAAAAACGTGCACTACCACTCTTGGCATCGTCACCCATTTTGTAGAGATATTTTACCCTGTACCCTAACTAATAAATAATTTTGATTATCTATGAAGTTCCAGTGTAACAACAATATCTTTCTAAGTAACTTAGTAAATGGATTCAAGTGTTAGATACATTTACCTAGAAAATCAAAGAAAGCCTATGTGGAAAGGTAGGGAAGATACTTATGTACTGAGATTTTTATTGGCACTGCCACCTTTACAAATGACAAAATATTACTCTATAGCCATTTACTTTTTGACCATACATGAAATCATATATAATTGTGTCACATATATTCCATAATTCAACTTCAGAACTTTTTGCCTATTTTCAATATGGTTGGATTTTTTGAAGGCTATTGACTAAGGATAGGTGTTTGAAATAAAATGTATGGAAACATTAAATATAGTGAAGAAAGATTACTACCTATTGTGAAGGTCAAGCAGAAACAAAAATTCAGGTGGATTCCATTATTTATATGACCCCTTCTAACTTGTGGAACTACCGAGCTACCCCACAGAAGATAAGGCAATAGAATATACTTACCTTAAGATGTAGTTTTTATCCTGTATAATTTTTAGCATGTATCCATCATTTTATAAACCCCATGTTTTTAGATTAATTATACAAATCAGAAGATGGTCTTGAAAGACTCTGTGATAGTGAGATGTTAAGGGGAGAAAAGAATTTCTAAGTACCAACTCTAAGCCCTGATGTTTTATGCTTTATGACCAATTGCCTCATTTGCTAGTCTTTGTCAACATGTTATTTTATTATTACATCTATTTAAGAACAAGCAAAGTGAAGCCTTGAGGACTTACGATGTTTGTTTAGGATTTATCTAGCCAGTAAAATCTGAATTAATATTCAGAACAATTAAATCTCTCTATGATCAAGCTTAAGGAAAAGAGTAATTTTCACATTGAGGACATTTCTTTTTTCTTCTCTCAAAAAGCAAAAGGAAAAAAAAAAATAATCCCAGAAGCTGTTAATAGTAATGAAGTGTACTACTGACATTAACAGTTATATAATTTTTTTTCACATCACAGTATGTGACTACTGAGCAAAAATCTAGGTGACGTTTAAGGAAGCTGTTACTCCTGCCTCTGCTTCTTGATTGCTAATGATAACCTATTTCTTGTCATAGACTTTACTTGTATATCCCTGTCTTGGGGAATAATACCAAAGACAGAAGAGAAGTGATGAGATTGAAAAGAACTTGGCAATTCAATCAAGTGATTGAAGTAAGTGTTTTGTTCTATGTCACTTCTATATTTGAAATACTTTTGACATTTCATAGATAAATATTACCTTTTGATCTTATGGACCCCACGTTACCCTCTCTTGTTTCCCTCAGTATCTCTGTATTCCTTCTTTGCTGGGGTCCAGCTCCAGCAGGGTTGTAGAACTCAAAGGGGATGTGTGGAGTTGGCATTGTGAGGAAATGATTTGGACCAGTGGTTCCGGTGAAGCACACTGGACATAGAGAAAAACTCTGCTTCTTTATTGATATTTTTACAATACATTATATTTTTTGCAAGCAAGATATAGCAACTTATTCATTTGGGTTCTATTTTCTAAGAAATCTTGCACACTATTCGACTTTTACCTTGGTTTCCCCGGCTTCTGCTTAACTCATAAACCTCTTGCCCCATAGACATTCTGATAATATCTTAGAAAATAAAGTCAAAGATTGCAAGCTGGTTAATATCTTACCCAGGCTCATGAAAACCAGCCAAGAGCCCTGGCAGGCAGCTCTTGAGGTTATAAGGTGAGGCATTTTTGACCTCAGAAAGGGCAGTTATTTTCACTCTTGCTCCATTAAAGTGTGCCCCTGTGTATGGTAAAGGGTGATCTATCCAACCAGTGTATTGCATTGATGTCTTTCCTTTAGGAGCCCACCAAACTCTATTGTTAATTCTGAAAGTTACATATTCTATTTTAATTCCTTGTGTGGGCCCAACTCGATTATTTGAAAGATGTTTATTTTTGCTCCCTAGCACTTCAGGCTCCTTTTCTAGTAAGTCATCTGTAGGTTTGGGAAATGTGTTCATTAATTCCCAAAACTATCTTGACAACAAGAATCGTCTTGTAAGTAATTTTTCTTGAGAACAATTGATAAGCCATGTAACATAGCATTGCAAGGAACATGTCTCATTAGGTGAAATATACATTTGTGGTGTTGAAAAACTTTGTACATTCAAACTAGTCATAGTTTCAGGATCCATAACATTACAGCCTGAGAAATTTCTACAGGAACATTCTTTTCCTATTTAATCATTGGTGACTGTATAAACACATCTGGGTTGCATTCTCCTATTACTAATGAAAGAAAAAATAAGCAGAAATAAACTTATAATAATTCCAAAAATTCTAAGAAAGAGATAGCAATATTGCAAACTGTCAGGCAACAGGCACTGCAGGAGGTTGATGAAAGACTTCTTGGCCCTGCCAAAGAATGTCTCGGATGCTGCAGCCCTGCAGAACGGTTAACCCATAAGACAGAGATGAAAGTTTCAGGGAGTCTTACAATAAGAGAGCATCTGAACAGACTTACTAGACTTAGCCTCCTCACCTGCTCTTACATTTACTTTACTTATTCTTAGTTAATCAACAAGCCCCGTTCATCATGCCTCATGCCATAAGTAGCCCCAAACCCTAACCCAAGGAAGTGGATTTGAGACTTGTTTCCTACTCTGCACACATGGCCACTTCAAGAAGAAACTCATTCTTTTGTTTCAGTGATTGGCATTCCTTGATATGATAGGCAACACAAGCTTGGTTGATGAACATTAATCTGTTTTTGAAGCAGTATTTCTGAGCTACTGTTCTGTAGTTTCTTTTGCTATGTTTTGGACTTTGAAATTCTCTCCATAGGGTCATGATTTGAATGCTTGGACCTGTCTGGTAGTACTGTTCTGGGAGCTTTTGGAAACTTTGGGAAGTGAGGCCTCGCTGACTGCAGTAGGTCACAGGTGGGAGGCCTTTGAAAGTTATACCTCACTACTACACCACTGGTTCCTGCCTTGCTCTCTGATCCTGATCTACTGATTTGAATACAGTCCAATGCATACTCCCAACGCCATGAAGTCTAAGTACTCAATCACTTCCTCCCCAGCACAAGAGACTGGGCCCTCTGAATTTGTGAGCCAATAGAAATAATTCCATCCTGAATGTATTTCTGTTATGCATTCTGTCACATCAACACAAAAGTAGTTATTTTCCCTCCCTACCTTTTTACTCTTCCTCCCTCCCTCTCTCCCTCCCTCCCTTCCTTCCTTCCTTCTTTCCTTTCTTCCTTTCCTTCTTTCTTGTCTATGAAAAGTTAACACTGTCAGGCTGGAGAGATGGCTTAGTGATTAAAGCATTTGCCTGAGAAGCCAAAGTCCCAGGTTCAATTAACCAAGACCCATGTAAGCCAGATGCACAAGGGGCATATGCATCTGGAATTTGATTGCAGTGTCTGGAGGCCATGATATGTCCATTCTCTCTATCAGTCTCTCTTCTATCTCTCTCTGCTTGAAAATAAATAAATAAAACTTTTTAAAAAGTTAACACTGTCACTGAAGTAGAACTAAAATGAACCCAACATGGCTCAGGGAAATTCCCAGAAAAGGGGGCAGAAAGAGTGTTGGGGGCACAATATGAGTCATTATGCACAGAGATTTTGCTTCTCGCCCATAACTATTGGCTACCCCCAAAATGGAAGACCCACATTCCCCAATGAGGAGGGTTCTTTTGGAGGACGAAGGACAGGGAGGAGGCAACCAAAGACACCAACATGAATGTAAAATTAAAATAAATGAATAAATAAATAAATAAATAAATAAAATACCAAAAAAAAAAAAAATAAAAATACAAGTTAACACTCATTGTCATTGTAAAATAAATTGTGAAATCCTCCAGCAACTCTGCTGTTTTTTGTAAGACACTATGTAATTGGTATTAACTCTTCATTAACTACTTCTATGATCTTTTGGTGAAGTCTTCTAGATTGGGCTATTTCACCTTTGGAATTTATTTCACCCTGACTTAAATTTCTTTAATTACCATAGGTATATGTCAATGATCTATTTCATTTTGGGTAAGCTATGATAATGTTCTTCCAATGAAAATTGATAATGTTCACTTAAGTTGTTAATTTAATGTGTGAAGATTTTTTTTCTATACTATTTTCTGCTTAATTTTTACTATAGAATCGGTAGTGATTGTTTCATTCCTATTATTGGTATTTTTGCCTCATTTTCTTCTTTGATAACTTTGCACAATAATTAGATTTCATTAATTCCTTTAAGGAATGTGTTATTTCATTAAATTTCTCTATGTTTTTGGATCTTAATTTTTTGATGTCTATTACATTCTTCCTCTTATTTTACAGTCTAGTCAGTTAGTGGTATTGCTATTGGCAAAAGAAAATGGATGAATGCACCTAAAACTGTTATAATTTTTCCACATAACCATTGTATAATGTTGTGAAACTTAATATATTGCCCATTGGCTTCATCATTTTACATTTTAAAATAAATTAGAAAATTTGCCTCTTATGTTCATTCCCTCCTTGTTTGAATATGGCCTTTTATTAGACATCCTTTCAGAGTTTGCATCAGCCATCAAATGCAAGTTAGGAAACTGGAGAACAGAACGGAAGTCACAGTTATCACTATTGATCTCATCATTACTTTGCTGGATATATAACATTTAGAAAGAATCAAGATCTCTTACAGAAACAATTAACTTTACCACTAGTTACCTAAACAAAAGAACAAGTTGGGCTTTATATATTTTTCTCTATATGCATGCTATACCTAAAATTCTAACTTAGATTGAATAATAATAAAATGTAGACTTGGAGTTAAATTCATAGTCTTATATTATGCTATTACCATTGTGGTAGACCAAGCTAGAAAAATTAAAATTCAAGTGTAACTGTCACATTTCAAGTAAAAAAAAAAAAAAGTGTCTTACTGTTCTGTTTAGTGAAGTGAATTAAGACAGAGCTATAGCATTTTCTTTTCTAAGCATAACACTCCCACAAGAACTTGTTAAACTTTATTTCCACAATGCAAAGTATGCATTTTGAACCTCAATATTTCAATATACAGTGAGGTATTTCCATTCCCACACTCTTATCTTGGTAAAAATCTTAAATTGTCAGCTTACATAGTGAAGTTGACAGACATATCTCTTTTTAATTCAGAAAGCTTAATTGAATGCCAATCTCTTATATTCCATGGTACATATTTTTTATCATGAAAAGAACGAAATAATTTGGAGAAATATATTGAACCCATCCTGTGTATAAGCAACATTGGTGGATACTAAGGAAATTAATTCCTAGTGACTCATGAATATCTATCAAGCTAGTTAAATGTTTACATTATAAGTTTCAAAATAATTTGTGTATATTTACCCAAACCATGTATGTAGTGAACACATTTATTACTAGAAAGTCTTATACTTTAAAACATGAAGATAATCATTAATTATTTATAATTAATAGCATACATGTTCTATTTCCAATTCTTTATAAAGTCTATTTATTTTTTTGCACACACACACACACACACAGAGAGAGAGAGAATATGTATGTGTGCAACAGGGTGTTTTGCTACTGCAAATGAACTCCAGACACATGCAAAACTTTGTGCGTCATCCTTTTCATGGATACTGAGGAATCAAAGCCAGGTCAACAGGCATTACAAGCAAGTACCTTTAACCACTGAGCAATCTCCCCAGCCTCTGTCTCCAATTTTTGTTGTGTTATTTCAAATTTATATGTCAAATTTATAGAATACTATAGGGAAGAGTACAAATGATTTTAGTATACAGCCTTTACTACAACAAGCTACAAGTTTACACTACTTGTGATATATTTTATCATTCTATCTGGATATAAGATTATTTTTAATGAACCATGTGAGAGCAGATTCGACATTTGAGAGCCCTTTTGATTAGAAGTTCTCAGTGAGTGTTTCCTATATAAACTATATGACCCACAGAATGTCCCAATATCACTTTGATTAATAATATTTTCCACATATAAACTTTTTAAAATTGTCTATTACAGATCTTTTATTCTAGTCAGATCCTAATACAGATTCATATAGTACATTTGTTTTCCATATCTCTTTTGTCTTTGTATTTTGGACCATAGCTTTAGCCTTTAATTGTCTTTTTTTTTCCCACTTGGATATATTGGTTTGAGAACAATCTAAATGTTTCATAGTTTCCTTCAATTTTGTTTTTTTTTCTTCTTTACTCATGACAATATGTAAATAATTATATCCATAGCAAAAAAGTGATAGCATTTATTTCTGACTATATTATGTGGGAAAACAATTTATGTTAGTTTGTCAAATAGTTAGTTTGTCAAACAGTATAGGTGGACATCTAAAGTAAAAAATACAATTTTATTTATTTTTTATTTTTTAAAAATATTGTTATTTATTTACTTATAAGTAGAGGGATCTGAGGAGAGAAAGAATGGGCACACCAGCACCTCTTGCTACTGTGAATGATCTCTATATGCATGTACTACTTTCTGCATCTGGCTTCACATGGGTACTGGGGAATAAAACCCAGGCCACAGGCTTTCAAGCAAGCACCTTGACTATTTAGCTATCCTCCCAGCACTGAAATATCAATTTTCATATAGAAATCATATTCAAAAACTTGATTTTCATGAGTAAATCAATATATAATAGTGGGAGTGAATTTTCCAGTGTGTGCATATATTATTTAAATTGTCCAGATATCTTATTTAATACTTTAGTGCTGTCTTCCCTTGGATTCCTTGATTTTGGTTTTTTAAAGTAGTGCAAATTGCCACCAACTTTCTAAAGATGTTTAAGAAATAAAGGAAATAGTCTACATGAAATTTCTTTGTAAGCTAGAAAGTGCTAGAAAATGAAAGGTATTATTATAGGGCAATGCTAGCCTGCAGTTTATTCTTTGATCACAAATTGTCACAGAGAGAGGAGTTAGAGTTGATAGTTGTGATGGCATTTTTTTCCACTTAAAGTTTAATAGCATTAACCTAGAAATAATGAAGTCTTATTTCATCTTTAGTGAACAGGTGGAATGATACTAAGTTTTAAAGGATTTGGAGGAAAAGAATTTTCCTAAAATGTATCTTATTCCTTTAAATGTGTAAGCTATGCAGTATAATTACAAAGAATAATTTTAGTTATTTTAGAAAAAAAGTTCTGGCACTGTTAAATTCAGGATTTTGTCTTACTGGTGATTTCTCTATTATGTTTTTATTATTTTCATATTATAATAATGAGCCAATTGACTTCATAGCACCTTAATATTGAAGGTATTGGGAGACTCTTGATAAAGACACTATTAATTCCCTCTAATATTGAACCTTCATTTTTATTAAAATTAATACTTCCGTGCTTGTCAATTATGATTTATTTTTAAAATTGTATATTGAGTCTGGAGAGATAGCCTTGTCCATAAAGTGTTTGCCCTGCAAGCATGAGAACTTTAGTTAGATCCCTAGAAGCTATGTTTAGTAAAGGAAGATAAATACCAGGTGTTACAGCACATGGTTCTAATCCCAGTGTGAGGAAGGAAGAAATGAATGGAGACTTGGGACTTTATGGCCAGCCAATATAGACTAATTGCTAAGCTCCAGAATAATGTGAGGCTCTGTCTCAAAATCAGGAAGGGTGCACCTGAAATATGATAGCTCAAAACACATGTGCACATGCATATACACCTGCACACACACAATCCCATACCCACATGCACCTGGAGATAAACATACACACAAATAATAATCATAACTGAAATATGAATATAATGACATCTTTAAAAGATAAACCAACAAAGATTATTTATGAAAAAAGTATTTTATTTAACTAAATGTTTTCTTAAGATCCTCCTTTGGTAAGAAATCAATTTCCAGAAAATACAAGCCAAATATGTTAGCCATAATTTTATGTACATTTTTGAAAAGTAATTATCACATAAGAAAGCTCAGCATGGAACACAAAATCCTATTAGTGGCAAAATCTGTAACAGTGCAAGGGTGGCACATGCCATAGTCGTCTCCTACAGGTGATCACTCTCCTGCATTATTCCTCAGGATCTGGACAAGAAATTCTGTTGTCTCAAAGAGAGACATTTACTTCTTCTCAATTTAGTAAAATCAATTTATTTATTTATTTATTTATTTATTTATTTATTTATTTATTTTGGCAGCTTATCACAATAACTGCAGTGGGTATCCAAGAGAGGAAGATGATATAGAGGAAAACCATCCATGCACCATTTAGATAAAGGTTTAAAGTCTGGTGCAGATGGAAAAGGAATTGAGATATTCATTAAAGAATATGTCTTTCTTTCCACCAGAGCTTTAAAAGATCACATTGCATTTCCTCACACTATGTGTGTTTGGGCAAATTGTGTTGGGCATAGATCTGCTAGCACTGAAGTTAGGAGGGATATCCAATGAGCTCCATGCCTAAAACTAAGAAGTGATAAAGACTATGTGGATATAGATTTCTCCTCTGGAGTACATTGCTTGAGTACTGCCATGAATTGGCAGATTCTGTGGGTAACTCAGGAACATTTTCAAAGCATAATCAGGTGAAGACAATAATGAAAATACATACATATATGAAAGAGAGAGAGAAGGAAAGAGAGAGAGAAAGGGAGGAGATATTGAAAGTGTTGTCTTATTAAATAAGGCAAGAGAAACAGAATCACGAATATGTAGAAGGAATATTCACAAGAAGTGGAAAGAGAAGAATGACAAAATACTATGAATTTGATACTGACTATCTTTCCATAAGAAGTCATTATTAGGGGATGTTGCAGACAGCTTCAGGTTGGCTGAGACGAACTTCCAGAGCAGGCACAGTTATGGAGGAAGGCATTTATTGAAGCATACAGATCCAGGGGAAGTTCCATAATGGCAGAAGAAGCTGGCCTGCCTTCACAGGAACAAACACACAGAGAAAAGCCAACAGCCACACAGGACTGCACACCTCAGGAACTCCAGCTAGGCACACTTTGCATATTTTTAGATTGAAATCCTAAACCCACCACCACACCTTAAGATACACTCAGTGACACTGCCTCCAGCCAAGTTGCTGCAGATGCAAACTATAAACTAATAAAACACTGAATATATTGGGGGCCATCTATTCAAACTACCACAGGTGAGTACATTAATATTATGTGTGTGATAAGCTAATCCCTGGTCTCCAGGTATAGACATTTAGCTTTCTTGAATGGGTGATCCACAATATCATACCATTCTCCAGTAAGTTTGTAGTTAAAAAGTAGTGCTGGAGAGATGGCTTGGTGGTTAAGGTGCTTGCCTGTGACACATAAGGACCCAAGTTTGGTTCCCTAGTACCCACGAAAGCCAGATAAACAAAGTGGTGCATGCAACTGTAGTTTGTTTGCAATGGCTAGACGTCCTGGCGTGTCCATTTTCTCTCTTTCTCTATCTGCCTCTTTCTGTCTCATAAATAAATAAATAATTAAACAAGCAAAATGAAATATTTAAAAATGTTTAAAAGGTTTAAAAGTAATTCTCCAGTATTAGTTCACATATTTCCAACAAATTCAAATACACACAAATAAAACCCATAATATGTATTTAAAACAAGCAGCAAAACCTATTATAAAAGAGAAAGCATGAAGATGGTGGGAAAACATATGTCCGGCAATTTATTTTTCTGTGAAAAGAAGACTTCTAGATTTCTAAGCCCTTATATCTTATTATTGGTAATGCCTGGGGTCGGGTATGTGACTGCGTAGCCCAATAGATACAATCTCTCTGTGTAGTATAGATTTGTAGCACAAAACGTTATCAATATTTACCGAAACCATACAGACAAATTATTATCAGCCTCATAGTCAATCTCCAGCTGGTGGTACCTTTCAGAGATAGAGGATTGCCAGAGGAGGTATTCTACTGGGTGTGGGTCTTGAGGTTTATGAGTTGCCTTTTGTTCAATGTTTTATTCCTGCTCGGCAATGAGAAGACAACTGCAACATAGGGTTTAGGTGCTAATAGAACAAGCATGTCTGGGGCATTTGCCATTAGGGGGGTAGAAGAGCAGATGGGGTGATGATAGCAATGTTAATTCAATTAGCACAGAGTTACTGAGCGTAATACTTAGTTCTAACATTACACTGGTGAGCCAAACATGGAAAAAAAAAATCTCTCTCCAAAAGAACTTGCAACCTAGTGGTTACATAAGCATTTTGTCTGTGAAGGGAATTGCATGCTATTCTAAAAAGTATGATAGTAATCTAACTGGATCAGAAGCCATTGAGGTTATATTAAAGTTGGGGATGAGCTGATCAAATACAAATATTAGAAGACCGACTTGGTGGTATTTGACAGATGGACTGTGAGGAATGCTGAAAAAAAAATGAAATAATATTACAGCAACCTAGAACAAAATTGAAACAGAAGTAGAAGATTCTGTGAGGAGGGAATACAACAGGTGTTTTAGATGCAAGGACTAAAGCGATAGGGCTGTATATAAGCAGACAAATATGGGACTGGCATTTGTAGCTGATTGAATCTTTAAAATTTGGGGATAGGGTGCAGAGTTAATTCCTATTTATTGAATCCTGTTATTAGAGAAAAAAAGGATCATATAAGTTTGGGGATGACTGTGGAAGAAGTGATGAGCCTATAATGTTGAAATGTTGACTTACAGGAAATCTGGAACTCAAGAAAAACACCTTAGCCTGCAGATATCTGCTGCTCAGAAGTTGGAATAGTTGAGAAAGAAGTTGTGTGAAGATGAGACAATGTTAGAATTTTTAAAAAAAAACAAATGAAGTTACCAGACATTTCTTAGTGTTTTTTTATTTAAATTAACTTTTTTTTTAGTTGGCATACAAAGATTTTTGGTATTATTTACTCTAGCATCATCATAAAGAATTTGATTCTGTTGATTCTTACTCCTCCTCCTCTCCTACTCATTTCTCCTCCCACCAATATCTTTTCCATTTCTGTTTACATGAAGTAAGGGTAAGTCTGCTTTTTTAAAATTTAATTTAATTTATTTATTTGAAAGAAAAGAGAGAGAAAGAGGGAGAGAGGAGAGTGAGAGTGCGTGTGTGTGAGAGAGGGAGAAAGAGAGTGAGTGAGAAGGAGAGAATTGGGCAAGCCAGGGCCTCCGGCCACTGCAAACAAACTCCAGACATATGCACCACCTTGTGCAGCTGCCTTACATGGGTTCTGGGGAATCGAACTGAGGTATTTTGGCTTGGCAGGCAATTACCTTAACCGCTAAGCTATCTCTCTAGCCCAAGTCTGTGTTTTTATTGAATTATTTATGTGTAATTTTTTTAAAAATCTTTTTTGAGCTACTAAGTCTAAAAGACTGAATTTGTGGATAATGTCAGGAATGGATTTATGATTTCTGGATGGAAAGGTACTATAATAGTCTTTCTTTCAAATGATTTTTATACATGTAATATAGGAAAGGATGTTTTCAAGAATTAATGTCTCTTCAGAAACCATGGATTAAGAAATGGATTTAAACTGAATTAACTATGATATCACACTTTTAAAATGTGAAAATAAAGATTATAATTGTTTTATTTTATGTTCAACAGGTATCATCCTCAGCTATCCATCATGTCTGAGAACTACTCAGAAAAGAAACACGGCATCCATGGTTTGAGGCTGGAATATCTGTTTCTGTGTTAAACGGGCCTTAGAAATCACTTATGATTTTATTTTCATGTTACACTCTGTATGGCACAGATAATTTACTTATAGCTTTTTGAATAAATAAATATTATATTAAATTGAATAAATATTGTAATCTGGCAGTCCAGTACAGGATAATACTATAGTTATGATTTTCTGTAGTTTCCCAAGAAAACAAGATTGATGTATCTATGATGAGACAACGTGGTGTTTACTGCCACTTGCTGTGTTGTCTTTCCTGTATTCTTTGATTATCTCTGCAAGTTTTCTAGGGAGAGACCTTCAGTGGTGATTTGAGAGCTGGTAATTTTGAGCTTGAGAGAAGTAGGTACTTTCTCGCCATACATAAACATTTCATTCACTTGTGTGTCACTAGACCAGACTGGTGTCATTGCGAAGAGAGTAATTAATCCCTTTCACTATACCTGGGAATGACCATGTCTGGTGTGCTTGAAAAGCTACTTCCAGGGATGCCTTTGCTAAGGCTATTTCTAAAGGAGGAAACTGCTATGCCAAATTTCATATATATATATATCAGGGTAATAGCCTACATGACCTTCTATTTCTCCCTATAAGGTAAGACTATAGGATAAGTATCATGATAGTTTTAAATCATTTTATATATTTAACTTTTTTTCCATGAATGAGTCAGGCAGCACATATATAACACTGATCATTTCCTGAATGTGTGTATATGTGATGAGCATTGTGATGGCCAATGGATGTAGTCCAGCTAATAAATATGACCTCCCACTAAAATGCAACTCTAGCTGGACATGTTGGCACATGCCTTTAATCCCAGCACTTGGGAGGCAGGGGTAGGAGGATAGTGGTGAGTATGAGGCCAGTCTGACCCTGCCTTAAAAAAAAAAAAAAAAAAAAAAAGAAAGAAAGAAACATTATTTTGACCAAGTCTAGCATAGAAAATTTATTCTTTGAATTTGAATCTGATTATTGTCAACAGAAGGAACAAAATCATTCTCCATGAATGCTATTTTGCCAATCCAATTTATTTCCTCAAGATTTAGTAATTCAAACATTTAACTAAAATGAGCTTATGTGTTTATCGGGATAGAAAGTCATAAACACTCTAGAATGGTAGGATTCTTATCAAGAAATAACCTTTTGCTTTTTTTAGAGTGAAGTGGAAAAGAAGCACCAAGAAATAGAGGGCTGATGACACTACCAGTAAAACCTTTACTAATATAAATGCAAAGCATTTATATAGAATGCATAGCATAGCATTTATATAAGAGTCCATGTTATCCACTATCAGTAAACCATAGACAGTGTATGAGTGGCTAAGTTTATTAAACTGAGTTGTTTCCTTTTATAGTGCTCATGAATGTCTGCATTGATTTTTTTTTTGTTTGTTTTTTTAACTTTCCTTAGCCTGTGTATCTGTCTTAGAGCCACTGTATTGTATTTCCTTTTGGTCTGGTTTTCCAACTCATAAATTAATGATTTACATGCTTATTCCTCATGCATAAACATTCTAATTTATTATAGCAGGAGTCATTTTATAAGCCTAAGCAAGTTTTTCCCTTGTCTCCCACCATTTCATTTTTAGTTTCTCCACCTTAAACATAAACAAAGTAGAAATAACATTTATTTCATTGTGGCCAATTTACTTAGTAGCAACAGCATGGGTACTGCCTACCACCCCAACACACACACACACACACACACACACACACACACACACACACGCACACACCCGGGTGTTCCCAAAGAAATTCAGCTATGTTTGCCCTTTTTGTTTACATTGTAAACTATAATTTGAGTTGACAAACACTACAGAGTCATAAACACACACACAATATCTTCCTTTGCATCATTTCCTCTTCTATTTACTTATCATCTCAAATGTTTACAATAAGGTAAGAGGTCAAAGAAATTTATTGAACCTCTTAATCTTTTATTCTTTTCCTTTTAAAAAGATGTTCTTTTAAGTTTCTCTTTTAGTTTCCTCCTGTTTTCAGAATGGTTCCTCGGGGATCTCATTACTTAGATCTCCCATTGACTTAATCTTTGCTAGAGAAGAGTACTTGGAATTTCTTTGGCTTTAAGATTACACATTAATCACTTGTCTAGCCTTAAAGGTTTAGATGACACCTCTTCCAATGGGGCTGCTGCCCCAGCACCAAAGACCATAACTGCTCTCCTCTGTAGAAAGCAATCTGCCCCCTGCCAGCTGCTCAGCTTTGCAACCACAGTATAAGAAAGCCTGTGGTAGCTGAGGGACATTCACAGTAAGAGAGAAAGCAGTGTGGGCTCTCTCTCATGTGAAGACAGCTCTCCCATAGCTTCTGACTCTGGATTGTGCCCAGAAAAAGGCCTGGAAAATCTGCCCAGCTCCTGCTAGCACCAAGGGTGCTCTTGAACTTTCTACAAATCCTACAGAGTAAATGCTTCCCACGTGCCTTACTTCTTAAAATGTTTAAATGGGATTTTAATTTTTACCCTACTGTTTCTGACATCTCATCTTTTTTTTTTTTAATTTGTACATAGATATAAGCTTGGGACCTCATGTACTCACTGTGGGATTTTCCTCAGTAGTAGAATAGAGGCTTTCTCATCCTTGGAGTATGTACCTACGTGAGGTAAAAGCCTTCCTAGTAAATAACATACATTTCTACTGAAATTTTAAAACTTATTTGGAGATATCTCCCTTATAAACTTTACTAATTACTACTTTGAAGGTAGAATTTCTGTTAGATTCATTACTTATTCCTCACAGTTCCCAGTACAATGTTTTGTAGATATTATGCATTCAGTGAATAATTGTTGAATACATTAGTGTAAACTTCTCTCTGGAATTACTAAATGGATTCATATATATATACAATATATATCAACTAGGTATCTTATATATGATACCTAATTGGTCACAGTGTTGAATCTATACAATATACTAGGCACTACATTCCTGTTGAACCCAGACATGACTTTGTTTAATCCATATATGACTTCACTTAAACCCTTTGGTCTGAAGAGTTCTTTTCAACTCACTCTTCTCTAATCATGGTGCCACCATGATTAGAATTCTCCCAATGTACTCTACTTATCTTGTGTTTCCCCTTATTCTTACAGTTCAACTGTAACTTCCAATCAGTGTGACACACAACATCCTCACTACAACCAGACACATTTCTTTTTCTTTTTCCTTCCTCTTACCTTCTCCTCCTTCCAATGACCTATCTATACATTACATATTAGATGACAAAATATTAGTATAGTCCATGGAAGCTTAGATAAGTTATATTCATTGAACCAAAATTTTCCTAATGCTAACCTAGTATCCCCTTTACCTAAAACTCATTCTCAAGATTTACGTGTACTTTTATGTCAGTTAGACTTCCATTTGTGGCCCCAGCTTTAATATCCCCCCCTTCAGGGTGCTGGAGATTGAAACCAGACTGTGCATGTTAAATAAGCAGACCTATGCTGAACTATATCCTCAGCCCTCTTTTCATTGTTGTTTTGTGAAAAGATCACATTAGATTAAGTAGGCTGGCCTTATTCTCACAATGTAGCTGAGAAAAACCTTTCAAACTTGTGATTCTCCTGTCCCAGCCCCCTGAATAGCTGATATTATAGGCATCCAATTCCATCACAATGGCTTTAATCTTTTCTTTCCTGGACTGCAGGGTCCTCTCCATCAACGTTTACCCTTTTTTAAAAAAAAATATTTTTATTTATTTATTTGACAGAGAAAGAGGGAGAGAGAGAGAGAGAATGGGCATTCCAGGGCCTCCAACCGTTGCAAATGAACTCCAGATGCATGAGCCACCATGTGCATCTAGCTTACATGGGCACTGGGGAATTGAACTTGGATCCTTAAGCTTTGTAGGCAAGCACCTTAACCACTAAACCATTTCTCCAGCCCCAAAGTTTACCTTTTTTCATTGATTTTATTTTTGTCTAGCACCAACTATTTTAACAGCAAATGACAATTAAATAAACTATTTTCCTATTCTATTCACTGTGCCCTTACATGAAACAATAATTCAAACTGACAAATATTTACTGAGAGAGTGTATACAATAAAACATAATTTTAGTTCAGAGGGTATAGTGGTGAATACAACAGATGCTTCCCTGACTTCACTGAGTTTATGTTTCAATAAAAATGCCAGAAAAATCATTATTGTGCAAATTATATTTATTTAGACAATACCCTGTCTTCCATATATCTGTCAGTCTGTTCCTTCAGCATTATGGTACTTCACATAGCATATATATGTTTTGTTTCAGTGCACTTTTAAATTTTAACTTTTCTCTGTATCTCCATACACAATCTACTTATTCCTTATGAATTCCTTATGAATAGTCACTCATATTTCTTGCATTTGTCTTCCCTTGTGCTACCACTTTTAACTCTAATGTCTTCTTGATTCCCTTGTTTTCTCCTCCACAATTTCATCAGATTGGATTTTTTTTCCCATTTCTATTTTCATCCAATTTGTATAATTTAATGACTCTTTTATTCAAAGCTCAAAATCTTATTCAATGGAAAATAATCAACTAGAAAAATGCAACAAGAGGATACTAATGAATTATCAAAGATCAAAATTAGCTGACAGGTTTATGATGGCTTAAATAAGAAATTGGAGATATAGCAGAAAATGAATTTATTTTCTTATTTTTCTTTCTAAAATGTGCTTTTCACCTGTGTTATCTTTTTCTACTCTACTCATTTCTCTTCTCTTTATTATCTTACCATCTCTCTTTATCTCTTCCTCTCTTTGGTTTGTTTTCACTCCCTGAGAGTATGCATTCTCTTTTCAAATGCACTCAGTGCTCCATACATTGTATTTCTATATTCTCAATTTCATTGCCTAACAGACTAACCTAACACCCCCTAACTTCATTTACAAATACATTAGAATGACAAATGCAAAGATCTGATATCCAATTCCAAATGAGGTGTTCATTTTCAGTTGCCTAAAGTATGGAAGAGAATGGACTTTGGAAAGGATTTCCAAGGTCATGTCTATATATACATTTCAATGTGAATGAATATGTGGGTGTGGCTAGAGTTGCCAGTGTAGGTATCCTTGGCTGAATTGAAGTTTCAACTGGCATCTCATGTAACTTGTTGGAGGAAACCTTAGGATTCCACAATTATAAGTGATCACGTTGAATGTACTTTTCATTTTATTCTTTAGATCTTCTTCCAACTCAGAGGATCAGTCTCTATATAAGTTAATCTCAGATTCCTAGTGCTTGTCTCTAGTGGAGTTTACTCACCTCCTGATAATGTTATCATTCAGTTGCCTATCAGTTATGCAATGTTTTAAAAATTTCCTATTATATATACTTCACAGAAGCAAAGTCCTCACTGACCACAAAATTTAGTTTGGATTAATCTTTCCTCTGAAACTTCAAAATTACTGTTGCATGCTTATCATAGCTAGATTTTAATTATTAATTTTTTCAGTATATTTATTAGTTTCAATTATATATAATTATTGTGCATATAACTGAAGTCTTATTTCTTTGTTAACTATAATCTCAAAAATATATTTATAATATTGAAGTTACTTCCACAGGGGATGGTACTAAGTAAATCATATATAGGGAAGAATTTACAAGTGTTGAAAACATGCTACTGTTGCAGGTAATAGAATTAGACACTCAATCAGGAAATTGCGAGGAAAACTTTATTTAAATGTTTTATTAGTTTGTGGCCTTATCAAGCTATGAAGCTTTAACATATAATTTCTTAAGCATATATTTTTTAATTTATTTGCATGCAGAGAGTCAGGAGTAGAGGAAGAGAGAATGAGTGTATATGAATGTACCAGGGCCTCTTGCCACTGCAAATGAACTTCCAGACACAAGTATCACTTGTGAATCTGGTTTTATGTCTATTCTAGTGAATCAAATCCAGGCAGACAGGCTTTGCAAGCAAGCACTTTTAAGTGCTATGACATCTCTCCAACCAACCACTCAACATTGTAAAGTCAAATATTAAATATTAAACTACAGTAGTAATTTTTTCTTTAAGGGGAAAAAACTCATTTCAAGAACTTTAATCAATGATTCATAAATTGACTCAGCTAACATGGTATCAAAAAGACTCCTTATCCTCTCCTTGTTATTCTTCTGTACTTTTCTTGGCAACCTGTGTGAGGCATTAATTTCCACTCCATATGTAATAAACTAACAAAAATAGCCTGTCTTCAGCAGCATTATTTACTTTAGATTCTTCTTGTTTAGGACACCAGAGCAATTAATCTAATAAATGTCTTTATTTCATAGTGCTCCAAGACTCAAGTGTATCTTGAAATTTTTGTAGACTTCGAGAGATGAATTATGAGAATTTTTCCCAAATTACTTTCATCTCCATTCCTTGCAAAAGATGCTCTATATCCTGACTTTGGAAGTCACTTTGTGAGAGCTAATCCTTCTTAAATTTGAATGGTTTTGATTTTGACAAATGAAGGTATAAATTTTTTTCTCTTGATAGATATTTAACAAATCAAAATATATTGCTCATCTATTGCTGAAGAAATCATATGCTGACACAGAACACAGAGAGACCTAGCTGAAATCTGGAAGAGAGTCAGTCTCTGGACAGTTAGCCCATCTACTGCTAGAAAGTTCTACATGAGCTACTGGGGGGAAGTGGCCAACAATGTGTTGAGAAAACAGGGGTTTAAACTACTCAGAAGCAACCAGACTGACAAGAAGTACATACAAATGCAATGGTGGCACACAGCCTTGATGGGTAACCAATGGCTTTTTTGGCTAAGAGACCTAAGGACCCAGGTTCGATTCCCCCAGGACCTATGTAAGCCCAATGCACAAGGTTGTATTGGAGTTGACCCAATGCATCTGGAATTCATTTGCACTGGCTGGAGGCCTTGGTGTGTCATTGTTATTTGCTAAAGAGTGTAAGAGAGAAAGATTTATATTGAAGAAGAGGTGAGGCCGAACTTACAAAATACATTAGAAAGATAGAAATAGAATAAATAAGATAAATGAGTAAATATGTGCTCAGACAGAGATACTTATCATTGGAATCATGAATGTCTCCCATAGCCTGGTTTTTTTTTTTTTTTTTGATAATTTGTTTCCAGCTGTAGTCTTTATATATGCAAAAGACAAAGATACAGAGAAAGAAATAAGATAAGTGAGGTTGTCCCATTTTCAATAGCAACAACAACAACAAAAAAATAAAATAAAATACCTGGGAATAACATTAACCAAGGATGTAAAAGACCTTTACAATGAAAACATAAAAACACTCAAGAAAGAAATTAAGGATGTCCTACCAAAATGGAAAGACCCCCCCATGCTCCTCGATAGGTAGAATTAACATTGTGAAAATGGCAGTCTTACCAAAAGAAATATATAGCTTTAACGCAATACCGATAAAAATCCCAACATTTTTCTTCACAGAGATAGAAAAAAAATGATCTAAAAATTCATATGGAATTGGAAGAAGGCCTCGGTTTTCCAGGCATATCCTCAGCAAAAGAAACATCTCTGGAGGCATCACCATACCTGATCTAAAACTATATTACAAAGCCATAGTCATAAAAACAACATGGTACTGGCATAAAAACAGGATTATAGACCAATGGAACATAATCGAGGACCCAGACTTTGGGTCAAGTAAGTACAGCTACTTGATATTTGACAAAGGCCCTATCAATGTAGATTGGAAAAAAGACAGCGTCTTCAACAAATGGTGCTGGATAAACTGTACAACCATATGTAGGAATATGAAACTCGATCCATACATTTAAAAAATGAAGTCCAAATGGATAAAACACTTCAATATAAGACCAGAAACTCTGGTACTACTGGAAGAAAAAATAGGATGAACTTTCCATGATATAGGAGTGGGAAAAGACTTCCTGAACAAAACCCCAGTAGCTCAGTAAATTAATCACTCAACCATTGGGATCTCATGAAGCTGAAAAGTTGTTTTTTTTTTTTTTTTTCACAGACAAACATACAATAAGCAGAGCCAATAGATTACACACACAATTGGAAAAAAATTTTCTGGATATACAACTGACAGGCCTAATTTCTGGAATTTACAAAGAACTCAAAAACCTAAACAATAAAAAGTCAAAAAAAACACTCACAAAATGGGGCAGAGAACTGTACAGGGATTTTTCAGAGGAAGAAATAGAAATGGCAAACACACACTGAAGAAAATGTTCAACATCTCTCTGATCATCAGGTAAATGAAAATTAAAACAACTATGAGATTCTACCTTAACCCAGAAAGGATGGCAAGCATTAAAAAATCTAATGAAAACAAATGCTTGTGAGGTTGTGGAAAAATAGGAACCCTCATTCACTGCTGGTGGGAATGTAAGCTGGTACAACCACTATGGAAAACAATATGGAGACTCCTATAAAGGTTGGCTATAGAAGTACCAAAAGACCCAGTATACCCTTACTGGGCATTTACCCTAAAAGCTCCATGCCTCAGTTCAGACAGATTTACTCACCATGGTTATAGCTGCTCAGTTCATAATAGCTAAGAACTGGAATCAACCCAGATGTCCATTATTAGACAAATGGAAAACCAAGATGTGTTATATATACATGATAGAATTCTTTACAGCAGTAAGGAAAAAAAAAAATGACACAATGAAATCTGAAGAAAAATGGTCAAACCTGAAACAGAGCCTTCTCAGCAAACTCACCCAATCACAGAAAGATAATAATCATATTGTCTTACTCATCTGTGGCTCCTAACCTGAATCTGCCTAAGACACTGACATACCTAATAAGCATTTAGAGGACTGGACAATAGGTAGGGTGGTATGGTGGGGAAGGTAAGGGTGTGGGGGAGACACAAAATTGTACTCAAATGGAAAGGGCACCATAACATCCTATATCCTGAAAGATAGACTAAAAGTTTGAACCTTCAGCAAATCCTTAAACACCTGATTCACAGGGACCTGGAGAGGGTATGATGAAGACTATCTTTCAGCTTCTTCTCCTGTTTCTCTCTCTCTCTCTCTCTCCTCCCTCATTCTCTTCTATATTACTTATCTTTTTCTTCCTTCTTTTCCTTTGGTGTTGGCCTATAACTCCCAGTACCAGCATGCGGTTAACATCCACAATGAGGTGTTGATCAGAGAGACCTACAAGGATTCCCAAAAGTGGACAGATTTCTGTCAGAGAACTTGATGACCCACCAAAGGTTAATGGTAACACCCTACTGCCCAAAACACCATATGCTGTTGGTACGGAACATGGAGTGACCTGGCTGGAATCTGGAAGAGAGTCAGTGCCCAGACAGTTAACTTGACTAGTATCGAAGGTGCCATATGAGTGACTGGGGGAAAGTGACCAACAACTGTCCAAACAACATGTGATCTAAGCTTCTCAGCAGAAAGAAACCTAATGTGATGCTCACACAAGGGTAATAGTGGCACACAGCCATGGTGGGTAACCAATTGCTCTTGATTTGGCTAACAGATCCACTCAGTGGAATGTAACCCATAACTAGAACTGGGAAACAAGTCAGAACCATATCCAAAAACTGAGCCCTCTATCCAGTATCAAGCTCCCACCAATAGTGGGCTACCAGAGGGCCTACACCTATGAAATTCTCTCTCAAATAATAAGTTATCCCATTTATCTAGTGCTGACCTCTCTCTCCATTGGAGACTTTGCTTCTCTTTTTCAGATGGATGCAGAAACTGAGGAGAGAATCAAACCATCGCACCTCACCAGGGCTCCAGGTGAAACCATAGAGTAATGGGGGAAATGAACAAGAATGCTGCTTTCTTGGTGAACCTGGTACCAACACAAGGGGGAAAGAGAGACACAGAAAACACTCAACTCCTACCAAACTAGATATCCAGAGACACAGAGGCTCTCTTGACCTCATCAATGAGTAGGCCTAAAATGATCCCAACATGGCTCAGGGAAATTCATGGGTGTACTGGTGCATGCAATCCCAGTTCTGGAAAGGCAGAAACAGGAGTATGTCTGGAGTTTGCTGGCTAGCCAGTCTAGTTGAATTGGTGATTTTTATGTTCAACAAAGACCCAGACCCAAAAAACACAGGGCAGAACAATTGAAGAAATCCTTTGTTGGTTTCTGACCTCCAGTCAGAAGTTTGTTGAGTTTCCAAAGTGAGTATAATTTTCGGACTAAAATCAGATTTTTTGGAACATGTGTGTACCTAAGTGCATGCAAATCTCTATGAAAAAGGATTTTGTTTCACTGAAGGTTTGTGGCTTCAAGGAGCAGATGAAACCTCTTCTCACTACAGTAGCCCATAGCTAGCTTCATAAAGAATATTGCTAATGCATAATCATGCTATAGGGGATTGAAGAAAGGGAGTTTTTTCCCTCATGAAACAACAGAGAACAAATGAATATTTTTATGGAATCCTGTTTTCTGAAACCAGTGCCCAGATGTGGATGCTATGAGTGTAGACAAGGTTTAGATGCACCTGACTCTGAGGAAATTGTTGGCTATCTCCAAAAATACTAATGTGTATAGAAGGAGATTTTTTAAAATAAATTTATTTATTTATTTATTTATTTATTTATTTATTTATTTATTTATTTATTTATTTTGAGAGAGACAGACAGAGAGAGAGAGAGAGAAGGAAAGAGGGAGACAGATAGAGAATGGGTGCACCAGCAGCCTCTCAGCTGCTGTGAATGAACTCCAGATGTGTGTGTGCCCTTGCGTCACTTTGCATCTGGCTAAATGTGGGACCTGGAAATTAGAACCAGCATTCTTAGGCTTAGCAGGCAGACACCTAAACCGCTAAGCCATCTCTCCAGCCCTAAAATTTATTTTTATTAGCCATGGATATACATAGTATGTAAACAATACATGTTGGTACCATCCTTTCCTACATCCCTTCCCCTTTTGTTTCTTTTTTAAAAAAATCACTTATTCAAGAGAGAGAAATAGGTGTAGAGAGAAGGAGAGAAAGAGAGAGAGGGAGAAGAAAGGAGAAAATGGGCTCTCCAGTGGCCTTCAACCACTGCAAACGAACTCCAGATGTATGTGTCCCCTTGTGCATATGGATTACTTGGGTCCTGGAGAATTGAACTGGGATCCTTTGGCTTTTCAGGCAAATGCCTTATCTGCTAAGCCATCTCTCCAGACCCCTGATCCTTTTCTAAAGGGGTGCTCCTTGTTGGGGATGCAGGTCATCCCCATGGGAATTGTGGGTTGGGCATTTTGGGGGCAGCAGGCAGTTATGGGGTAGAGGCAATTCCTCTGTGCATAATGTCCCAATTTGTGGCTATAATAATATTTCTGCCCTCTCTTCTGCAAAATTCTCTGAAACATGTTGGGTGTGTTTTAAGTCTACTTCATTGATGGGTTCTTTGGAGCCTCTGGATATCTGGTTTGGTAAGTATTGATTTTTCTCAGTGTAGAAGCAGTTTTATTTATTTTTTTTTTAAATCAGATATCAATACGAGAAGATTGGCATTGGGTATCCTGGCACTCCAATTTCATAGAAGGCATCTTGGAACTAAGGGGCCATATCAAAGAATAACATAAATAAATAAAATGTTGATTAATTTAGTTTAAATCCAAATTAAAGGATAAATAATCACATAGAACTTTGTATCTATTATTAATAAGATTGTGTTCCCATCAAAGATCTGAGGGTTCACTTTATTATTAAAGTTGGAAAAACCAGGAAAGACTTAATTTTTCTCATTTATAAATAAATGATAAAAATTTTATGTATCATTGTTGTGGTAGTTTGAATATATGTCCCCCAATATATTCAGTGTTTTATTAGTTATAATTTGCATCTTCAATCACCTTGCTAGAGGCAATGTCACTGGGGGTTGGTCTTAAGGTGTGGGTTTGAGATTCCATTGTAAAGATATGCAAATGTGCCTAGCAGGAGTTCCTGAAGTGTGCTGTGTGACCTTTTGGCTGTAGTTTTGCTCTGTGTGCTGTGTGGCTGGTTGGCTTTTGCTCTCTTGCCTGGTCCTGTGAAGAGCAGGCTGCTTCTCCTGCCTTTATGGAACTTCCCCTGGATCTGTAAGCTTCAGTAAATAATATCCCTTCCTCCATAACTGTGCCTGGTCTGAAAGTTCATCTCAGCGAACCTAATGCTGTCTGCTTCAGTACAGTGGTACCGAGGAGTGTGGGGTGAGATGAACCTGACAATGTGGATATTCGTCTTTTGGAACCTTTGTTTTGGAGGAATGGGCATGGACTTGGTGCTTGCAACTGAAGATGCCTTCTGGAGTGGTAAGCCAAGTTTTATGGACTATTCTGATGAGAGTTTGAGAATGCTAAGTGCAGATAGTACTGAACTTCGAGGCTTGGCTTATGAGGTTTCTAAGGGGAAGGAAAGACTGCAGAGGACTTTGTTGGAACTGGGCTACTGGCATAAGGGATGGCTACGTTCTGCTATCCAGACCCAGAAAGTTTGATCAAACTTAAATTTGTAATGGACTGATGTGCTTGGCTAAAGATATCAGACTGAGATTTTAAGATTTTAAGTTGGAAAACCTCAAGCAAGTTGAAAGCAGAGGCACTGAGACTGATTTTAAGTTACTAGAGCTTCTATTGTCAATGCATTAGCAATCTTAAGGAAGGTGGAAGGAAGGTGGCCTGACTTGATTTACATTAAAACAATGGAGTGGATGCCTGAGGAAAGACTGTTAAAAATGCAAATTCTTGGAAAGAGCTGACTGGAGAAGGAACCTGCTTTTCAAGGCTATGATTTATTTTGTCCCTGGATTAAGAATATGGCTGTGTCCTGCACACCTGGTATTAGTTTTGGAAATATGAAAAATGCATAGAGTGGTCATGAATTGCACACAGTTCCAGGAGCCGCTGCTGAGATGCGGCATGAGGCAGGGCATGAAATCCCTGAGGAATAGGCTGGAAGAGCCTTTTGGAAGATGGACCGTGGTTTGCATGGAGACCTGAAGATGTTTTGAATATACCAGGACTGTGCAAAAGGGCTACCATGGAGTGCAGTGTTGGCATGGGATGAAAGTTTTCCCTGGCGACTCTGCCCAGCTGGAGGGGCGGAATTGGAAAACCTGGAGACTGTTAGTCTTTGGTTATATTGAACTTGAACTGCAGAAGTTTGATGACTGCTGATGGTGGTTGAGTTTGCATTGTTTTAGTTTCTCCTTGATATGCCTTATACCAGTTAAAAATGTTTACTCTGTGCCTTTACATGTTGAAAGTATTTAACTTGTTTGATTTTACAGGACTCACTATCTTAAGTTGATCAAGACTGTGAGAACCTTTGAAATTGAACTGAGCACAATTTACAATGTGTGATAGTTATAAATCTATTGGGGGCCAGGAGCTAAATATATTGGGGGCCAGGGGCGTAATGTGGTAGTTTGAATATATGTCCCCCAATATATTCAGTGTTTTATTAGTTATAATTTGCATCTGCAATCACCTTGCTAGAGGCAATGTCACTGGGGGTTGGTCTTAAGGTGTGGGTTTGAGATTCCATTGTAAAGATATGCAAATGTGCCTAGCAGGAGTTCCTGAAGTGTGCTGTGTGACCTTTTGGCTGTAGTTTTGCTCTGTGTGCCGTGTCGCTGGTTGGCTTTTGCTCTCTTGCCTGGTCCTGTGAAGAGCAGGCTGCTTCTCCTGCCTTTATGGAACTTCCCCTGGATCTGTAAGCTTCAATAAATAATATCCCTTCCTCCATAACTGTGTCTGGTCTGAAAGTTCATCTCAGCTAACCTAATGCTGTCTGCTTCAATTGTGATATATAAAATGCAATAATTTAAAATTGAATAACTTGGGATAGAGAGATTGCTTAGTGGTTAAGGCCCTTGTCTGCAAAGCCAAAGGACTTTTGTTCGATTCCCCAGGACCCACATAAGCCAGATGCACATGGTGTCACATGCGTCTGGAGTTTGTTTGCATTGGCTAGAGGCCCTGGCATGCCCATTCTCTCTCTGTCTCTGCCTTTTCCTCTCTCTGCCTCTTTTACTCTCTCAAATAAATAAACAAATAAAATATTATTAAAATATTTAAAAATAAAAATATAATTGAATAACTTGCTTATTTTCATACACATAATACTTTATTTTTCTTCTGCCTTTTTCCCCCACTGCTTTACTAAGAGGTATATAAATAACCACCAAAGGGGCTGGAGAGATTGTTTAGTGGTTAAGGAACTTGCCTGCCAAACCTAAGGACCCAGGTTCAATTCCCCCAGGACCTATGTAAGCCCAATGCACAAGGTTGCACATGCATCTGGAATTCATTTGCAGTGTCTGGAGGCCTTGGTGTGGTCATTGTTATTTGCTAAAGGGTGTAAAAGATAGAAATGGAATAAATGAGATAAATGAGTAAATATTTGCTCACCCAAAGATACTTATCATTGGAATCATGAAAGTCTCCCATAGCCTGTTTTTTTTTTTTTTTTTTTTGTTTGTTTGTTTTTAAATAATTTGTTTCCAGCTGAAAATGTTGTTTTGGGAGGTTCTGGTACCTGTGAGAAATGTAGGTGTCTTTAAGAAGTAGGTAGATCTCTGGGGAAAGGTCCTTGTGGGTATATTATCCTTGGTCATTTTCTGTCACTCTCTATTTCCTGTTTGCAGGGATATAAACACATTTCCTGTACCATATACACCTTCCATCATGATGTTTTGTTTAACTTTATGGGGTCAAGGACTTTTTGAAAGCATGGCCCAAAATTAACAATTTCTTCCTATTTCTCTAAGGTGTTTTGGTCACAGTGACCCAAACCATACTTTATTAGCAGATGTACTTAACCTAAAGTGCATAGGCTGCATGCGGCCCAGAACACCTGTGAATGCTGCTAAGCACAAACCCATAAAGTTACTTAAAATATTATATTTTTTCACTTTATGGATGACAACATCATATTTCAGTGCCATACAAATTAATGAGCAGCAGCAGTCTGACTATTCCTCTAAAGGGAATATATATATGAATTCCTGTTTTAGGCTTGATTAAAAAGGTATATGTGATGTTCTGATAATGAAAGACCACCTGCATTAAGCATCCATGACTATGACCTGGCCTTAAGTTTCTTAAATTACTCTGTGTATTAGTCAGGGTTCTCTAGAGGAACAGAACGGATAGAATGAATTGTATTAAAAGGGAATTTATTGGATTAGCTTACAACAGTCCAGCAATAGCAGGTTGTAGGCCCAAGAGTCAAGGAACCCAGTAGCTGCTCAGTCCATGAGACTGGATGCCTCAGCAGTCCCAATTCGGCACTGAAGGCTTGAAGGCATCGTGGAGAGACGTTGCTCTTCAGTGCACACTGGAAAGCAGCAAGCACCAAGCAGAAAACAAGCAAGCAGCACCAGCAGCCAGGTGGGAGGAGAGAAAGAGAGAGAGCCTTTCTTCCCAGAGCTTCTTTTTATCAACCAGCCCCCTCCTCTGAGAGGGGCCACCTACTCTGGGGGAAGGGCTCACCCTGGGGGAAGGATTCTTCCTAGAGGCAACCTCAGAGACACACTTATGAGGAATGTCTGTGGATTCCTCAACAAATCAAGTTGACACAAACTTAACCATCACAATCTGTAATAAGTTATCGTCAATAATTCATATTTTGAGACCAGATTAACAGAAGAAAGAGGAGGGAGAAGAGGAGGAATAAAGAAGACAAGGAAGAGGAGGTTTGTGGAAGGTGAACGAAGGACAAGCAAGAAGAAGAGAGGAAAAAAGGGGGAGAAAAGAAGGATTTCACAGGAAAAGAGTTGTCAACCTTCCAACAACGCTTACTTTATTCCTAAAGAAATCAGAATATCAGCCACCAGACCCATTTTACCAAATAGTTTCCTCCCAGCCCTTTTTATTATAGTAAGGGATTCCACAGATAAAGCTGAAAAGTAATTCCGAAACATAGTTTGGTAAAAACAAAATCAATATACTTCAGTCAATCATATTTCAAGTCACTGAACAGCGCATGTTCTCTGTAATGTAGGTTATCTCATCAATGAGATGAGGCAGGAAGGCTCTGGCGGAGATAAGAAATACTAATACTCTGCAGTGTTTAGACAAATCAATGTTCCTCTCTACCTTGAAAACCACCAAACAAACAATTGATACCCAGCAGGCCCAGCACTTAAGGCAGCTCCAGGCAGCTACCAGGCCAGCCATTTATTTCCATTTCCTGATACCTTCGGAACATCATTAGCAACAGGGAAGCATTAAGATGGCAAGTAGGATGGATTCACATCTGTCTGGGTAGCTGTGAGAGCTAATCTCTTTGAAACTCCCCAGAGCTGCTTAGAACCTCACTTTCGCTGATGGCATTACCCTTGCTGGGTTGCCTGAAAACAGCCCTGCCAAAGGGGTGGCTGCCACTTTGTCTGTCTCCATGGGAAAACTTTTATTTTCTCTCCAAAAAGAATAATCAGGGACTGACTTTGCATTCCAAACACGGCTCATCTATTTTCAAGCCATTTGTTCGTTTATTTATGAAAAATAGGATGCCAGTTAAAAACAAACCTTACAAGTCAGACCATGTAGTGACAGACAAAATGGTATCTTAATGTCTGCGTATATGCATACTAAAAGTACTTTAATGCACTTTTTTCTCTGTCTCTTGTTTTGTGATTCCTGTAAAGATAAATGTTTTGGATAAATAATCAAACAAGGTTTCTACTCTTTATTTTCAATTTTTCTTCAGAGTATGCTGTCAAGCATGGTAAACTTTTTTTTTAAACAGCTGTCAGAGTAAATTTATTACCAAAGATGACTACATTCTTATGTAATCCAGAAGGGAAAGTCCCAGTGATGGGTTTTATTTTACTCTTTCAAAGACTAAATATCTAGCATGATTAGGATACAGAAGCAAAGTTGCAATGTGAAATCTCCAAGTGCTGTCTATTACATGGGAATGGATGTAGCAGATTGTCTGGAACTGTAGTACCTGAAACTTCCCCTAGTCCCATAACCGAAATTATGGACAGAAAAGAGGTAGCTTGTCTGGAATTATAGATATGCACATTTAAAGAATAAATGTGTGGTGGACTTGGGGATGGTAGGGAGAGGATTCTGCCTTATGGCTTGAGTTTTTAAAACTTTATTGGGCTGAAGAGATGGCATAGTGGTTAAGGTGCTTGTTTGCAATGCCAAAGAACCCAGGTTCGAATCCCCAATACACACATAAGCAGATGTACAAGGTGGCACTTGTGTCTGGAGTTTGTTTTCAGTGGCTGGAGCTGCTGGTGTGTCCATTCACTCCTCCTGCCCTCTCTCTCTCTCTCTCTCTCTCTCTCTCTCTATCTCAAACAAAACAAGTGAATAAAAATAAAATATTTTAAAAATACTTCATTCACAACTTCCATTCATAGACAAAATGTACCATGACACTAATCCTCTCTCACCATCTTCCTTTCCGAAGCCCCCATCCACTGAATAACTTCTTCTTTTTTGCATGTAAACCCTCTTCTATTTTAATTTCATCATGTTTTGCTCTCATATTCGACTGCTATTTTAATTTCATCATTTTTTTTTGCTCTCATACTATGTAGGCCTTATATAGATGCATCAGTCACTGGGATGTCATGAAGACCATGTTCACTTGTTTATGAAAGACAAAGTCCCAAAGCAATTCTTCCCTTTCATTCGCTTTCACATTCTTTCTGCCACCTATTCTGGAGTGGTCCCTAAGCCTTACAGGGTAAAATACCTGATTTTTTTTTAATTGTAGAAAACAATGAACAAGAATAGTTTAAAAAGTTAAATGGAAAAATAAAGAACAGAAAACCACCACTAATTATTAAAAGAATATTAATATGTTCTCTTTGAAACCTGGAAAGAATGACTGATCATTTTTGAGAATGGCAGTAGAGGGCATGCTCCGATGGACTAATAATAAATTTTACAGCAAAATGTTGTATAACTCAAATGACTCTGAATTAAAGCAATTTCTTAGCTTAGTAGATGATATTTGAGGGAGATGAATATCTCTTCTACTACATTGTTGAAGAATATGTATGACAGCATAGTCTAAACTGTGGTTGGTTTTATAGTTTCATTTCTAATCACATGGAATATAATGAGTGCAGAAAACATTAGATAGTGGCTATATCTAGGAAAATGTAATTTGCTGATCAAGTGTTGATGTGTTCACACAGGAGTTACAACTGCAACTTGCAAAATACTAAAGAAGGTATGAGCTTTCAGTTATAATTTGCAGGATTGCATGGCCCTATCTATGAAACTTAACAGAAGAAATAAAAAAACATGCAATTTGACTGAATCATATAGTGCATAAGTCAGAATCCAGACAGGAAAACATATAACACTAGGTATTTTTTTTTTATTCATTTATTTGAGACGGAGAGGGGTTGGTGAGAATGGGTGCTCCAGGGCCTCTAGCCACTTCAGACATATGTGATACCATGTGAGTCTGGCTTCTGTGGGTATTGAAGAATTGAACCAGGGTCCTTAGTCTTCACAGGTATGTGCCTTAACCACTAAGCCATCTCTCCAGCCCAATACTAGGTCTTTCTAATAGAGATAATTTAACACACAATATAAGTTAAATAAATATTTAAAGCTGGAAAACATGAAATATAGTTATCATTATAAATATTAATTATCTGCATAGACAGCTATCTCATTCCCTGTGACTTATAGAATGTGAAGGGAGGTTGTTTGGTATTATCAGAATCTAGAAGCTTGTCATTGTGGCCACATAAACCTGTGAAGCAGAAGTCACCTCTAATACTGAGACTTGGGCCTGTGAGGTAAGCAGAATGCTGACACTGAGAACCCCTATGGGGCATAATAAAGGCTGCTACAGGCATGCCAATGAGTTGAAAATGAGAGATTGAAACCTCAGGCTTCAGAATATAATTGAATACTGAAACAGTTGCCTAGCATGCATGAGGTTTTGGTTTTGATCCCATGCAACAAGAAAAACACACACACACATGCACATACCAATTTTAAATATCCTTATAAAGATTCTTTTTAAATAAGTAGTGTTCAACAAGTTATTCTTGAACTATTGTTTACTATAAAACAAATCTAATATTATAAATACACTTTATTCATAATAGAGCATTATGCCCAGAGACATTGCCTGTCTCCCATAACTGAGGGCTACCCCCACAATGCAAGACCCACAATCCCCATGGGGGTAGGACAGGGAGAAGGCTAATGATGGTACCATCATGGCTGTATAAACACTATATACATAACTAAAAAAATGTCATAAAAAAGCACAACTTAAGGGATTGTGTCAGTTTATGAAAAAAAAGTGTCTGGAAAAATGTAATGGAGTAAAGTTGTCAGGGAGATAAAGAAAAGAAGTGGGTGTTTGGGGAAAGGACTATACTTTTTTACTGTTCCTATTAAGTTACAGAAACTTATAAAAAGAGAGGGGGAAACCGTGCATGGTGAGGGAAGCCTTTAATCCCGGCACTTGGGAGGCAGAGGTAGGAGGATCACTGTGAGTTCAAGGCCACCCTAAGAGTACATAGTTAATTCCAGGTCAGCCTGGACTAGAGCAAGATCCTACCTTCAAAAACAAACAAACAAAAAAATAAAACAAAAAAAAAAAAAAGAAGAAGAAAAAGAGGGGGGCTGGAGAGATGGCTTAGTGGTTAAGGAGCCTGCCTGCCAATCCTAAGAATTCCGGTTGCTTTCTCCAGGTCCCACGTTTAGCCAGATGCAAAAATTGACTCAAAGGCATAATGCTGCATGTGCCCACAAGGGTCACACGTGTCTGGAGTTCGTTCACAGCAGTTGGGAGTGTGATGGCATGCCCATTCTCTCTCTCTCTCTCTCTCTCTCTCTCTCTCTCTGCCTCTTTCTCTCTCTCTCTCTCTGACTCCCCCCCCCCAAAAAAAAAAAGAAGGGGGATGCACTTGAAACATGATAGGGTAGAAATATTTCTGAAAATCTTCTCAGGGAAAGAGGGAAGATAATCAGCCTTAAAGGACTGTGGTTGAAGACAATGAAGTGGTAACTTCCTCCTCCTGTCCTTCTGCAAAACATTCTCTTTTGAATATTTGGTTCCCAGCTGATGACAGCTTGGGATGTGGAGCCTTGCTGGAGGAGGTGTGTCATTGGGAACAGACCTTGAATTGTATTAGCCCCTAGTGTTAGCTTGGCTCACTCTGCTGCTACTGTTTTCCACCTGCTATGGCATGGAGGTCATATCAAACCTCTGTTTATGCCATACTTTCCTCTGCCACAGTGGAGCTTCCCTTCAAGACTGTCAAACAAATATAAAAAATAATTTAAAAAATACTCTTTCCTCCCATTTGAAGTTTTTGGTTGTGTGCTTTATCCCAGCAATGAGAAGATAATTGCAAAAATTATCAGTTTGCTTAGCTTAATTAATTAGAGTGATAGAAATGGCTTGATGTATAGAGCTACAAATATTGGAGGAAATGGGCTGGAGAGATCACTCAGCAGTTAAAGTGCTGGCTTGCAAAGCCTGACAGCCTGTGTTCAATTCCCCTGTTCCCATATAAAGATGCATAAAGTGACACATGCATCCGGAGTTCATTTGCAGTGGTAAGAGGCATTGGCATGCCCATTCTCTTTCTCTTTCTCTCTTTCTCTCTTACTTCCTCTCTCTACTTGCAATGAATAAATAAAAATATTTAAAATATCCCCCAATGGCTATAATATTTACCCAGATATTCCTATGCTGTGGCTTTCCCTAAACAAGCCAACAGAGAATTATGTTAGATTAGGTGAATTTCATCAATATTTACATGACAATTACTTTTCTGTCCACTTTTCAAAGAAATGCTCCTCTGCTGAAGTAGGTCATTAAGAAGAATAGACTATGAGAAATCAAATTTAGCAATCAATCATATGTGTCAGGTAGTGTGATTGACACATTTACAGATAGAGTTGCATATACATCTTGCAGGAGCTCTTTACTATTAACTTTATTGTTTGCTTTATAAAGAGGGGCTGTAAGGCTAATAATATTGGACTAACTTAAACTAGAAAATCAGTTAACTCTCTCTATGTAAAACTAGCTATCATTAAACAAACAAACAACAACAACAACAACAAAACTAGAGGTTTAGGCAAAAAAAAAGTTTTCCTTCTTAAAAGTTGTGTGGATAATCAATTCAGTTTTACTTCTTCATTTGGTCTACTTAAGTTAGAGATAGTGTCTGGATGTTGCTAATGGCTATAGATGAAACTATGTGTTCCTGATAGAGAAAGTTAGTATTGTTAGGAGATAGCTGAGGTGTTTTTTCTAGACAGCATCTCACTCTGCATCCCATCCTGACCTCTGACTTGCAATCTTTCTGCTTTAGCATCCTAATGCTGCAATTAGAGATATGTACAACACCCTTAGCTAAGAGAGTTGAGTTTTCAAAGAAGCAAAAGAAAAAAGACAAAACGTGAGCCTGGTAGCTCACACCTTTAATCCAGCACATGAAGAGGCTGGGAAAGAAGGATCACACTAAATAAGTTCCAGGCTAACCTGGGCTATAGAGTGAGTCCTAAGTCAGCCTTGGACACAGTAGGACTCTGTATTAAATACCCTTCCCATACATTATAAATATATATAGTCATTATAGTCTTGATTACAGCTGGTTTTATACTATTTTTTTCTTATCACATGAACTATAATGGGTATAGATAATGTTTCTTCATATATTAACTTTAAATAACTGTAGTGCATGACATCAATGTAATTGCTTCAGTAAAGGCAAGAACTGGGTAATGCCATGAGATATTTCAAATGGCTCTGTCTAGGAAAGGTTACATTACTTGTACTGACTTCTTTTGGGCTAGAATGCAGTCTTATCTGCCCAAATAAACCACTGATTAACAAACATGGATATTTATATGGATAGTTTTTGAAGTGTAACCATTTCTGCTACAGTTTATCAAAGCCTGAAAAACTTCAAGTTCAACCAATGTTCATATAGATAAAATTTTATAAACCCAGCATGAAATATAAGAAATAAAGAAATTTATTCTGGTTGTAGATCAATAAGCATGTTTTTGTTAAAGAGGTAAGATACTCAGATTTCCATAGAGAAAAAAATATAGAGTTAGTAAACCAGTTTAAAAAATTGCTACTTGCAACTTTATGCTACAAAAGAAGAATAATTTCTTGGCTATCCCAAGTACTGAGCTTCTGACTGAGAATTCTTGGTTCTATTGCTGATGGATGGTTTGAGCAGGGTAAATGTGGGTTGGGGCTGGGGGAGGTATTTTTACAATTGGATCAAATACCTTCTAATTATACAGTTGTGAGCAACCTATGAAAACAAACCTAAGACTGTGGGAAAAGAACCTACTCTAAGATACATGATTTTACTTGTATTTACTAGGAAAGTCATTGTAAAAAAAAAGGGTTTTGTAGACATTTAAGCATAGTGCAAATTTTATCTATTATAGGATGTGGACATCAGCTTTGTCACTAAAATATGATGATTTTTATTGCCTACCTTCTACATACACTTAACAATTATTATATGAGTTTTAATAAGACATTCTATAAAAGCCATCATCAATAAAAACCTCTTTTGTGGCTGTGGTAAGAATTAAAAAAAGTAAAATGTTACAACTACACTGTATAAACCTGGGTTTGGGAGAAAAAGAAAGACACCCAATGATATAGAGAGGGCTTGATTTAAATTAAAATGTTCCCTTTTCTAATTAACTCCCACCTTTCAAGTACTGTTCCACCAAGATATTCAGTTTGTAAATAAATTCATTCTAAACTAGTCTAGTATCATTTCAAAAACAGTAACAAATTTTAGAATAAAAAGTCAGTAAAATTCTGATTTTTATGCATTGAATAATTATTTAGACTTTATTTAAATGACTCCCTAGTCATGAGAAGAAACATTGAGTTCAAAAATTAATGTGCACCAAAAGAAACTTGGCTACAATATATAGAAGTAATCTTACATTGTGATGACTTCAAGCTATTTCAAAGTTGAAATAATGTAGGAATTTTTTTAATTTTATTATTATTATTTTATTTATTTATTTATTTATTTATTTATTTATTTATTTATTTATTTTTGGAGAGAGAGACAGAGAGAGATAGACAGAGAGGGAGAGGGAGACAGAAATGGGTGCACCAGCAGTCTCTCAGCTGCTGCGAATGAAATCCAGATGTGTGTGCCCCCTTGTGGTCAAGTGCGGCATTGTGCCCTTGCGTCACTTTGCATATGGCTAAACGTGGGACCTGGAGATTGGAACCGCTGGACATTGGAACCAGCATTCTTAGGCTTAGCAGGCAGGCGCCTTAGCCGCTAAGCCATCTCTCCAGCCCAGAAATTTTTAAAAGAAACATCCTTAGCATACACTTTCTTATCCATAACCTACATTCATGTATTATTATTCTCAATGACTCAAGCTTACATGTAAAGATTAAAAACAGATTGTAATATTCACTAGTTTGTGTGTGTATGTGTGTAAGAGAGAGAGAAAGAGAGGAAGAAAATGTGAGCACACGTATGCTATGGCTTCTTGGTGAAGAGTAGAGGGCAACTATTTTGTGTCACTTCTCATTTTCTACCTTGTTTGAGGGTTCAGTGTGCTGGGATTACAGAAGTATTTTGAAACTGTGTTTTGTTTGGTTGGTATCTTTCATGTGGGGTCTAGGAATCCACATTCAAGTGTTCTCATTTGAATGGCAAGTGCATTATCCACTAAACCATCACTCTAGCCCTTAAATTTCAGTATTTTAAGGAAATACATTATTTAGCTTTTTAATTTTAATTTTATTTTTTAATTCAGATGCCTCTGTGTGGTCAGGGAAGATAGAGATTTAGGAGGCTTGAAAAATCTCATCAACTAAACACTTTGGTATTCAAAATATGTTTCTTTACTGTTATCATCTGGAGAATCCCCAAAGTTCATATTACAGACAGAGGCTCTGCCACTTAACCTATGTCTCAGAAGAGTCATAAACATATGAGAAATGGAGAAGCCCTGGAGTCAACCAAGTGTGTCTGTGTTCAGAATGTGAGAATGTCTTCTCATTTCACTGTCACTTTCCAATCTGTAATAATTAGGAAAAAAATACAAGCATGACTTCAAACCTCCATCTGGGGTGGCAGGTGATTTGTCTTCCTTTTTGTGGATTAAAACAGGCTGAACACAGAAGTTACTATGAACAATGCATTTTCAATTCATTGTATCTTGTGGCCATTGGCTTTCCACACCCCAGCCTAACATTGAAGCCCAGCATTTACACTTTGATAAATTAGCTATGTCACATAGAGGTTTATATCTAGAGCTTCTCCCCAGATACCATTTCTACTGCCTGTTAATGTATATCCATCACAGCTATTCCAGATCAGCCCTCTACTTGTGGCCACCCACTGGAGTGCTATAGCAAGCCTCTATTAAGCTGTTTATTAACTTCCCTTGTTTTGGTCTCTGGCCTCATTACCTCACAGTCCTTTACATTAAACTGCTAAAGCAGAGAAATATGTGTAGCTCATACTGAATTGCCTTTCCTCCCTATATATTGTTATTTGCTCTCTGTCCTCAACACTTCTCACCTCTATTTTGCTCTCTCAGCAATTCTTAACACTTGGTGATGCATTTCTCCTTCCAGGTCATTAACATATAAAGTGGGAAAAATTGGCCTTAATATTGACCCTTGTGGCTCTCTATTTCCCAGTCTTCTAACTTTCAAATTGTTTCCACACCCAAATGCTCTTTTCATATCAAATAACCCAATTCTCTCACTGTTTAAGTATTCTAAAGAACGGTTTGAATTCTCTGTTATTCTTAAATATAAAAGCATGATTTAGCCAAGCTGTTTCTTTGCATCTAATGAAGTATAACCTGTAAGATACTATTCTTGGCCCTTACACTAAGGGGAATGGGTTACCTAGCCAATGAAGCAGGAAGAGAGCAAGGGGAGGATAAAAAGCTGTTACTGGATTTGGCTCCATCCTGTGCATCCCTAAGCTGAGAAGAATATTCTAAAATGATGAAAGCTAATCACCATTTAGGAAGTCAGACAGATAGATTGGGATTCTTTTTACAATAATAATAATAATAAAAACCCTCATGTTATGATTTGCACCCCAAGTACAAAGTTCATCCAAGTCAAGTCACAAAGCCTCTTGGGGTGCTTGATGTTTAATAATAAATAGGGCATCTTTTAAACAATGTCAGAGGGAAATAATACACATGCATGATTTTGCAGCCAGGATCAAGATAGCTTATGTGTCAGAAAACCCCAAAATGAGAAAACAAGAGCTAGAATTCAAGGGCCAATCAAAGGTCACTTATTAAAGTTCTGAAAAGAAAAGAAGATTTGATAGTTGATGACAAAATGACTTGGCAATTTCTCACTCTGCCAATGAACTACTAACATTAAAACAAAATATTTTAATTATACCACATTTCCTTTTCTTTTGAGTTTATTCTTTCATAATTTATGTACTTGTGTTTACATATACATATTAAGAAATATAACCTATGCCCTCTCACATACGTTAATGATGTAGTATCATGAATTTTCCTATGAATTGGAATATAATGAGTAAAATAGAAAACTTAGGAATTAAAGCATCTTTATGGTTGTTGATTTTCTTTTTCTTTTGCATGTGAGTATGGTTGTATGTCTGAGTACATGTGAATGTGCATGCATGTGGAGGCAAGAAGATTATATGAAGTTTCATCCCTCAGTCCTGACTACCTTTATAAATGTAATGAGTGTGTGCGTGTGTGTGTCTACATGCATGTGTATATATGTTGTCTGTGATAGAGTGCAGACGCATGTGCCATGACACATGTCACCCTTGGTCAACCTCACTTGAGACAGGGTTTCTCTTAATTTCTTTGTGCTGCTGATTTTTATTTTTTGGTGCACCCCAGAAAGTTTCTTGTCCCTGTCAAGCAAATCTCCTTCAGAGTGATGGGATTTCAGAAGTCAACCAAGGCTTCCAGATTTTTACATGGGATTTGAGTGACTAATACTTTATCTACTGAACCATATCCTCAGGTCCCTGATTGTATATACTTTTTTGAGACAGAGTCTATCATTGACCTAGAACTTGAAAATTTTGCTAAGCAATAATGGCAAGGGAACCCCAGGCCCACCCCTCCTGTTCTGAGATTTCAAGTACATGCCACCATTCCTGGATTTTTTTACATGAGTGCTGGGAGTTAAACTTTAGGTCTTCTTGCTTGGAAGACAAGCACTTTGCTGACTGAGCCATCTCTCTAGTCTTCTCTTTTTGTTCTAATCTAATCTCACAACAATCTTACAAAGATGAAGTAGAAAAAAAAAGTATAACAGAAATATTTTTGGAATTGTGAACTGACTTGCTGCAGTTAATTTGCATAGTCAATATAGAGTGTTTCCCTGGATGGTATGTGATTAGGAACAGCAATAGCATATATCCAATTCAAACAGCCATGGGTAATCATTTCAAGGAAGAAAAACGTTAATAAAGACTGGTTTGCTCATTTCGAAGCCATAGCATTAAGCAAATATTTATGGAGAAAATGTAAAACAACAGTGTGTATTTCCACATGAGACAGAATGGCTTGTTAGAATAAGCACAAAGAGATATTTATGATTTTCCTCTTCACCCTTAGCCTCCTCTTCCTTTTCTTCTCTTTCATTTTGACAAGGTCTAAATTGTGTAGCCCAGGCTGGCATGAGACTTGAGATCCTACATGTGTGTACCACCATGCTTAGCTCTACATTTTTTTTTTTTTTTGAGTTATGGTCTCACTCAAGCCCAAGCTGACCTGGAATTCACTCTGTACTCCCAGGGTAGCCTTGAACTCCTGGAGATCCTCCTACCTCTGCCTCCCAAGTGCTGGGACTAAAGGTGTAAACCACCACATCCAGCTTTTATGTATGGTTTTTAATTTCACCTCAGGTATTAGAAAATTCTTTTGATGGAAAGCTTACTCAGTGGTTAAATGCACTTCCTCCACAAGTATGAAGGTCTTTGGGAATCACATCTCTAAAACCCACATAAACAGCTAAATATGTCCATGGCTGCTTATAACTCCAGTCCTGCAGGGGGAAAGACCTAGGAATCACAAGAGCCAGCAAGCTCTGTGATGAATATAGGACACCTCCTCAAGTGAGAATGAGTGGAAGAGTGATGGAGCAAGACACTGATGCTCCCCTTCCAAGACAGGGTGCTGCATGGGCACAGACACATGCATATCACACACACACACACACACACACACACACACACACACACACTACGCGACATTATACACTCATGCAAAAAATATATATTCTCTAACATTGGGCCACTTACTGTCACCATATACCCCATTATTTTGTAGAACTACACTAATAAAAGTAAAATTTCAAATAAAATGTAGTAAACATTTTAAAATGTGTCACTCGTAGGATAATAGTGCAAGTGAAAATTCAAAGACAGTGGCTGGCTGCTTTTATAAATAGAAATCATTAAATACCAACAATGCTATGAATACCATTATGATTATTATTTTATTCCAAAGAATGTTTAGCACTGGAAGGGAATTGAAAAGCAATCATGGTACAAATACCTGGCTTTATAAAGGCAGATGTCGAGTATCAAAGAGAGACAGTGAATAAGTGATAATCATAGAGCAAGAATTCTTTCTCCATCTTTTGGTGCTCCACTTCATGACTCTGCCTCCATCACAACATAGTAAAGGCTTGTTTTCACAGCTCCCTGAATCTCAGCTCAGGGAAGACACATAGTCAGTGTCCATGGCACAGAGTTGAGTTTGATTTCCCAGTACCCATGTAATTCCATATGTACAAGGTGGTGTATCCATATGGAGTTCTTTGCAATGGCTAGAGGCCCTTGCATGTCCATTTTCTGTCTCTCTCTCTCTTTCTGGAATAAATAAATAAATAAAATCTCTTTACAAGCGAATTATAAAAATGTGTAAGTTTTCCACTGACCAAGTTTTGTAATCTAGTTGCAAAAGTATCTTGGAAAAAGTGCTTACTAACATTATAAAACCATCTTTCTTTTCCAAGATATATGTGTTGCAATATTTTATTTATTTATTTGAGACAGAGAGAAGGGGAGAAAGAGAGAGAGACAGAGAATGGGAGTGCCAAGGCCTCTAGCCACTGCAAAAGAACTCCAACGCATGTGCCACCATGTGCATCTGGCTTATGTAGGACCTGGAGAATCAAACCGGGGTTCTTCGGCTTCATGGGCATGAGCCTTAACTGCTAATCCATCTCTCCAGCCCATATTTTGCAATATATTGAATTTTCAATTCAGATAAAAAATGTTCAATAAACAGAGTAAGGGATAAAACTTATTGTCTTTGGAGAGAATTTAAATTTTCAAAGGACACCTGAGAGAGCTAGTAGGCATACATGGACTTGCCGGATGATATGGCAGGCAAAGAAACATGAAGTGGAAAGTTGGTAAATTTTAAAACTTGAAAAAGAGATTTCTTCCATTAGTTTGTCACTAGTGCTGCAATGAAGCTGGCCAAATTAATTATGAAATAATTGGCCATATGCCAGTATCATCCCAGGTGTGAAACTACCCAGGGTTAGACATAGTCATTTTCTCCTTCATAGGAAGCACACAATGAAAGACAACTAGAGAACTGAGAGGATAAATGAAAAAAAAAAAAAAAAAACTATGTAAAATTTTAAAACATTACATAAAATTATAACTATTCTACTACCTTAAAGACATATATACATTTGCATTGGAATTTCGCGTTGCATTTTTGTCTACCTGTAGGTGTATATGTGGTATGTGTGTGTTTCGTGTGTACAAATATACAAGTGCATATATGCACACTCTTGGGATATACACATACAACAGAATCTATAATTTTACAGCCTTGTCATATTTTGCCTAAGTGTTGCCTAAATATATGCATTTTGCAAGTTTGTTATTTCCACCTGATTTTGAAGAATTGTCTCTCACCTCTTCAAAAGTACACCACATTTAAATCACATTCACTTCAACATTTCACACACTGGAAAATTCAAGCAGAGATTCAGCCCAGGAATGAGATGCCTCTCAGTAAATGGGGAATAAATTATCCATGTAGTTCATATATATCATGTGAGCATTAAACGATGAAGCAAATTTATGGTAAAAAGGGAGCAACTGTGTGTGCTGTAATGGTAAGTACATTTGACAGCATAGTGTGATATTTGGTTTTATTAGCCAGGAGACAATGTACAGATAATGGGACAATATTCAATCAGAATTTTAATATCACACATTCTACAGATGACACTTTATAAAGTTACACATTTATATCTTGAGAATAGAAGGTCTGGCATAATGCCTAGGCCATCACACAAAGGCATGCAGATCTGTATGTTTTTTTTTTTTTTTTTTTTTTTTCTTTTTCTTATGTCATGTTGTAAGGGAAGCAAATGGTATAAAATATATGTTGATAAAAGTACATGATACTCATCTACCTTACTGACAGTTTTAATATGGTATTATTCTTCTTTTAGAATGTTCATAAACTTTAGCTACATTTTCATGGTGAAGAGCAATTCACTAGAATAAAATATATCAACAAACTATTTTTATGTGTCTATTCCCTCTTTAGATCATAGTAACTTAAAAGTATTAATTTTTCTAATTATGTGAATAATGAATGTATCATATGGAATTAATTTTTAAGAAGAAAAAACTGTATATATAAATCTATAAACTGGAATGGGTAGCTCCAGGTTCAGTGAGACCCAATCTGAAGGAAATAAATGAAAGTACAATGAAGGAGAACACCCTATGTTTTCCTCTGGTCTCTGCAAACATATATTTGGGGCATCAGTTTTTGTACATTTCATGCATGCACCAAGTTCATACAGTACATATTTTACACACATGTGTGCATGTATGCATGCATGCACACACATCAAAATATAACAACTTAAAATTAAATAAAGCAATCTGAGCATCCATTCTCTATTTTTAAAGTTGTAATCCAAGTTTAAGTTACTATTATTTATTTATTTATTTATTTATTTATTTTGAGTCAATCATTAGATCTTCTGAGTGAATCAAACATTAGTCACCTCCATCATAGATAAAATGCCAGAGAAATTACTCAGTTTTGTGCCATGAACAAAAAATTGATACTACATATTTCTTAATAGTGTGTACTCTTGATTGATCCATTTGGAAAATGTAAGGTTTCATATGAGTCTGACATACATACAGTGTGAAAATTCAAAATGCTTTAATGATTGTATCAATAAAACTTTTTTTTTATAACTGAATACACATCTCCAGGTTTCTCACACTCTTAAAATAATTATTTATAAATCCACAAGATGAGGAAGGAAATATACCATGCACTTCCCAATGTGAAGATTCAGTAATAAGCAATGACTGTATCATTTAACACAGATGCTAGAAAACAGACCAAGTCCAATAAATGTGAGATTCTGCTTTCTCCTATATCCTCATACATTTTTGGCTCTGTTGGGATGCTCCTTACCATTTGACACTTCTTCTACTTTAAAGAAAAGGGTGTATTATATAATAATGATGCTCCTTGAATTTCAACCACATTGCCTGTGGCAGTGGTTTTCACCAAGTCTTACCCTCAGCTCACAAAGAGAGACTGAATAGTTGACAACTTCCCTCTAGCATTTTAAGTTTCATCAGAAAGTTGTGACGAAACACATGAAAATGCATTCATTATGTCCTTAATACTATAAAATGCTTCTTCCAACAATTGGAAATAGGACACACACACACACACACACACACACACACACACACACACACACACACACACACAGACACCATTTTCATTTGTAGGCAAATATTTTTGGATTTCTTTCCCATTGACTATTATGATTTTGTTCTACTTTTGTTGTGAACAAATAAGTCCAAGATTTTTCCCCACATAGAAGAGGATACATCCCTGAGGAATTCTTTAATTGGAAGTTTTGTTCTGTGGTGGGCATTGGGTATATATCATTTTTCTAACTGAAATTCATTTTCCAGCCTCTTCTCATATCTGGAGTGAAAAATTCCAGGGAGAAAAATTAGGGTGCTAACTAAATGAGAAGAAGCTGATGGGTCTACAGTATTTTTTAATGATATATTTAACTTTATAGCTTAGGCTTGTGTTTTATGTAGACAGTAGTTTGTTGTAACCCCACAATATCAAATCAATATAATCATATGCATTCTAAGAAAATAATCACCTTTGTATAATAATATCATTTGCAACATTTAATGTTGGTCATATAATTTATTGTTATATATGACAACATTAAACCCAAGATAATGGGCTGGAGAGATTGCTTAGTGGTTTAGGTGCTTGCCTACAAAACCAAAGGACCCAGGTTCAATTCCACAGGACCCATGTAAGCCAGATGCACAAGGTGGCACATGTAGTGGGAGTTCATTTGCAGTGGCTGGAGGCCCTGGTGTGCCCAATTTCTCCTTCCCTCCCTTTGTCCCTCTCTCTCTTTCTCTCCCTCCCTCCCTCCCTCCCTATTTCTGTATGTTAAATAGATAAGTAAAATAAAATATTAAAAAAAAAAAAAACACAAGATGAGTATAGCAGGATCTAATTATAAACACACAGTTCCTTGGACAAAGGCTTGCCCTGTAAGTTATTCCAGGCTCTTTGTTCTCAGAAATATGGACAGCACATGAGCAGAGCTGAAGGGAGGACTGCTGCTTCCCACACTTGCTGCTCCTGTGTCCACAGTAAGTACCCAACCCCGACCACCTCCTCTTGTGTATACATTACTTCTTCCCAGCTTCCATGTTTATTGAGACATTTGAAAATCTGAATTCCTCTAAATTGAAAAAAATACATAAATAGTTATGGCCACAATGATATATTTATGTTTACAACATAAAAACACTGAGAAAAACTCAACCAAAAATTAACTTATTTATATTTTTTCTAGGCACATTTATATTTTCTCTAAACAGATTCACTGGAAATTTTTATCACCATTTAATTGTTTATTTTAGTAGAAAATCAAGCATGTCTATTTTTGTTTATGTTTTGGTGACTATGAATCTGACTTGAAATATATAAGCGTTTAATATTTGACCATGATCAGTAAGAAATAACCAGTTTATTTGTATGAAGTGCTGTTAAATGTGGTAGTTCTGACATCCAAATGGGTGATAATTTAGCTACAGGGTATGATTTTATAAATTACATGAAATAACATAGTTTAATTTGAGGTATCATGTCTTTAAATCATATGGGTGATGAAAATAGCCACCATATATTGAAATGATTTTCATTTACTATGCATATCGATGTGACCATAGAGAAGGTAGAAACAAACATACACAAACACAATCATACATACATATATATATACATACATATATATATATGGTGACTTGAGTATAAAATATAAACCCCTTGCCTGGCTATTATGCCTGAAACCCTCAGAGCCCTCTTTGGTAAAACTAAGGTGCAGAATACCATTCACTGTATGGATCTGCCTGAAGAAATCCTCCTAAAATATAAGCTCAACTATGAGATTCCAGAGGAAGTTGAACACTGCCTAAATTTTGTACACGATTCAACATATTGGTAAACTTCAAACATAACGGTTACAACTCATATTGATGGTTTGGGCCTCAGCTCGTGGCATTGTTAGGGAGGTGAAAACATTAAAAATGCCTAGCAGCAGTGTGTCGCTGGAGGTGGAATTTCAAGGTAGCACTCACTTCTATTTCCAGCAAAAGTACTCAACTTCCTGATAAGCAAAGATGTGAACAAGCAATTTCACAAGGTCCCAGAACCATAATCACGCTTCTTTAGCTACTACACCTTCCTACTAATGATGGATCAAACCCTCTAAAACTATAAATGAACAGGGACTGGGAAGATGGTTCAGTCTGTGAAGTGCTTATTCCACAAACATAGAGACCTGAGTTCAGATCCCCAGCACTCACGAGAAAGCTAAGCCTGCAGAGTGATTCAGTGCTAGCTCATGGGAGGCAGAAGCAAAGGGCTTTGGCTCTTGTTGGTTAGTGAGTTTAGCCAAATCAGTAAAGTCCAGGTTCAGTGAGAGGGCATATCTCAAAAAATAAAGTGGAATGTGATTGAAGAATACATCCCACATCATCCTCTGGCCTCCACATGCACATGCATATAAAAATACACATACACACATGTAAAAAAATAAAAAAAAATAAAAACATGAACAGCCAGGCATGGTGGCACACGCCTTTAATCCCAGCACTTGGGACACAGAGGTAGAAGGATCATCATGAGTTTGAGTCCACCCTGAGACGACGTAGTGAATTCCAGGTCAGCCTGGGCTAGAGTGAAACCCTACCTCGAAAAGCCAAAACAAAATAATAATAATAATAATAATAATAATAATAATAATAATAAAATAAAGAAAAAAAAAAAAACATGAAACATAGAAATAAACACATCCACCCTTAAGTTGCTTCTGTCAAGTATTTCATCACTATGTCAAGAAAAGTAAGTAAAACAGTGACAGAGTGGAAAGTTTGCCTTTGGCCTAGACATGTTTGCTTTCACATATATAACTTCTAATCCAGCTCATTATATATGCTAAAAAAATAAAACAAACATGCCTTAATATTGTAAGGTTGTTTTTATAATCTCATTTATGAACTACCGAGTTTATTATCTAAATGAGTATAATTCTGATCTTGGAGGTTCTAAATTTTGCAGCAATTCATATAGTAACATCATTTTATCAATTTCACAAATACATGCACCATCTATTCCTGGAATGAAGAGCTAGAATATTCTCAGTTGTTATGCCATCTTAAAATCAACACAACTTTCTCATTTTTGAAGCAAGCACTGACCTCATTTCTGTCATCATTTTTCATGTATATAAAGTTTTCATTAGGCAAAAAAAAAGATCCAAACATAAATGCATACTTAGGTTTGGATTTTTTTCCTCTCAACATGTTAATTTTGAGATTCATCCTTCCTTTAAGAATATAAATATATAAATAATAGTTATGTATCATTTTATTACTGTTATTTTAATGTGTGATTGAGTATTGTTATGTTGATGGATTCCAAGGAAACTTTGATCCTTTTTGTTGCATTAGCTTTTTCCTGGGGACATGCAAACAAACGTCTATTGGCCCTTAGACAGGACACAAACAACACATCAAAGTAATGATTGCACCAAAGTTCAGTGTATTGAATCAATAAATTTAATGGAGTTACTTATAGAACACAAGGGAGGAGTTACTTGTAGGAGCATGGACCACTCAGAGGCAGCCACATCACTGAAAAGATCATACCAACATAGAAGATGACTCAAGGAGGATGCATCCCTGGAGTTGACCACATGGCTTGCCATCATCTCAGCTAGCCAAAGAGTCCCTTCTGTAAAGCAGCTCCTTCTCCTCATATATCATTATTTATCAGTGTGAATCTTGTCAGTGTCAGAATCTTCTCTAAGTGTTCATTGATCTGGCTCAGCATCTAGCATTAGAATTCATGAATCATGAGGAAGATTCATGAATATTTTTCTTAAGAAACTTGCAAAGATTTTTCCAAAGAGATTGTACTATTTTACACAGCTATCAGGACAGAATTATACCTGTTCTCAAACCTATCAACCTTTGGTGCCATTTTTTTTTACTTGATTATGGACATTCTAATGAATATATGTTAATATCTGTCTATAGTTTGAATTTTCATTCCCATGATAATTAATTATTTTAGTAATGTATCATTAGCTGATTAATTATGCATCTTCTTTTATTAAGGGCACATTCAAATATTTGGCCTAATTTTAATTTGTCATTTTATAATTGCCTTGGAAGATGTAGCAGACAGCTTCAGGTTCACTGCGATGAACTTCCAGACCAGGCACAGTTATGGAGGAAGGGATATTTATTGTAGCTTACAGATCCAGGGGAAGTTCCATAATGGAGGAAGAAGCTGGCCTGCTTTTACAGGACCAGGAGAGAGAGAGAGAGAGAGAGAGAGAGAGAGAGAGAGAGAGAGAGAGAGGCAAAAGCCTCACAGCACAGCACACCTCAGGAACTCCTACTGGGCACATTTTGCATATCTTTACAATGGAATCTCAAGCCCACCTTTACACCTTAAGATCCACCCAGAGATACTGGCTCCAGCCAAGTGGCTGCAGATGCAAACTACAAACTAATAAAATACTGAATATATTGGGGGCCATCTATTCAAACTACCACAGAAGAGCTATCCTATTTTGGATGTGGGCCCTTTGCTTGCTGTATGTGTCAATCATATTGTTCTAAGTAAATTTCTTGCCTATATAATTACCTAAAGTTTTGTAAAAAACTAAGATTTACTTAGAATATAATAGACACACTTTATTTATACAATATTATTAATATCTTTGATGTTTTTATTTATTTATTTGAGGGAGAGAGGAGAGAGAGAGTATGGGTGTGCTAGAACCTCCTTTCCCTGCAAACATAGTCAACTTATGTGCCACTTTGTGAATCTAGCTTTACATGGGCAATGGAATAGAACCTGGACCAGCAGGCTTTGCAAGCGAGCATCTTTAACTGCTGAGCCACCTTCCAAGCCCCACAATTTTATGAATTTTTGATGAAGATTTTATTCATGTAACTAGTAACATCACAAAATATGCATACTTACATCACCCCAGAAACAACCCCATATTCCTCTGTAATCATCCACTTTCCTTATTGCTACTCCCAGACCTATCTACTCTGTAACTTTGTAGATTCGTTTCAAATATTCTAGAATTTATTGTAAATACACTGAAAAATGTTTTTCTGCCTATCCTCATTTGTTCAGTATTTGGTATTGTGTTTATCAATACTTCCCTCTTTCTGTCTCTAAGCGATATTCCAATACACGGATATTTAACAATTTGAAAATCTGTTACTCTGCCAGTGAGGACTTGTGCTGTTTCCAGCCTGGATCTGTTACAGAGATCCTTTGCATTTGCATGTTCATTTCATTTCAATGTGTGTGTGTGTGTATATATATATATATATATTCATTTTTCTTTGACATATATGAGGAGTAGGGTTAGGTTGCATTTTTTCAAGTATGGATCATAACTATTGATTTTTAAATCCTGTTCGCTCAATGATTGACACTGTTGGTTATGAGTCCCTTTTCTTATGTGCTATCATACTTTATGATCTTTGATTTAATGTCACTCATTATGTATAAAAAGCAGAATAAACTATAGTAAAAAATATTTATACCTTAAAAAGAAGTAATCTCTTTTTTTGGGGGAAGCTGAGTTTATTTTTCTATGTAGACTATTATTGAATCTAGTTTAAAATATATTGGCACTTGAGGTAAATTTACTGTAGTTCCCAGACTAGTTGAAGCTAGGCACAACCCTATCTTCAGAAGGCCTTGCCTTTGATCTGTACTGAGCTCAGAAATCAGCCTGAGCTGTTTGCCAGGGCCTTACAACTGTTGGTTGTTACCTTGACTCCAGCCACATAGACAGACACCTCCTGCCCTTACCCTGTGAAGTTCTTAAGTCCTTGAGGAATTTCTATGCCTTTTTATTCTGCCTTCTGTTGCCTACAGCCTAAGCATCTGTGCCTCTGGTGTTCCCTGGGGAACCTGGCCCACAGGAAATGGCCACTCTCCATTTTTCAGATGATGGACAGATTGTGAGTTTCCTTCAGTTTTTCCTCCAAATCGTGGACTTCTGCTAATACTATCCTTCCATGTCCAAGGACAGTTCAACAGTTATCATTTAAAATAATAATTTGATTAGAAATCAGTGAAATGAATTATAATAATTATAGTAGAGTACAAAAAAGACTTCTACTAAAATAAAAAGAATTTCAGGATTGAGAATATTGCTCAGTGGAAGTATATGAAAATCCCTGGGTTCCATCCCTAAACTCTAGCTCCCAGATCCATTAGCAAAAACATAAAATAAAAAAAAATAAGTTTATGATATATGTCAAGTAATAAACTGATTTCTTAATGTTCATGCAATTATGTATAAAATATATTATCATGCATGTACATGTGTATTAATGTATGTGCATATGTCTATGAAATATACAAATAGGACAATTTGAGAGATGGCGAGACACTATCATCTTGGTAAACCTTGAAGAAAGGATGAAGTTTAAGACTGAATCAAGTGAACGTAGTTTTAGTTTATATTGTCAGTATTCAGTTTTTAGTAATTTTTTAAAATTTTTAATTATTTTTTTAGAGATAGACAGAGAGAGAGAGAGAGAGAGGAAGACAGAGGTGGGCGCGCCAGCAGTGTCTCAGCAGCAAACAAAATTCAGATGTGTGTGCCCCCTTGTGTTCGAGTGCGGCATTGCGCCCTTGCGTCACTTTGCATCTGGCTAAACGTGGGACCTGGAGATTGGAACCAGTGTTCTTAGGCTTAGGAGGCAGGCGCCTTAACCCCTAAGCCATCTCTCCAGCCCAGTTTTTAGTAATTTTTATACAATGGTTTGATAAGTGCTAATTTTAATATATTTCATTTGTTGTGCCATTTAAAAAAGAAAGAAAACAGTGAAGAAAAAAGGAGTATGCATTTAATGAATATAAATATGTGTAAATGAATCTATAAAAAGCTCAAAATTACTTGGTAAAATCATAATTCAAGCCTTAATTGGCTTGTATTATAAAAGTTACATTAAGAAGTCAAAAAAAATGAGGAGGACTTAATTGGGCTGATTAGATGTGGTCTGAAGGACAGGTAAAACTACCATTAAGTCCCCAATTTGCTTCTAACTTTACAGTCAAAGAGAAAGAAAACTCATTTTATCTGGGACATGGTAGCATGCCTCTAATCCTAGCACTCAGAAGGCAGAGGTAGGAGGATCACTGTGAGTTCAAGACCAGTCTGGTACTACAAAGTGGGTTCCTGCTCTGCTTGGCCTAGAGTGATATCCTACCTAGAAAAAGAAAACAAATGAGCACACAAACAAACAAAAAATAAAGGAAACTCACTTTACAGAAAGTATAAATTAAACATATGAAATGGAAGGACCTAAACTCAAGCTAGAATACCAGACAGGAAAGACCCCATTATCACTAAAAGTGACATCCCTTTCCTTGACACACTAATCACAGGGAACCAAAAAATGTGAATGATCAGTAATATATGAGTGATATTTTTAAGACTAATAGAGAATAATTCAAGTATTTTAAAACATGGGAAAGAAGGCTCAATAAGTACAAATGTAGACATGTAAGAACTCATAAGAGTTCAAGTATATAGATCAGTAGAAATCGTCACTGGTTCACTAAGCTAATGATTAAACTACCTAAAATTTATGCATGGTTACTCTATAAAATATGACAAAACCCCTTTGAGGATGAAGGATTGAATATTGCAATGGTTCAGTTTGCTTAAATTAAATCATTAGATTTACAATAGAAAGGTCAGCTTAATCCCAACAGCACTGAACTATATTTGGATGGTACAACAGGCCAGATCTTGGTTTTAACACTTTTTAAAATACAAGGTAAAACAGAAAATTAATGGTTATCCTTGATTGTATATAACAAAATATATGGACAAGGGATAGGAAATCACTGAGTGAGGACTTGAAAAGGAAAATGCTTCTTCCATGAACACAAGCCTGACAGGGTGAGAACATTTCTCAGTATGGAACCTCTGTGTAATCCCTGGTTTATGTGTAGAACCACTGTGTACTTGAAGTGAATAAAATCCCTCCAGGTTAGCCTGTTCCTTCACTCACAGTCCATCTCAAAGATGATTTCTATAACAAAATAGTAGGCAGTCATGTAAAGCTTTGATATGTATTTCTGAGACCACTGTATCAGAAAAAAATCCCATTATGAACAATAATTTTAATGAATATCTTTAAATTTTTATGGAAAAATTAGATTATCTATGCCTATCACATGCTAGAGAAATATTGTTTAGGTCTGTGAATACTAGTCATCACATACCAGTGGTGTGAGCTCTGGGGAATTTGTACTCCTTATATTTAAAACAAACCAAAGAAGTTGGTGGTGGGGAAAAACAAATTGGACTCTTGAACAAAAGGACCTGTTTTTAAGCATAATTCTCTTGTCAACTATGTATATGACTTTGTGGAAGCAATCTTTGTAGTTATTTATCTTTTGAATATCATTGTAGTTAGGTGGCTATACTAAGGACCAAAGGGTGTTAATCTACATTCAAATTCCTAGAACTCAATAAAAGGAAGAATTGTCCCCTCTGTTCTCCTTTCTTCTGTTTTCCAATTGGAAGAAAAGGGATGCAGTCAATGCTGCAGTAACCCCTTAGATAGCTCAGTGACCCAATCTCCTGGCATTCAAATGGAAGCTTACTATTGAGAATAATTAATGGTCTAACAGTTTACCCTATTTTTCATTTAGCCGACCACAGTGTTGTGGATAGAGACAGAAGACATGAACCTCCTGGATCAGAGACAAAGGACAGTTTGTGACTCACAGAAATAGCATTTGATGGAACATGATCATTTTCTACCCATTCCTTAAGATACATTATACCAAGGTGCTACTTGCATATGCAGTAGGCTATGTTAAAGGCGAGGAACCTGAATCTTTAAAAAAAAAAAAAATCTTTTAGAATTATCAGTAAGCCTATTAAAACTTTGAGGGTAAAGCTATAATTATTGTAATAGTGAGCAATTTTTTTCTTAATTTTTTATTTTATTTATTTGCAAGCAGAGAGATACAGACACAGAAAGAGAGGAAGAGAGAGACAGAGGAGAGAGAAAGGGAGAGAGAGAGAGAGAGATAAGTATGGGTATGCCAGAGCCTCTAGCCACTGCAAACAAACTCCAGATATATGTGTCACTTTGTGCATCTGTCTTTACATTGTTACTGGGAAATGGAACTGGGGTCGTTAGACTTTGCAAGACAAGTGGCTTAAATGCTGAGCCATCTCTCCAGACTGCAAAATTGGTTTTTGATCTGGTGTGAGAAACTACCTTCTAATGTCAGTTCTCATAGAAACACATATTTTTCTTTTGAGAATACTTTATTTCTATTAATAATATTATTAGAAACTTAATTCTATGAACAACCCATGAATTTGTCATATTCCCATTAGGTTATCATCTTTTATCCCCTCTTTCACACCAGTCCCCATTGTAGTAAGGGCCTTCTTCAGTGGGGGTATAGATAATCACTGTGGCTTCATGAATGCACCATTTGGCTCCAGGGGGAAGGACAAGGCCTCATATGCCTTCACACCCTATGGCACCTTACATTCTTTCCACACCCTTCGTCCACAATGTTCCCATACTCTTGGAGGATGTGTTAGAAGTACCCTTCAGTGTTGAGTTCTCAGCATCCCAATTTCTCCTCTGAACATATTAGAAATGTTTATTCACAACACACATGGAAATGGGACATGCCCATGGAGAACTAGATTCAAGTGTCTTCTCTTTTAACGAAAGTGGTCATATCCTTAGCTTTCTTCAAGCAAATTCACTGCAAAAGCCATGATAATCTTATTACTTCTTTGTTGTTGTTGTTGTTTTTGTTTTTTGTTTTTTGTTTTTTCATTTTTTGTTTTTTCAAGGTAGGGTCTTACTCTAGCCCAGGCTGACCTGGAATTCACTACGTAATCTCAGGGTGGCCTCGAACTCACGGTGATCCTCCTACCTTTGCCTCCAGAATGCTGGGATTAAAGGTGTGCACCACCACGACCGGCCATGTTATTACTTCTAAGATCAGGTTGGACAGTGATTCGATGTATCCTTTGTTTGGGTGTTCTCACTCTGTCATTGGTCACTTGCCATGGGGAGAACCCAGTGCTATGGCTGTCAGCCCTGTAGAGAGACCAGCACAGAAAAGGACAAAAGTCATCAGCAGGAATTTGGGTGTGGGATCCTCAGCAGCTGGGTCTTTTGAGAGACACGAACACTGACTGCCATTCATTGGATCCAACACTGGCTCCCACGTAAGCCACACTCAGCTTCCTGAACCCCAGAAACTAAGATGGCTCATAATATTAAACCATTAATATCAGGGTCATTTATTATAGAATATTAGATAACTCATGCCAGTAACTCATTATTAGTCCCGTCTTTGACAAGAACAAAGCTCTTTTGCATATGTTGAGTTTCCATAGGCATATTCCCAATTTTTAAGAAGAAACATTTCAAAAAACTGGGAAATGGATTTACACATTCCCAAAACAGAGTGTTTGAAGCTTCCCTGTTCAAATACCCTCAGTGTTTCAGACTGTATTTTTATTCTACTGACCAGAAAGTCACCATTTTCACCTCCTTTGTAGGCATTTCTATCACCTCTGAGGCAGATTCAGCTCCTTAACCCTGAATTCCCTTTTGCCCAACACACAATCCGTCATAACAATGACCACATTCAATGTAGCTTTACTGTTTGTTCCAATTTCGATTAGAAATCCTGTCTCACCTTGTAATATCATGGTTTAACACAAGATCTGAAACATAAGAGCCAAACAATCATTCTTCCACTCCAAAAATGTTTTCTCAACATCTCTGATGTGTCAGACAATGTTCCAGGTGTCTGATATTCATTATTGGACCACTTTACCTGTGGACATACAATTAGCTGGTTAAAATTAATAAATATTTGTTTCATATAGTAATTAATGATTACATCACACATTGGAATTTCTTAGTTCTCCCAAACTATTAACTGAGAGCTTTAAAGTGATTCTAGATATTCATATGAAAGCATCCACCCAGAAATTTTAACATCTAACCATAAAAATAGAATAGTCTTTACAATATAATTTAAAAAAAAATTTTTTGAGGCAAGCCTAATAGACTGGCCATTTTTTTTTTTGGAGAGACAAATAGAGAGAGAGAGAGAGAGAGAGAGAGAGAGAGAGAGAGAAGGAGAGGAAGACAGATAGAGATGGGTGCGTCAGCAGCCTCTCAGCAGCTGTGAACAAAATCCAGATGCATGTGCCCCCTTGTGGTCAAGTGTTACAATATAATTTTTACATTTTTTCATAGCCTTCAGTATTTTTATCACCAAAGCAGGTTAATAGTCACAGATTTGAGGCCTGTGGGCAAACTGGTTAATGCAATACCAACCTAAGTATATCCAATCATATCATATAGATGCTTTAAATAATTTATGTTTGCAGAGTAATTTACACAATCTTATGTATGATGATATTATTTGCACCATGTTTTTCTAGTTAGTCCTAATACCAAAGGCAAAGACCAGAAAACATTATTCATATATAGATGCATTTTTGCTTTCTTCTTTTACTCTGATGCCAAGTAATAAATCATCATTATTAAAAAGTTGAAGCTTAGCCTGGAGAGGTGGCTTAGTTGTTAAGGTGTTTGCCTGAGATGCCAAATAACCCAGGTTCAATTTCCCAGGACCCGTGTGAGCCAGATGCACAAGATGGCAGATGCATCTGAAGTTCGTTTACAGCATCTCAAGGCCCTGGCATGCCCATTTGCTCTCCTTCTGTCTCCTTCTCCCTCTCCCTCTCAAATAAATAAATCAATATTTAGAAATATTCTAAAAAGATTTGAAGCTCAGCAATGCAAAGAAGAAATAAAAGTATCATGACACAAATAATTTCATTACAGATTCAATGCAGGAATATCCCCTTTCAGTTTTTTGTATACATTTTCCTTTTTACTTGTATGACATTACATTTAACAGTTAGCACAAAAATGCTAACTTTTGGTTTCTGGATGAAAAGCCATCGTGATTTAATTAATGGTTCTGTTTTTGATTTGTCATATTATTTCTAATTCTGTTTCTTTCTCTATACAACTAGGAAGTGAAAACAGGGCATAACTACTTTTCAAATTTTTTCTTAGTCTTCCCTGAGGATACGTTCTAGAAAGGGATACATTATATCAAATGATAATGATTATTTTATATAGTTTTGAGGAAGTACTGGGAAAAATAACATTCCTAAACATCATATCCAATACAATCAATTTCCATACTATCATTGAGCTGATCTTTGTTAATAAGTTGAAATACAATCTTTTTTTTTTATAATTTGCATTCTTTAGATTGTCAGTGAAGGTGAACATTTTTTAATATGTTTTCAACATTTGAAACTTCTTTATGTTGCAATTTCATTTTATTTTGTTTATTTACCTATTTTTACTTTGGGACAGGATCTCTTTCTGTAGTCTGTGCTAAGCACAGACTGAATTTACTGTGTAGTCCAGGCTAGCCTCAGACTTACGATAATCTTCCTGCATCAAGCCTTTCAAGTTTTGATGTTCTAAGTGTGAGCCACAGTACCTGATTCTGTCATTTGTTAATTTATCAAATACAAAATGGTAGAATTTTCAAATGAATTACTAAATTTCTCTATGTAGAGAAAGTTCAATACCTTTTTTGTGTCACTTATTAAAACATTTCTCATCATATATATTTGAAATGAAATAAGTTAATTTAATATAGTAACACCTTTTCTTTTGCTAATTTTGTGTTCTTTATTTGACAATCACATTTAGTCCACTAAAAAGTAGAATGAAAGAAACTACTTGGATATGTTCATGTTTAACATTGGAAATAAAGTTTGGGTTCTTTTGTTGTTTTTTTGAGGGGTGTGTGTGTGTGTGTGTGTGTGTGTGTGTGTGTGTGTGTGCATGTATGTGTGTGTAGGTGTGTGAGCACCTGAGCTTCTTCTTGCTGCTACTAACAGATTGTTGCTCCACATTTTTTTTTTTTTCAATCTGGCTTAGGTGGGTGGCTTTGAAATTTAACTGGGAAGGCAGACTTTGCAACCAAACACCTTTAACTAAGGAACCATATTCCTAGCCATGAATCTGTAGTCTTTTAACAATTTAATAAGTATTTTAGTTGGCAAAATATAATGGTATTTTACTTGCAGAAACTTAGTGAAAAAAATTTGTTTTTCTTTTTTTGAGTATTTAAGCTGTGTCCTTCCCATGTGTCCTTAAGTGTGTCCTGTTCAGTTTCCACTCTTGCTTTTTTACTGGAAGAGAGAAAAGTTAAAGAGAATGTGGAATAATCAAATTATATTTCTATGGCTTTAAAATATCTTGCCTCACATTTTATTGTTGTCTGCTTCAAAATTTGTTTCAGCTAACTGCTTAGCTTGTTGTGATTATTGAATTTAATTTTAAATTGCTAATCTCCTTTGCACTCATATTTCTTCAACATTATTAATCAAAACTGACCCTCACAATTTAGGAAGAAATGAGACTTAATCTTGACACACATGTAATATCATTTATTAAAAAGAAATTTGACATCTAAAAACTGTTCTGTCAGTTGTTAGAATTCAGTCAACTTATAGGAATTAATTAAAAAGGGTCTTATTCAAATGGTTCTTATATTCCATATGGTCCTTTCAGCCTTGAAAATTTTAGGATGGGAATTAAGTGATGACCTATGTTTTTATATTGTATCATCCTTAGTTCTATCATCTTTGCATGCTTGTATAAGTGAATGCATGCATCATCTGTCTTTCTATTATCTCTTACTTTATGTATCTTTCTGAGGCCTAGACTTCATACATAGGCTTGGCTGCTGCCAAGCTTGCTAAGCATTCCAGATTGGCCTTGTGCTAATGATCCCCCTATCTCTGCCTCCTAAATTCCTGGATATGGTGGGAACCATCACTCCTGTTTCAATTGTATTTGACATTTTAATTTTCATCACTGTTTATCTGTATATGCAAATATTTCATTATTTGAATAATTTATTGTCCCCATGTCACCAGTGCTCTCAGTGACACAAGACATCCTCGCTCATGTGGAGTATCATACCTGTCTCCCCATATCCCAGTTTTTATATTTGTACAATATTTTTTCATTAAGCATAAAGCATTGTTATTGAAAATGCTGAAACACATCACTTCTCATCTCAAAACCATAACAGTCAATTTCCTGAAGTCCCCACATCCTCAGCCATCCCATCCACTTCACTACCCTCCTGTCCATATTGCCACTCACTTATACTGATTCATTTTAGGGATACTGCTATCTAATTTTGAAACCCTCAACTGTACCTCAACTTTTTGTATGTTCTCTTCATTTGGAATGTTCTTTGAGAGAGATTCCTAGACTAATTTTCATATTTTTTTCAGTCCACAATTTGTGAAGAGGATTGAAAAGATAAACAGAGAAAGCCACAAAGATATCCAATCCTGGGCTGGAGAGATGGCTTAGTGGTTAAGGCACTTGCCTGTAATGCCAAAAGACTCAAGTTTGATTCCTCAGGAGCCAAGTAAGCCACATGCACAAGGTGGCACATTCATCTGGAGTTTGTTTGTAGTTTTCAGTGTCTAGAGGACCTGGTGTGCCTATTCTCACTCTCTCTCTCTCTTTTTCTCTCTCTCTCTCTCTCTCTCTCTAGGGGCCAAGATTGTAAGATATTCAATCTTGGCCCCTAGAAAGTGTGAATTCTTTATATATTAAAAGTGACTCTACAGATAACACAAATTTAAGAGATTAGAGGTCAGGACATGTTCTGAGATTAGCCTGGCAAATGCAATGTTCTCACAAGTTTTCCCATTAGAAGGAGACAGTAAGGGCACTGGAAACCAAGTGACAGCAGAAGGAAGGACAGATTGGAAGACTGTAAAATGATTGCCTCTGAAAAGTGCAGGATAGGTCCACAAGCATGCAGGTGTCCCAGCAAGGTACAATATATAGGAAACTGATTCTCTCTTACAGGACCCATTTTAGGGATTTTGATGCCTCAAATGGGCAAAGAATGAGAACACTTTTGATGAATTACAAAATTTGTAACAATATGATAGGACATAAGTACATGTTGAAATGTCACTGTTGCAAGGAGACCACTATGCGAGAGCATTATCCATCCTTCCAGATAACACAATTTCTGCTTTGTAACCCATATTATATTTCTCCTAAAGATAGAGCCCAGCACAGATTCAACATATACTTATTTATTTTTCATTCTACCCTTATGTCAGGGTCTTTATATATTTTTCTTTTCCTGTATTTAATCTTAGTATGACCTCTGTATCTGGTTAGAGGCTATACATTCAGTTATTGAATATAACATCCAGACTGGTTTCAAAGATGACTAAATCACAGGCCAAGCACTTCTACAAATATATCCAAATAGCCTATGCAAGCATTGATTCTTTTATTTTTATCTGAATCTTGGTTTTCTTTTACAACATAAAAGTTACCTCCCTCTTAATACTTAGGTAGTAAAATCTGAGTAGTCATATAAAAATGGGTCATTTCCATATGAAACTATTTGAAGAGACACATTTTTATCTAGTAATAATCCTATAAAGTTCAAGTTTATCCTTCTTTCAGTGCCAGAAGGATTTGAGAGAAAGAAATAATTGTCTTCAGCACTATGCCCTGACAGTGTCTATGAGTGCTCTGATCAAATGCTTCCATGGCCTTTATGGGCAATTAACTGGAATGGAGAATTTCAGTTCAATACAGGACAGGGACGATGTGGTAAGAGATTAGACAGCTGTATCCGCAGTGTGTTCTGACATGTCTAGTGGAATTATTACAGAAGGAGCCCTGGATAATCAAATGAAGGTCATAGCACATCAGCCTGCATATTTCTCTTGACACAGCATCATCAGTCATAAGTGAATGATCTCTCATCCAAAGAAGCCTCCTGAATCTATCTGAGTTAGGTGAGATTTATGCCACCATAGACTGGACAGAGACCAAGAGAGTGAGCAATAGAGAAGCAGAAATTAGCCCAGAAGGTGTATGGTAGGAAAATTTGTCAGACAGAAGGATGGAACAAAAACATCAGTTTGTAAAGATAAAGTTATTGGAAGAGCGAGAGGATCAGAATGCTAGAGTACAATGGTGAAAACATTCCCAGTACAGGGAGCCAAAATATACTAATCTGCAAAGCAGTCTTGAGGGAAAGGACTAATTGCTGTGATAATCTCGATAATGCATATTCAGTGATACATTTGACAAAAGTTACTGTTATCTATTCCTAAATCAATCAGTATTTCTCTCTCTCCCTCTCTAACTGCTGTATCAAAAATATTAAACATAGTTAAGTAAAGTAAGTTTAATAACTAACATATTTTCCAATATACAGAAGTTGACAATGCATGTTGTTCCATTCAGGATAAGAGGAAACTGAGAATTCCCTCAGTGCAATGAATGAAGAGTTTGGGAAGCAACCATATTAAACAATGGATATACATTAAAATATTGGCAATAACTGGTAGTCATTGTAACTTCTGGTTTCCAAAATGAGGTGTAGGTTTTTAGAGCCATTGTTTCTTAGGAACTGGGCTGAGATGAAGAAACAAAGCAGCTTCCAGCCTGAAATGTAGCAGGAAAGAGCAGGCAAAGGAATACCTTGACCTCTCTCTCCTTTGTGGTTTCCGGTCTTGTCTCCCATTCAGCTAAATTATAACAGCATGCAAAAGAGCCCAGACCATCAAAGTATAAGCCTCATAATCATAGACTAACTTGCAAAAGTCAGTAGAGTTACAGGGGCAGGTGGAGAACATACTAGCTTTAAAAAATGACTTTTATTTATTTGCCAGGAGGGAGCCAGAGTTGGAGAGAGAAACAAAGGGTATGCCAGGGCCTCTTACCACTGCAAACGAACTCTACATGCATAAGACACTTTGTGCATCTGGCTTTACGTGGGTACTGGGGAATTTAACTCAGGCCATCAGACTTTGCAAGCAAGTGCCTTAATGGCTAAGCCATCTCTCCAGCCCCATAGTAGATTTATATATGAGCACTTATAATACAAAGAAAGGTTGAATACAGATGTGTCCAATAGTAAAATTATAATTTAATCAGAATATCAGATAATAATTTGAATACAGGTCTTGTTGCTAAAGCTAGATTTACATTATTATGTGTACTAAGGATATAAATATTTAATATTAATTGTAATTAAATAAAATAAAATAAGAAGAAAATCTCATAATTCCACATTGCTCAATCTTATAGAGGAATTTAATATCATTTTAATGTAGATCAATTTGAATGAGCAGATATCTACATTGAGTCTTTCTTTCTTTCTTTCTTATCTTTCTTTTCTTTCAGGGGATAATACAAATAAATAAGTGGGAGGTGGAGGTAGGGTGTAGTGGTTGAAAAGAAGAGATAAATTTCACATTGCTATGTTAGAAAATCATATATATGTATATATCGTTTAAAACAAGATGTTAAAAATGGTACAGAAGTTGATCTTGACTTATAAACAAGAATTCTGTTTTCATATCAGTTGTGTGATTTCAGAGCCAAAAAGATGCAGAGAGGCCCACACAGTCAGATGTTTATGGTATGTCAAATTGTTTTCTTTGACATAAAAATCCATATGACACATTGCAGTCTCCAAAAGAAATCTCTTAACATTATGGAAATGAAACTAATTTTTTCATATTAGCAGAAATACATTCATCTTTTCCATGTTTATGTTGAACAGGAAACACAATATGATTGCATTGTGGGAAACAATATTTTGATGTCTGGCAGGGGAAGGACTGTAAGAATACATACTTTTTGGTATAGCTGATCATCCCAGGATTTGCAATTAGAAGTATGGGGATATTAAAATACATTGATTGTTCAGTATATGTCATGTTTACACATAATATCTTATCATACTAAGACTATATATGTTAAGTAGTCAAAAATACATTGGGGGGTGCTGGAGAGATGGCTCAGCAGTTAAAGACACTTGCTTGCAAAGTCTGATGGCCTGGGTTGTATCCCCCAGTATCCACACATATGGAGGCTCCTTTGCAGTGGCAGGAGGCCCTGACATGCCCATTCTCTGTCTCTCTCTTAAATAAAAATATAATTTTTTATAATAAAATAAAATAAAATATTTTGACATAAAGTTATTTCAACTTTCTCTTTAAAGGTGTCACTGTAAACACCTTTCTATTCAAAGTAATTTTTATTTGAAAATGAGACTCAAAGCCTCATTAAAGCAGAAAATTAGAGGCTGGCAAGGGCTCAACATTAACAGAGCCTTATAAGATGGCTTCCAAGGCTCATGGAACATATCAGAAGAGGGGGAAAAAAGAATGTAAGAGCCACCAAATGGGACTGTGTACACTGAGGCACCCCACACCCATGCACAGAGACTGACCGGTACATTCATGATGCCACAGTGTTTACAAAAAGATCCACTGAAAAGAACCCTCAGTGGAATCAGGTAGTAGAGAGGGGAATTAAATGGCAATATGATACCATATGTTCATATATTAAAGCACCAGAAATCTTCGTAACAAATTTCATATGTGCTTTCATGCAAGAAAGAGGAAAGTGAGACAATGAAAGATTTGTCATAGCTTATGTTCTTATTCATAGTACAAACTGAAATTGACTGGGAAATTAGGCCATGAATTAATTTTGGAAAAATATACAATGGGACATAATATGCACCAAAGAGGTCCATAAAATATAAAACATGGTTTAATGATGGCTTTGGTGTCTATATGTTGTGTGTGTCATGTATGAACAAGTGTGTGAGTGTGGGTGTATGTATCAAGGTGAAAGTATAGAGGTCAGAGGACATATTTTGACATATTTGACATATTTGACATATTTGACATATTTTGCTTCTACACTCATCAGGGAGCTGGCACATAAGACTCTGGTGAGCTTTCCCTCTATTAGAACTCTGTTTCCATGGTAGTTATGCTGAGATCTGAACTCAGGTACTCATGGTTGTGCATCAAGCTCTTTACCCATTGATCAACCTCCCCAGGCCATCATGACTGATTTCTATCCAAACATAAAACTGTTTGTTTTTTACATTTTTTTTTGTTTTTATAAGGGATAGTATGCATTTTTAATTTTTATTTATTTGTTTGTTTGTGAAACAGGAGAGAAAGAGAATGGGCATACCAGGGCATCCAGCCACTGCAAACGAACTCTAGGTGCATGTGCCCTCTTGTACATCTGGCTTACGAGGGTCCTGGGAGAATCAAACTGGGATCCTTTGTCTTTTCAGGCAAATGTCTTAGCTGCTAAGCCATCTCTCCAGCCCTGTTTTTCACAATTTTAACTTGGGTGTTTAACATAGAGGACTACTTACAAAACCATTCTAAAAGGTTTAATAAATTTGGTGTTAACCCTTTGCACCAGAAATTATCCAAAGTATTCTTACTGTGTAAAGAAACAAAAACAAAACAAAATTCAAAGCTATGGAGGAAAAAAAAAAAAAAAACCCTTGAAAGATAAGAAAGTACACCAAGTTTGAAAATCAACAAGTGTATGAACATAGGATCTAACAAATGGTCAGCTATCTGCCTTTTTGACAGAAGTAATATTTATCTTAAAGTCTTTCTCAGCATTTCTTTCTTCCTTCTCTTCTTGCTTCCATGCCTTGGTCCTTTCCATTGTCCTTTGAGAAGGGATATAAGGAAGTTTTAGCAACATGCAAAATAATGAAATAGAAAAACATCAGATTTCTATGACTTAAAAGTAACTTTCTTCATAGTTTCACTTTACAGTTTTTTTTTTTTTTTTTTTTTTTTCTTAAGGAAAAATAAGGATCTTTCTGGGCTGCTGTTTCCCAGGCTCAGTCACTCCAAGATCCTCACTATCCAGTCTTCAGAGATGCCCAAGGTCAAGTCCAGGTGAATGGCAGGTGCTGGGAATGGCAGGAACAGCATCAGGAGCTGAAGTGTGTGGGAGGATTCATGTTCAATACAGGGGCTGGTTAGCACATTTTGAAAAATCCCCTAATCGTGAACAGTATTATCAATAAGGCTGCTTTAAGACCAACTGATGTGGTGCTGGAAGTTGGGCCTGTAACTGGCAACATGACTGTAAGATTATTGGAAAAGGCATAAAAGGTAGTGGCCTGTGAGTTTAATCCAAGGCTAGCAGCTGAACTTTACAAAAGTTCAGGGCAGTTCTGGCAAACAGACGTCAAGTAATGGTGGGAGAAGTGTTGAGATCAGATTTGCAGTTCTTCGATGCTTGTGTGGCAGATTTTCCCTATAAGATCTCTTCTCCTTTTGTCTTCAAGCTGTTGCTGCACCAACCTTTCTTCAGATGTGCTATACTTATGTTTCAAGGAGAATTTGCTCTCCGCCTATTTGCAATACCTGGAGATAAATTATACTGCAGACTCCCAATTAATACACAGCAGTTAGCATGAGTGGACCATCTAATGAAGGTTGAGAAGAATAATTTCAGACTATTAACCAAGGTGGAATCCAGTGCTGTAAGGATAGAACCAAAGAATCCAAGCCCACCTATCAATTTTCAGGAAGGGATCCTTTAGTAAGGATCATTTTTGTTCTGAAGAACAAGACGCTTTTGGCCACATTCAAATCAAGGGCAGTATAACAGCTGTTGGGGAAAAAATACAGAATTCACTGTTCAATGAACAATACTACAGTACCAGAAGATGTCAGCATAGCAGATAAAACACAACAGATCCTAACCAGCACAGGTTTTAATGACAAATGGGCCTGTTCCATGAATAGCAATGAATTTATCAGAGTGCAACATGGATTCAATGTAGAAGGCATCCATTTTTCCTAGCTATTTGGAAAACAGAATTTTTCAAGACCAATAAAAAATGAATTATATATTTCTAGTATTTGAGAAGAACAATGTTTTTGTTCCATTGGGACATAACTTGTTTTCTTACTTTTATTTAATACTACTGTTGTAGCCTTTATTACCCTGTAAATTTTATTTATTTATTTATTTATTTTGGTTTTTCGAGGTAGAGTTTCACTCTAGCCCAGGCTTACCTAGAACTCATTATGTAGTCTCAGGATGACCTTGAACTTACAGTGATCCTCCTACCTCTGCCTACCTAGTACAGGGATTAAAGGCGTTCGTCACCACACTCGGCCTTATCCTGTACTTTTAAGGTGGTCATTTTCTAAGTACCCAGTATTTTTTAGTTTGGGTTTGTTTTGAATATCATGCACAGGGCAAGTCCACTCTATACATAATAGTCTTCAAGTTCAAGAGTCACAAGTATGCACAACTTTACACTGGACCTGTTTCTGTTGATTGTAGAAAGATTTTTATTTGCTCTATTATAAACTGTGAAGCCAGCTTCAGGCCTTTATACTAGTCCCTTAATATGCTCAGCTGGTGACGTATCCCCATACTATTTCTTATTCATATGTACATGTACAGTAAAAGTCATTTAAACTATTATTTTTTTTTCAAGGCAGGGTCTCACTCTAGCCCAGGCTGACCTGGAATTCACCATGTAGTCTCAGGGTGGAACCAAACTCATGGAGATCCTCCTACCTCTGCCTTCTGAGTGCTGGGATTAAAGGCATGGGCCACCACTCCGGACTATCCTATATTTTGTTATTCTTTTGCACATCGTCAGCTATCTCATTGCAGCACAGACAATTTGAGGAATCTGAGTAAGCCTGAGTCTGCAGCTGTCATGCAGTACCAGGCATGTTCTGAGTATGACTCCTGATCTGTAAAAGCAGGATGTTTGAGCACAAATAAATGAAGTATTAAAATAAGTGTATTTTCTTGGAGGTGACAAACTCAGTCAAATTAGGGACTTAGAACAATGTCAAGAGTGTTTTGTAAATCAAAGAGGTTTATATTTGTTTGGAGACAGGGTTATGTGCTAATTGACCCTTTGTTCTGTAGGTGACCCAAGATGGCCTCAAACTCCTTGTCCTGCCTTGACCTAAGTACTAGGATTACAGACATTCCATACCAGGCCTAGCTTCAAATACGTTTTAAAATCTCTTTGCAACTTTCCCACAACTTCCAGATAATTAAAATGTTAGTACCTGATGTTTACATTTAAATTATTTAAAAAAAACTCTCAGATGTGGGCTGAAGAGACGGATTAGTGGTAAAGGCCTTGCCTGCAAAGCCTAAGGATGTAAGTTCAATTTCCCAGTACCCATGTGTGATAGTTTGAATATATGTCCCCCAATATATTCAGTGTTTTATTGGTTATAGTTTGTATCTGCAATCACCTTGCTAGAGGCAAGGTCACTGGGGGCCCCCGGGCTTAAGGTGTGGTGATGGTTTGAGAGTCCATTGTAAAGATATGCAAATGTGCCTAGCAGGAGTTTCTGAAGTGTGCTGTGTGACCTTTTGGCTGTAGTTTGCTCTGTGTGCTGTGGTGGCTGGTTGGCTTTTGCTCTCTCTGCCTGGCCTTGTGAGAGCAGGCCGCTACTTCTGCCTTTATGGAACTTCCCCTGGATCTGTAAGTTTCAATAAATAATATCCCTTCCTCCATAACTGTGCCTGGTCTGGAAGTTCATCTCAGCGAACCTGAAGCTGTCTGCTACAGTAAAGTGGTACCGAGAGTGGGGTGAGATGAACCAGATCGTGTGGATATTCATCTTTTGAAACCTTTGTTTTGGAGAAATGGGCATGGACTTGGTGCTTACAACTGAAGATGCCTTCTGAAGTGATAAGCCAAGTTTTATGGACTATTCTGATGAGAGTTTGAAAATGCTAAGTGCAGATAGTATTGAACTTCGTGGCTTGGCTTATGAGCTTTCTAAGGGGAAGGAAAGAAGACAGAGGACTTTATTGAAACTGGGCTACTGGCATAAGGGATGGCTATGTTCCATTATCCAGGCCCAGAGTGTTTGATCAAACTTAAATTTATAATGGACTAATGTGCTTGGCTAAAGGTATTGGACTAAGATTTTAAGCTGAAAAACATAAAGCAAGTTAAAAGTAGAGGCACTGAGACTGGTTTTAAGTTAATAGAGCTGCTATTGTCAACACATTAACAATCTTAAAAAAGGTGGAAGAAAGGTAGCCGGACTTGATTTACATTAAAACAATGAAGAAAATGCCTGAGGAAAGACTGTTAGAAATGCAAACTCTTTGGAAAGAGTTGACTGAAAAAGGAACCTGCTTTTCAAGGCTATGGTTTATTTTGTCCCTGGATTAAGAATATGGCTGTGCCCTGCACACCTGGTATCACTTTTGGAAGGATGAAAAATACATGGAGTGGTCATGAGTCACACATGGTTCCAAGAGCCACTGCTGAGATGCGGCATAAGGCAGGGCATAAAGACCCTCAGAAATAGGCTGCAAGAGCCTTTAAAAGATGGACCGTGGTTTACATGAAGACCTAAAGATGTTTTGGATATACCAGGACTGTGCAAAAGGGATACCATGGAGTGCAGTGTTGGCATGGGATAAAAGTTTTCCCTGGCGACTCTGCCCAGCTAGAGGGGCGAAATTAAAAAACCTGGAGACTGTCAGTCTCTGGTTATATTAAACTTGAACTGCAGAAGTTTGATGATTACTGATGATGGCTGAGTTTGCATTGTTTTAGTTTCTCCTAGCTATGCCTTATACCAGTTAAAAAATGTTTTACTCTGTGCCTTTACATGTTAAAAGTATTTAACTTGTTTAATTTTACAGGCCTCACTATCTTAAGTTGATCAAGACTATGAAAACCTTTAAAATTGGACTGAGTACAATTTACAATGTGTGATAGTTATAAATCTATTGGGGCCAGGAGCTAAATATATTGGGGGCCAGGGGCGAAATGTGATAGTTTGAATATATGTCCCCCAATATATTCAGTGTTTTATTGGTTATAGTTTGTATCTGCAATCACCTTGCTAGAGGCAAGGTCACTGGGGGCCCCGGGCTTAAGGTGTGGTGATGGTTTGAGAGTCCATTGTAAAGATATGCAAATGTGCCTAGCAGGAGTTCCTGAAGTGTGCTGTGTGACCTTTTGGCTGTAGTTTGCTCTGTGTGCTGTGGTGGCTGGTTGGCTTTTGCTCTCTCTGCCTGGCCTTGTGAGAGCAGGCCGCTACTTCTGCCTTTATGGAACTTCCCCTGGATCTGTAAGTTTCAATAAATAATATCCCTTCCTCCATAACTGTGCCTGGTCTGGAAGTTCATCTCAGCGAACCTGAAGCTGTCTGCTACACCATGTAAGTCAGATGCACAAGGTGACACATATATCTGGGAGTACATTTGCAGTGGCTGGAGGCCCTGGCATTGCCATTCTCTGTCTCTCTCAAACAAATAAATAAACATTAACAAAAAAAAAACTGTCACATTTGGAAAGAAGGCTCAATAGCTAAAGGCACTTGCTTGCAAAGCCTGATGGGCTGTGTTCAATTCCACAGTACACACATAAAGCCAGATGCAAAAAGTGACATGTGTGACTGGACTTTGTTTACAGTGCCAGGGCTCTGGTGTGTCCATATTCAATTTTATCTGTCCCTTTCAAATAAAATATTTTTAAAGCTGTTAGATTGAAGACATACTGTTAATGTATTTTAGTAAATATTTTAGTTGCTATTTCATTTATATAAGAAAGCTAAATAAAACATCTTCATTGATATTTGGCTTTCTTTGTACCTAAAGCTTAACAGGAGTGTATTCAATTATTTAGCAAAGGTGCACTTGAATACACTTAGAAGGGAAGAAAAATTACTTGCCTATACAATTTTTTTAAAAGAAAATGGGCTTTAATGAAAACTCATATAGTAAATGCTATCAAATGGTCAAAAGATATATAGCCGCTTTCAAGTCTGAGAAAATATCAAATAAGTAATACTTAATCCAGAGCAAAAATGCTGAGTTGCAGCAGCCACCTTTGTCACAGGAACATTAAATATACTTAAGGGTTGGTTACTGGTAATTATAAAATGATTTTGCAGAGTTTACTTGTAAATTTCTCTTTATAGAAAAAAAAAAAAGATTAATCCAATTTTCTTCATTTCCCCTCCACTCCTATAAAGTGGTACATTTTCCCTTTCTGGCCTTCATTTATCCCTTTGTAAAGCCAAATGGCTGTATTATACCACCTCCTCCCAAGAGCTTTTCTGGTACTAAAGTTTTCTAATATGTCAACTACTGGCAGGATGAAGCCAACACAAGTCCTCATTCAGGCAACATATGTGCCTAAACTTCCAAAGATAGTACCATCCAGTGCAAATGATATTAATCTGCTGTACTTAAAAAAAAAAAAAAAGAAAAAGAATGATCTAGTTACATTCACATTTAACCACAATTTTAGAGCTCAAGTCATGCTATCATGTGATTTCCTAACAATCTCAAAAAATCATCCACTATGGCTTGTCAATAAGTCACCATAAATCAAGCTTTTATGGACTATCTATGTTTAAGGCTTTACATTAGTGCCATTAGTAGTAATAGACTTTGTGTACTCTCATTTGTAAAGTCAGAGAACGTCCTAAGATGTTGAGTTGGTGATGTATGGCACATGGCTTCTGTTAGCATGGAAGCTACTGGCACTACTCTTTAAAATTCACTCCCAGTGGCAGGGAATGGCTGATGTCTTCTGTACATGCTTGACAACACTTATGATTGCCAAGCATTAATAACAAACTCAGTGAAAATAAAATTTGAATAGTAATTTATAATAATTTTGAACATATTTTATAAACTTTCATTAAATTTATAGAGTATGAGTCTAAACAGAAATATGACATGACTTATTTATTGATGTTTTCTTTCTTCCTTTTTTAAAACCAGTTTGAGGATTATCTCTATAAAACCCATGGAACCTTTCATATCTTAGATTAATTTTATTAGCAATAATATTAAAATAATTTGAGTTATTTCTAGCTTACATAAATTTTATTAAATTTACATGTTATGCTTTTAAAAATATTTTGTCTTTATTTATTTATTTGATAGAGAAAAGGAGTAGAAAGAGAGAATGGACAAGCCAGGGTCTCCAGCCACTGAAAATGAATTCCAGATGAATGCTCCACATTATGCAACTGGCTTATGTGGATCGTGAGGAATAAAACCTGGGTCTCTTTTCAGGCAAATACCTTAACCACTAAGCTATTTCTCCAGCCCATGTGTTACTCTTACATGCAAACACCCATATGATTGCAAAACCTTGAAAACTCAAGTGAGTAGAGACAACCATCTCCCCCCACCCCCATTTTTAAGCCTATGGTAGAAAGGACAGCTCAAAGGGACATACGAAACCAGAACTTTCTCTAGTATCTGTAAGGGCCATATTTTGGGAAAGCAGCATGTCACATCAGAGTAATACCATCTATTCTGTAAGCAGAAACTTGGAAGAAAAGGATTTTAGACAGCAGGGGCTCGTCTTAGCATATCTTTGGGTTAGAATGTCATTATTGACCCTATTGATTAGGAATCAAGACTTGATATTAATACTAATAGTTGTATCAATCAATGATATATTGTGTTATTATTTATAACATAAATGTTATAATATGTTATTATAATACACAAGGTATTACTAGATTAACACATTTATTTTTATTATATATTATATGACAACCCTCTTTACTGTGTCACATTGATTAGAAGATATCTCTGTATGAAATTCAATTCTGGAAATATGGCAATTGTTAAACATACTCTACTTATAAATAACCCCTATTATTAAGCAAAATAACCATAGGCACATTTAAGAATCATTTTTCATATAGAATGAGGGAGTCTTCTGCACTTTAGTTTTAGTAATTCCATAGCTTACACCCACGTGCAGCAGCATGTAACTTTACTGACAACCCTTATAACATGTTTTCTGAGTAGTATGTTTGAGGCTCTTCTTTTTGTCTTGAAATGACTTATGTTATGAGCTGGTAAATTATTAAATACTGTTTGTCTAATATGACCTTTTGGGTTTATAAAATGAACTATTTTCACTTCAAATGTGGTTAGTAAAATATATTTATATTAGAACCCAGCCAAGGAAGATAATCAATGAGAAAGGTGTATAGGGACCTCTGACATGCAGATAATGCTCTGATTTTAATCTAGACATTAGGAACATAAGCATTTGGTAAGTTTTTATTACTATGTTCACATATAATTTATCTGCATTTATATTTTATGCATATATATTTCTTTTCAATAAAATGTTTATTTAAGGAAAAAGAGACCAATATAAGAGAGTTCATTTTTAGGCATATACTTAATCCCTGAAATTCAAAAAGTTAACAGTAAAAAGGTCACAAAATTCTAGGGTGAATGACCTTAATAGACCAGAATTATTAAGAAATCTTAAATAAATCAAGTCAGAGATAGTACCCCAAAGGATGTGTTAATGGAGTGAATGGATGCCTGCTGCTAGGAGCTAAAGTTCCTGCTTTAACAAATGGACTTTTCCATGTGATTGTCACTGACATATTGACCTCTAGCAGCTGAGCTTGCTCTCTCCCTTCTCTATGCAACTAGCACACAGGGAAGTAGTGGTGCCTGTTACTGAGCTGAAAGAGAATACAAAGGCTGCCTACTGCAACTCCAAAGGTACTAGTTTCACACACCCACCACCATAAATTTAGTCATTTCTTTACAATCAAGAAAAGTGGGAAGACCTATGTAAGTCAGAGACAAAACATGGAGGTGAGTAGAAAACAAAAGAATCTAGAAAATGAGTAAACCATTTGAGGACAACTAACATCATATATATATATATCCCTAATTCAAGCATTTTTCACACTGTGTGCACATCCTTCTCTCTGCTCTATCATGCTCCCACTAACCAGGTTTGATTTTTGTATCCAGAGTTGTAAATAGAATAGAAATATATAATGAGAATACATAGCTTCTGAATGAATGAATGAATGAATGAATGAATGAATGAATGAGTGGGGGAAAAATGGTTGTCTGGAGTCTATATGAAAAGTGCACTTGAAATGAATATATGTGTATGAGTATATATGTGGCTGACAGCTCTAAGGCTGTAGAATATTTTTTGTTCTGAGCAATACCATTTCTTTGTGGGGGATGTTCTCCATGAAGCCCACTGTACTAGATGGCATGGCCAACTTTTACTGCTGGATGTCCCCCAGAGGAAACACTGAAAATAATTAAATCATAGGCAAGAAAGCAAATAAAGGTATAAGTAAAATATGTGGATGAAGGTATAAGTAAACTTAAACAGAAGGTTAAAGACAAAGTACTTGATCATATTGTAGACTTCTTGAGATATAAAATGACTATCAGCCTAGGACTTACATAAGATGAATAAAGGAACTCTTAAGGTTAAAATTGACTCATTAATATTTAATTCTCTCCTAAGGTTATTATATCTAAAACCCTGCCTCAAAAAAATCTCAGAGGAATTATATGTCCCCTTTTCATATTTTATATGGTAAATAGACCACATTTGGAGATACTGAACAGTATTTATCTGTCATACACTAGGAAACTATTTACTTCCTGGTAAGCAGTAAGGAAAATTCTAAACAAAGTTATGTTGTGAATTAAGATGTAATTCCTCAATTCCTCCAACAATCAATCTTAATACTTTAGATTTAACTAACATCATTATTGAACGAGTTTACCAAAGTGCCACAGGCAGAATTATAGAGTTAATTAAGGTTTGGATGTGTCATGAAATTTTGTGTATGTTTGGATTCACTATAGTTCTTTAAAATCGATTTGGAGGAGATTGTGTTGTATGTATGTATTTGGCTCAGCAGTTAAAAGTGCTTGTTTGCAAAGCCAGATGCTCATAGTAGAGCATGTATTTGGAGATTGTTTGCAGTGGCCCAGACATGCCCATTCCCTCTCTTTCCATGAGACTTGTCTCCTTTTTTCTTAAATCATGGCAGTTTAGTCCAGTTCTTCTAGTCTTTGGGAATATTAGAAAGAGCTAAATTAATTTCAGAAAATGACTTATAGATTGGGTGGACATCTTATTTGAATTTTAGAAATTCTAAATTTCCTCATCAAGAATATATATATATATATATATATATATATATATATATATATATATCCCAATTCTTATTAAAAATAATTAAAAATTATAAGCTTTTGGGCTGGAGAGATGGCTTAGCGGTTAAGGGGCCTGCCTGCTAAGCTTAAGAACCCGGTTCCAATCTCCAGGTCCCACGTTTAGCCAAATGCAAAGTGAGGCAAGGGTGCAATGCTGCACTTGCCCACAAGGGGGTGCACACATCTGGATTTCATTCACAGCAGCTGAGAGACTGCTGGCATGCCCATCTCTATCTGTCTCCCTCTCCCTCTCTCTCTGTCTGTCTCTCTCTGTCTCTCCAAAAATAAATAAAGTAAAAAAAATTTTAATTATAAGTTTTTTCATGTCTTCCTATTTAAGCCACAAATGTTACTATAGATTTTTTTGTTTAATTTAAATTCTGTTAGCAGATCTTTTCTTTATAGTTTACTTTCTGTAGCCTCATGTGCCTTATATATATATAAACTCTATTTTTGTGAATATCAGACTATGATCTTAACTAATTTCAGTATTTCTTTTGGGGGACACTCACCAGTAAAAATTGGCCGTGCTTCCTAGTACAGTGGGCTTGGTGGAGAACATACACCACAATGAAATGGCACTGCTTAGAACAGAAATCATTTTACAGGCTAAGGGCTGTGAGCCCTATGTACTCATACACACATATTCATTTCAATTGTACTTTTTCCCCTCACACATTCATTCATTCATTTAGAAGATATGCATTTTTATTTTAAATTTCTATTGTATTTACAACTCTGGAGATCAAAATTAAACTTTGTTACTGGGAGCTTGGCATAGCAGAGAGAATGCCATGTACGCAGAGTGAAAAATGCTTGAATATAAGGTACTTCAGACCATTTGTCTGTACTTTGGCAGAAGTTTTCTAAATTAGTGAGAATTTTGAAATTAAAAGTACCATGTTCAGGCCATTTAGATCCATCGTCCAGCTTATATTGTGGCCAGGCAGAGTTGCAGAGAAAGATCAGGCAAAGAGGTTTGATGTCATCCAAGAGTTATAGAGGTTTTAAGTTCTTAAGGAGACAGGGAAAGAGCAAAACAAGGGTGAGAGAAAGGAACCAGGGCTTAAGCTGGGTTTACACAGAATACTAATATGACCCCCTGGCCCATTAAGGTGAATGAGGCCTGCACCTCCCACACAGGCAGAGGCCATAAAGGTCACAACTGTTGGTTTTTAGCTGTTAGTGGTCAAGGTGGACACCTGTCCTCCTGATCTTGAAAGTGGCTGGCAGTGAAGTATGAGACCTCAGGAGGGAGAGGAGGGAGGGGGAGAGTGTCCTGAGATGGTGCTACTGAACCAAAAGTTGCCCTTTAGGGTATGGTAGACCAGAAAGCGAGAGACACGGAGGTGTACAAGGTGTGTCTTTCTCGAGACCTGGGGTTGGGGCCCAGCAGCGGGTGAGGGGTGTCCTGGCATGGCTTCCACAAGGAAGGATTCAACCTGAGAGGAGGCTAACTCAAGAGGGACACTTACCAAGAAGGAAGAAGGAGACAAAGAGGGCCAAATTGCAGTGGGCATGAAAGCCATTATCCGGCAGAGATGGTCTGAAGCCTTCAGAGGGTCAATGGCAGCTTGGCAATTTGGTCAGGGAAAAGGAAGTCTGGTCACCCAAGAGGGCAACTGGAAGCCTCCTATCAGAGTCAGGGCACCAACTGTAAGATTCGGGAGAGACCAAGACTACTAAACCACTCTGAGGCAAAGATGAAAGCTTTTATGTGGGAAAAGCAGGAGCTGCCAGGGCTGACTCTCAAGAGAGGAGAACAATCAACCTGAGTTTGCAGATGGTGGGCTTTATAGAGCTTCTTCAGTTGGAGGAAGGTGAGGAAGGGATAAAGCTGAAATAAAAAGGTTCCTTTAGGGGAGATCGAAGATACCCAGGGTGTGACATCAGAACAGTGAGCAGGTGACATACAAGATAAGGGGGACAGGAAACCATGACCTGGGGACATTGTTAGGCAAAGAAGGGACAATGGCTGGGGAGTTTCTTGAGGAATGTGGATAATCTGCTTCCTTATGCTTCTGTCCTTGGTGACTCCATTTTGGGAGCATGTCCCAACCTAACACATGTCTGCTTAGCAAAGCAGATTAGTTAAAAAGGAACAGAGTTGGGCTGGAGAGATGGCTCAGTGGTTAAGGCGCCTGCCTCCTAACCCTAAGAACACTGGTTCCAATCTCCAGCAGTTCCAATCTCCAGGTCCCAAGTTTAGCCAGATGCAAAGTGAGGCAAGGGGGAAATGCCGCACTTGACCACAAGGGGGCGCACACATCTGGATTTCATTCACAGCAGCTGAGAGACTGCTAGCGTGTCCATTCTCTATCTGTCTCCCTCTCCCTCTCTCTCTGTCTCTCTCTACAAAAAAAGAGGAGGGGGGCAGAGCATATCTGGTTAGCAAAGCAGATCAGGTTAGAAAATGACACAATAGTTTTAAAATCATTTTGATTAATATTTAAGTTTAGTTGTCAAGTGGCATTGTAAGCTATATCTAGAACATAGAAAGCATAAACATCCTATCTTTTAAGTATCTGTAAGTTATAAGTATAAGCAAAACATTTTACTTGCCCTGGAAACAATATTTTAGCAATTATTTTATCAATAACTTTAAGCCAGTTTATTTAATCTAAAAAATGTATGCCAGGAAAAGATGAGAAAGTATAAAAATTTAGTATCTGTTTGATAACAACTTTGGTTAGTCTGTATACCAATATAAGTACCAATTACCCACCAAACTGGAGATAAAACAGTAATTTAAGATTATTTTTATAGGACAGGAAACATGTCTTAACTATCAATATTTCATAAGCAATGAACTGAAGATACCATAAATGAGACTTGACTGAGAGTGGTTATACATAGCTTAAGAATAAAATAAAATCTAGTCATGGTTGTGTTAAGGAAGCCCAATTTTAACATACATTAGAGACAAAATAACAGACACAAAGTAATTTACTATTGAACAATTTTTAAGGCTTAACTAAAGAAATATTTATGACTATTATGTGAAGTTTAGACAAACTATATTAACATTGTATACAGTGGATTTTCCTAAGAACAAAATCACAATAAGTCACTTTTTATAAGAGGTTAGATTATAACCTCAGTGATATTCACCCAGCAAAACCAGCATGAACAAGACAAGAACCCTTTTAAAATTATAGAGTCCTAGTCAGGCATGGTGATGTATGTATATTAATAGCTAAACATCATGGATGTTGTATAAACCAAATTATAATATTCTGATATCTGGAAAAGTCTGATATTAACAAAATGTAGTGTTCACATATTTAAGACACATGAGGCTACAGAAGTATACTATTAAGGAACTCTTAAGAAGTTCTAAAATGGCAGGATTATAAAGCTGCCTTGTAACCCTGAGGGAACTCTCCCTCCAATTTAGGAAGGAAGAAAAAAGGTGGAGCGGGGGGAGGTTATGCTGTCCCTCTGTGTTCCCCAGAGGCAAGAAATAAGTTTTGGGCCAGTCTAGACAGATGAACCTGTAATGTGTTACTTAGTGCTTTCCCCTGAAAGACTTGATTTGTAGATGGCCAGGTGGCCCTGGGAGTAAGAGGGGGAGCCTAAAACACAAATCTCATTGTTGGACAGAGAGACAAGATACAGATGTCTCTGGGGTTTATGCTGCCCCAGAAAAAAATCCCTAATGACTCTTTCTTAGCTTCCCTGGCTTGCAGAGTCAGGCACAGGACTGCAGGCACAAGGAATCTCAGGATCCTGATCCCAGCATGACAATGGGTGCAAAGTCCTGACAATGCAAAGCCACTGTGAACAGATGGGGACTTCTTACACTTCTTTTTACACTTCTATGGAACTCTAACAGACAACAGCCTCAAGATTTATGTTTATATTTAGAAGTACTCAGTACTGATTTTGTAAGAAAATTTCTAAAATTTCTGGCAATGTTTGAATCTGCCTTCATATATTTTTTTAAAAATGTGTTTCAGGAAAGTTATAAGAAACAAAGTTTCAAAATCAATAAATGATAAAATCTACATGTTTATTATGGGTAAGTAGTATAAGTCAAATCTGGTCTACTCTTTCATAAAAAGGTTATTTCAAAATGCCTTTTGAGTAAAAAAAAACTCAAAAGGTCATATTAAAAGTCTTATTGTTAAAAAAAGTCTTATGGTAAAGATAATAAAAGGTTTTGTTGGTAGTTATGATATGAACTGACTAAAGCAGATAAACTGGAGAGAAAACTTTAAATGTTGGATGTTAAATGTTTGATGAAAAAGATTGTTACAGAGTGGTTACATAGATTATAGAGTAAAAGTATGTAGATGAAGGTATTGAGTAAGCTTAAATGGAAGGCTAAAGACAAAATACTTGATCAGATTATAGACTTCTTGAGATACTAAAATAACTACTAGCCTAAGACTTACATCAGACTAACAAAGAAAGTCCCTGGCTTGTAGCAGGTTACTTTGGTATTCAGGCTGTAAACTTAAAACATGAATTTATTGATGATAATGGTTATGAAAGACTGAATTTATAGTACCCAACCAAGTTTGCTAAGTCCCTCTATTTAACAACCTTTTAACTAAATGTTAAGGTTAAAATTGGATCGTTAGTACTTAATTTTGTCATATGGTTATTATATCAAAAACTCTACCTTAAAAAATTAAATATATTTTATTTATTTATTCAAGAAAGAGAGAGAGATAGAGTGAGAGAGAAAGAATGGGTGTGCCAGGGCTTCCAGCCACTGCAAACGCATTCCAGATGCATGTGCCTCCTTGTGCATGCCACTTACATGGGTCCTGGGGAATCGAACCAGGTCCTTTAGCTTTGCAAGCAAATGCCTTAACCACTAAGCCATCTTCTCCAGCCTTCAATTTTTTTTTTTTTTCACAGAGGAATTATTTACTCATTTTTCCTATTTTATAATGTAAATAGATCACATTTGGAAACACTAAACAGTATTTACCTGTCATATGCGTAGAAACCATTTACTTCATGGTGAATAGTAAAAGAAAATTCTAAACAGAGTTATATTGGATTTAAGATGTAATTCCTCAATTCCCCCAACAATCAGTCTTAATACTTTAGATTTAACTTATGTCATTATTGAGAAAGTTTACCAAAGTGCCACAGACAAAATAATAGAGTTGATTAAGGTTTGAGTAGCTGTAGATTGTGTCATGAAATTTTTTGTATATTTCGAATTCACTATAGTTCTATAAAATTGATTTGGAGTAAATTAAAAATATTTCTTTTTGGCTCAGCATTAAAGGTGCTTGTTTGCAAAGCAGAGTCACATAGTGGAGCATGCATTTAGAGACTGCAGTGGCAAGTGGTCCTGGAATGCCCATTCCCTCTCTTCCATGAGACTTGTCTCCTTTTTTCATTAAGTTATGGCAGTTTAGTCTAGTTCCTCTATAGTTTGGGTATATTAGATATACCTGAATTAACTTCAGAAACTGACATAGATTTGATGGACATCATATATATATATATATATATATATATATATATATATATATATATATATATAACTAATGAGCTTAAAAAGTTGTAAAATTTTGCATATCTTCAGATTTAAGCCAAAAATATTACTACCTAATACTAATATAGATTTCATGTTTAATTTAAATTCTGTTAGCAGATCTTTTTTTATATTTATTTATTTATTTATTTTTATTTATTTATTTATTTATTTTATTTTATTTTATTTTTTTGATTTTTCAAGGTAGGGTCTCACTCTGGCCCAGGCTGACCTGAAATTCACTATGCAATCTCAGAGTGGCCTTGAACTCATGGTGATCCCCTACCTCTGCCTCCCGAGTGCTAGGATTAAAGGAGTGCTGGGATTAAAGGCGTGCTTCACCATACCCGGCTTTGTTAGCAGATCTTTTGTTCATAGTTTACTCTCTGTAGCCTCATGTACCTTAAATATGTAAACTCTTCTTTTTGTTAATATCAGACTTTTCCAGATATCAGAATATTGTAATTTGGTTAACACAAAGTACATGATGTTTTTGCTATCAATAAGCATACATCACCATGTTTCTAAAACTCTGTAATTTTATGATGGTTCTTGTCTTGTTCATGCTGATTTTGCTGGGTGATTATCACTGAGGTTATAATCTAAGACTTATAAAAGGTGACTTATTGTAGGAAAACTGAGGAAGCTCCCCATGCTTTAGGGAAATCCACTGTATACAAACAATGTTCACATACTTTGTTTAAGCTTCATATAACAGTCATAAATATTTCTTTAGTTAAGCATTAAAATTGTTCAATGGTAAAAGGTACTTATTAAAAAATTACTTTATGTCTATCATATTGTCTCTAATGTATATTAAAATTGGGCTTGCTTAACAATAACCAAGTTTTATATTGTCTCTAATATATGTTAAAATTGGGTATCCTTAACTCAACAAGCAGGTTTTATTTAATTTTTAAGCCATATATAATTAGTCTCAGTCAAGGTTTCACTTAATTAATTGTCTCTTTTCTGGTATCTTAAGTTCATTGCTTATAGAGATATTGATACTTAAGACATGTCTCCTGACCTATAAGAATAAACTGCTGTTCTGCTTCCAGTCTGGGGGGTAATTGTTACCTGCACAGATATACAGACTAGCCAAAATTGTTTTTCAAACACAGATGCCACATTTTCTGTCTTGTCTTCTCCTGGCATACAATGTCTAGATTAAATCAACTGGCTTAAAGTTATTGACAAAATAATTGATAACATTGTTTCACGGCTACTAAAATGTTCTGCCTATACTTATAACTGACAGATACTTAAATGATAGAATTTTTATGCTTTCTGTGTTCCAGAAATAGCTTACATTACGACCTGACAACTATACTTAAATATTAATCAAAATCATATTAAACTATTGTGTCATTCTCTAACCAGATCTACTTTGCTAACCAGATATGTTCCACACTTTTTTTTAAATGTAATCTGTTTTGCTAATCAGATATGAGCAGTCTCTCTGAGTGATCAATAAACATATGTAAAAACTAAAATCATTTGGAAACATTGGAGTTAAAAGGATAACCAATATTTTGGTTCCTGCTCCAAGGTCAGAAGGCCACAGGAGATGATGGGACACTTGCTAACTTTTAGCCTCTGGTAAGTTACCTATCTTCTTGATCAGAGAGGCTATGGAGAGCCAGAGATGAGTTCCAAGTCACAGTATCTACAATAGGAGAGTCACATCAGAGGAAGAACAGTCCTTCAGGCTTCCCAAAAGAGGGAGGGCCACTTGGTCAGCATGGCCTTGACTTATCCTCACAGATGACAATTCTGAGAGTCATAGAACTCCTCACAGGTCCCTAAATGTCTCTTCTACAGTGTCATTATTGACCTCCAAAATATACAATTAATTCTGGAAGCTTACATGGTCTTAATCACCCAGGAAGAAAAATATTAACTGCAAACTATAACTACAATATAAACAAAGATTCAGACTAATAGGCTTCCCTGTCTGATGCTGGTTTATAATACTAAACTCTAACATTAACTCATGCCTTCTGCCTCTGCCTGTCCCAGATTTCTTCTGAACTTCACCCATGCTGGCCCCAGTTCCTCCCACTTGCCTTAGCCAAAATCAGAGCTATTCCTCAGGCCCCCTCCTTTCTTAGCCCTTACCCTACCTCTTTCAGGGATATGCACACTGTCACCCTAACAGGCACTCTCAAACTTAAATTCTTTCTTGTTCCTACTCTTCCCCTGCTCCTAAAATGCTCCTTTTGAATACACTGATGCCCCTCTGTCTCCTCTTTCTTGCCCCAAGCCCTCTATCCCTCACCTGTGAGCACTCATCCTCCCCTTGCGCCTGGCGTTTTGATGTCATAGCTGTTGACAAGGATAACAAGCTCCTTAATTCTTCCTTCTGTCCTCTCATGAGGTACGCAGAACCCATCTCCCTCATGTACTCTCTAGCGGATGTTGCCAGCAGCTGTACCAAAGCCAGCTCAATTCAGGAATGGTACAGGAGAAGTCTCCTGTTTCGTCAAGGACCAATCATAACAGCATGCTACCGCCGGGGCTGACAGAAGGTGCTCACTATCGATCTAACAACTCTGCCTCCTCTAGCCATTAAGGAACTGCCTCCTGGTCACCTGCCCTGAAGGGAGACCCAATGACCACATTATCCAGACTTTCCCATAAGAACTCCTCTGCCCCTACGGTCAGCATGAGAAAATTTACCTTTGTCTCTTATCACTAACAAAAGGCTGGAATGTTAGGATGGGACAGGCTCCCAAAATGGAGACACCAAGAACAGCAGACAGAGACATATGAAAGTGGATTATCCATATTCCTCAAGAAACCACCCAGCTCTTATCTCTTCCTTGCCTAACAATGCTCCCAGGTCATGGTTTCCTTCAGAAAAAAAAAACGTGTTTTAAACATATAGTTTCATAATGCACAATATTACAATTCCCATGGAAGAGCAAAATGACATATTTACCCAAGTCAAGAAAAGTTGACCATTGAAGTTTACAGACATGTTTTTTTTTGTTTATTTGTTTGTTTTGTTTTTTGGGGTAGGGTCTCACTCTAGCCCAGACTGACCTTGAATTCACTATGTAGTCTCAAGGTGGCCTTGAACTCATAGCAATCCTCCTACCTCTGCCTCCCGAATGCTGGGATTAAAGGCGTGTGCCACCATGCCTGACTACAGACATGTTTTTGGAAGGGTAACTTGAAATGTATTTTGAAATTTAAGAAGGAAATATAAAGTAATTGGATATATTTGTAAGCAAGGAAATCTATAAAGCATGTATAAGCTGAGGTACTGTTCTTAGAAAATTGACTATTTCCACATTAAAGGGAGTTTATGTAACACTATAGTTTTAGTTTTTTTCAGTAAATAAATAAAACCTTTATTGTAAAAAGAACAAAGGAAATATAAGTAGGCTATTTACAGAGAAAATATGTAGAGAATAAAACATAAATAATAATTATTGCAAAAAGAAGACATACCCAATTGTATTAGTCAACAGGAAAAATGCTAATAAAACAACCATGAATTACTATGTGTTCCTTTTCAGTTGACAGTCATTCACCATTATATGATTGATAATAGTAATTGAAACACTGTGGAGGGGCTGAGACTCTTACTAATGATTGTTAAAAAATGAAAGCTAGCCGGGCGTGGTAGCACACACCTTTAATCCCAGTACTCAGGAGGCAGAGGTAGGAGGATTGCCAAGAGTTCGAGGCCAGCCTGAGAATAGTGAATTCCAGGTCAGCCTGAGCTAGAGTGAGACCCTATCTTGAATTAAAAAAAAAAAAAAAAAAAAAAAGCTATGGGTACTTAATGAAATAAAACTGAAAGTATTTGCCTAGGGAAAACTTTCACATGTATTGAACCACAAAGTCCTATTCCTATCAGTGTCCTTTTAGGAAATGTTTGTGTAAGAGTGTTTGATGATTTCTAGAAATATCGATACCAGTATCACAAAAAATTGCATGAATGGAAACAACGATCAAGCAATGTTTAGATCTAATAATGTTCTCAGATTACAGAACACTCTTCAATCATTATGAACAGTTGTAGGTTTACATATATTTGAACATGCTTATCTCCAACACTAATGGTTATGTTAATACAAAAGGTACATTCTAGAGCAACATGTAAGGATTGATCTAATGTGTTGAAAATATTTTAGAAAGATTTGTGTTCATGTGTTTATGGATTCATAGAAAATTTCTAGGAGAATCAAAGAAAAAAATTGTACCATTTCTCTTTTAGGTTGAATGTAGTCATTTCTTGAGCTATTAGTTTTTGGTTCTGTTAAAACAAAAATTATTTTCACATAGTCTTCCATTAACAACACAGATAGTCACCCTTCAGTGATGTCTTGTTTCCTTATTTCTCTTGTTTTGTTTGTTTATTTTTTGAGGTAGGGCATTGCTTTAGCTTAGGGTGACCTGGAATTCACTATACAGTCTCAGGGTGGTCTTGAATTCACCACAATCCCCTTACCTCTGCCTCCAGAGTTCTGGCATTAAAGGCATGTGCCATCATACCAGGTACTAATTTCTTCTTAACCTTCCTCAATCTACTACCTCATTACCACTCTCTATCTGTTTCACAAAGCATGGATATTTGCTTTCTTATACCTCATCTCTACTTATTAAGCAGTTTTTCCAACCATATCTTGGAATAAAAGCTACAGTTAGATAGATGTGTGATTCCCATTGATAGAGTCTTTAGCAGCAAATATTAAACTTTAAAAACTATATGTTGTATGGAAGAGTAAAAGAAAAAATGAACATTTTAGTTTCATAATCAATAAGGTGAAGGCATTTCTGAAATTAGATGTGGGCAATATGAAGAAGCTCAGCAGAAATTCATCACCACTAATACTGACTCAGTGATAATATGGTTCTGAAAGCAATGAAAAATATAATATGTTATCGACTTTGGCCACTAAAACATATTAAAACAGAGTTCTGTAATGCTTTCATTCAAATTGCTTTTGTGATATACTTTTCATTATGAAGAGAAAAGAATGTCTTGCTCTTTCTAAATAAAAAATCATAATGACCCCAGATCCATTTATTATTGGAAACATCCTTGTTTTCATGTGAGCAATGTAAATAAGTTAGAAATGCTTAGTTCAAGTGGGTATACAGCCCCTGGGAGGCAATAGTCATTCTCATATACCCCATCTACATTCTTGAGCACACAGTAATGCATTATTGTAATGGATACAAGATAACATTTGCAGTAACTAGATGAAATAGTTGTTGACTAATTTACTTCAGCAGATATATTGAAATATACAAAAGCCAGATGTTCTAGCTTCCAAATCACACAGTGAAACTGCCAAGATGGTGACTCACAGAAAAACAAACCTTTTTTTTTTTTTTTTTTCCTCTTCGTATGTTTGTGAGAATTAGGGACATAGTTTCAGATATCCTAATATTGATTTATTCAAGGGCTTTTTATTAAGAATCTGATGAGTAACTTAAGGAAAACATGTGGAAATAGATACATATATATTGAAAATCATTTCTTTCTAAGCAATAAACAAGCAGTCTTTAAATTATTCTTCCTTTAGAAAAATAAATAAATAAATAAAACAAGAGGGTCTCAACCAGAAGGGGTTGCATAAAAAGATTTAAGGCAATGCAACATTCTAGAGTCATATATAGAACATCTGCTGTGATTAAGACACAAACACCCATGACTACATGCTGTTGTGCTAGCTTCAACCATGTCTCAGAAATTTATTCTCTCTTCTGTTGAAGAAAACCAAGTAAATTTTTGCTGAGCATACAAAAAAATCACTTTAAATATGTAAATTATTGAAAATTTCTTGTGCATCTGGCTAATGTGGGTCCCGGGGAATCAAACTTGGGTATTTTGGCTTTGCAGGCAAACACCTTAACTGCTAGGCCATCCCTCCACCTCCATCATTCTATTTTAAAAGTGATCAATTGATACCCAACATTCATTGGCAATAATTTGTGGAGAGTACAATGGCAGAATTGTGACATATTGTTGGAGGAAAATATCTGAGAATAGAGGTATTGAAAAGGTCAGTCACCAATTTCTGATGGAGGTTCTGTTTCAAAGGTAAATATGGCAACAGGACTTTATTGTATTAAGAGAATATGACATCCCGAAATGTACATAATGTTTTATGAGCAACTAAACCCAATGAAATGGAGATCTATACATTTCATAACGGAACTAAAAGTAATTATTAACGGGATTTCATTGACCTTTAAAGAGCACTAATAGACAACTAAAAAATAAGTAAACATGCACACAATTAAAAAATTAACAATGACAGAAAAAATGAAGATGAATGTATCATAAAAAGTCAAAGAGAAATTTGGAGCTAAATAATATATTGAGTGAAAAAAATAGAGTGAATCAACTCAAAAGCAGACCTAGTCAAACAGAAGTATTAGAAAACACAAAGGTGGGTGGCATGAACATATCTAGTCAATAAAGAAAAGAGAGAAATGAACATGAGGAAAGCTTGTGAACTTCATTAGATAGAATCAAGAAATATAACAGTTGGATCTTGAACACCTCAGAAAGAAAGGCGAGAAAGTGACAGAAAAATATTATTTAAAGAAATCATGACCCAAAATGTCCTAAAACTTGAACAGAAGATAGACATTGTGGCATAAGAACTCAAAAATCTGCCAAAAGCTTCATCCCAAATGTGACTTTACTGATGGATAGTATAAACAAATTACCCAAGAACAATGAGCATTTGGAAGCAGGATGAAATGAGAAGAAAGGAGGAGGAATCAGAGAAAAAGAAGGAAGAGAAGGAGGAAAGACTATCCATAGACTCTCCAAGGAAACGTCATAGTCTAAGCTGGCATAATTTCTGAAGGATGTAAGAGCCAACTCACTATTCTGCTGCTTTAGCCATTTGGTTTTTTTTTTTTTTTTTTTTTTTTTTTTTTTTTTTTTTTTTTTTGGTTTTTCAAGGTAGGATCTCACTCTGGCTCAGGCTGACCTGGAATTCACTATGTAGTCTCAGGGTGGCCTTGAACTCTCAGTGATCCTCCTACCTCTGCCTCCCGAGTGCTGGGATTAAAGGTGTGCACCACCATTTGGTAATTTTTGTCATGTATTCTCCCCATGTACTTTTTCAAAGAATAAGCCAAAATTAACCCTCCCTCCCTCCATCAGGTTGTCTCATTCAGAAACTCTATCACAATGAGAGAATCAACTATTATAGAAAAATGGATATTGAGAAATCGACTTGCTGGTATGATATCCATGCCGTCATCATTTGTAGGCCTTTGGAACGACTTGAGTGGTAAATATGGAAAAGATTGGAGATGTATACTAGAAAAGCCTAACATGCTTCCAACAGAGCTGAACAGGTTCTTCTGGTGGCAATGAGGAAGATCTGAGTGCCAACAAATACGCAAATTATAAAGTTTGCTTTCATGAGGTGTCAAAAGGGAATGAAGACTAAAGAATTTGAATATGGTTTATTTGTGTTTACATCTGGAAAAGAATCTGACTACATTCTGCCAAAATTCCAAAAATTTTTGTGAGGTTAAATTTTAAAATGTTGTCTAATTTTCTTTCGCTGAGTAAATTTCACGAAAATATAGCATCCAGCCATGTGGCATGGTTATTGGTCACTGAATTTAGACTAGGTTTGCAGTGAGAAAGAGCAGAAAGTTTACAAGAAAGGTGTTAAAATGTGTGTTTGACAAGGAAAAGTTGTATGAATTTAGTGAAAGTTGTGAACAATGCCAATGAAGTATGAGTAGACAAACTGGCTGTAATTGATAAATAGGCTAGCACACCTGATGAGAAATTGGGCACTTTGCTGGCACAAGATGAATTGTGCGTTGATAGAAAGGCCCTAGTCAGTAAAGGCTGTAGAAGATAAAAGTTAAAACCCATTTAGAAAACACTTTGAAGAAGGGTGCCTGAAGAAAAAGTGAAGAAATAGAAAATGCTTTCCCAGGCTCAGTTAGGCAGGCATATGATCATTACACCAGTGACCAAAGGAGGGAAGGCTACATTAAACAGTCAGAAGAGCTTAGTGTCATCATCCACATAGAGCTGGGTTTTGCAGGTAGGCAGAATTCAAGATTTACAGATTCATAACAGATTAAACCTTGACAGAAAGTGTGGTGGTTTGATTCAGTTGTCCCCTATAAATTTATGTGTTCTGAATGTTAGGTCCCCAGCTGATGGAGATTTGGGAATGAATTCCTCCTGCAGGCAGTGTATTGTTGGGGCAGGCTTAAGGGTATTATAGCCAGTTTCTCCTTGCCAGTGTTTGACACACTGTCCTGTTGCTATTTTCCACATTTCCATCTTATGTTGGCCAGAGGTGATGTCCACTCTCAGTTCATGCCATCATTTTCACCTGCCATTTTAGAGCTTTCCTTGAGTCTGTAAGCCAAAATAAACCCTTTTATCCTCCAAAAGTTGCTCTTGGTTAGGTGATTTCTACCAGCAATTCCAACCTGGCTGCAACAGTAATTTTGGTACTGAGGAGCGGTGTCATTTGTTGCTAGACACCTGACTGGGTGGCTTTGGCCTTTTGGAGCTGATTTTCAAGAGGAATGTGGATGAATTTGAAACGTTGGCCTAAGAGAATCCTGGCAGTACTGTCAGTACAGCTTGATGGACTATTCTGGTCATAGTTGCAAGACCTGAATGTAGTAAGAATTATGGACTGTGAGGTTTGCCTTATGAGGGTGAAAAGGAGGTTCATCTGGACTGGACTGGATTGTGTGAGAGGCTTGCTGTGATGCCTGTGTCCTGAGCACTTGTACATAGAAATGGACTGGTGCATGCAGGGGGATATGGCACAGGAAGAAATCTTTGGGTCAAATCTACTGCCTGTTCAGCTGAAATCATGTGAGAGATTATAATCACTAAGATTGGGCCAGCTGAACTGCATTGGGGCAACAAGAAGAATGTAGACTCTTTTCAAGGGGCCTGAATGCTCAAACAGTATTCTCTTCTCAAAAGTCTGATTTGTTTCCTCCTGGATTAACAAATTGGCACCTCACCTGGTATTATGGAGCATAAGAAATGTAGGAAAGGGAGGGTCATTGAATTTTCAACATGGTCTTGTGTTTTGGAAATGGCATGAGTAATGAAGTAGGTTTGCTGGATGCTTGCATGGAGACCCTATGGAGTCGTAAGGATGAACTGTGGATTGCAGTGGAGACCCAGTGAAGATGCTGGGACCATAAAATGGCTGCTAAGGAAATCTCCTGGCCCTGATGAAGTTTTCCAGGACTGTGGGTAGCCTAGCTGGAGGGATGAGATAGAAACTCCTGAGACTTGTTGCCAGTTAGAATTATTGGTCTTGGAGATTTGTCATTGACTAGAATTGTTGGACTTGGAGCTACAGAGCTTGATGTCTAGCCTGTAAATTTTGTATTGGTTGAATATTTCTTTTCTATGCCCAATGCTGTATTTTGCAGTGTAAGTGTTTATTCTTTGCCATTATGGGTTTTGGGAGGATTTCTTTTTGATATTATAGCTCATTTAAAAGACCTTGGATTGTAGGGATGTTTGAACATCATCAGGGTTGATAAAAATTATGGGGACTTTTAAAGTTGGACTGAATGCATTATATTTTATATCATGGATGGTTATCAGTTTATGGGGACCAGGGACAGAATGTGGTGGCTTGATTCAGGTGTCCCCCATAAATTTATGTGTTCTGAATGCTAGGTTCCCAGCTGATGGAGATTTGGGAGTTAATGCCTCCTGGAGGCAGTGTATTGTTGGGGGCAAGCTTATGGGTATTATAGCCAGTTTCCCCTTGCCAGTGTTTGGTACACTCTCCTGTTGCTGTTGTCCACCTTATGTTGGCCAGAGGGTGATGTCCACACTCTGTTCATGCCATAGTTTTCCCCTGCCATGATGGAGCTTCCCCTCAAGTCTGTAAACCAAAATAAACCTTTTTTTTTTCCCCACAAGATGGTCTTGGTTGGGTGATTTCTGGCAGCAATGTGAACCTGACTCCACACCAAGTAATGTTAAGGAAGTTTATGTTTGCTTCATGAGCTCCAGAATGGGCTGTGTAGGACTTTCTATAAAGCTGAAGTCTAAGTTGTGATTGAAATTCCAGGATTGCGTATGACAGGGATGTGGGATGTGAGGAAAGCTGCAGGCATCAAGTAGACCCAACCCAGGATATGTTCCTTGTGTTGCCAGTGTGAGAGCTCTAGAGGTAGAACTGCCCAAGAATATTGGGGCTCAAGTAATTCCATGAAGAGCCTAAGCTGCTGGACATAATCTGCTGCATTTGGTGTCTGTATGGCTTGGTTTCAGTCTTGCAATGGTTCACATATTCCTTTCCTTACCTTGGGTTGGAAATATTTACTTTTTGCAACTGTATGTTGGAACTATGCAACATGGTTTTGATTATAATAGTCTCATAACCTTGACTCTCAATAAAGACTTTGGATGTGCATGTGTGTGTGGGGTGTTATTTGCGGGTGGGTGCACATGTATGAGCAGTATGTACATGTGTATAGAAGAGGCCAAAAGACAGCTTTCATGTCTTTCCTTAGGCACTGTACACCTTTATTTAGAGATAGGGTCTCTGACTGACCTGGACTACTCCAAGTAGGCTGCCCTGACTGATCAGAAAGCTATAGGATTCTGCCTGGCTCTGTCTCCTCAGTACTGGGATTACACGCATGAACCATTATGCCTTGTTTTGCTGAGGTGTGTTCTTGGAATTGGACTCAGCTCCACATGCTTGTAAGGCAAGAAATTTACTGACTGAATTATTTATCCCATCTCTATAATTTGGGATTTTTACAAAAAAAAAACAAACAAACAAAACAAAAAAACAGAATGACACTATTAAAACTGTTGAAACTGGATGAAATACAGTCTGTGTTAAATAATGTCTAGGAACCTATGGGTACCAAGAGTGGAGTGTTATGGTTTGAATGTGAAATGTCCCCGTAGTTGCATGTGCTTGAACTTTTTATCTCCAGTTTATAGAACTATTCTGGTAAACTGTTGGACTTTTAGGAAGTGAGTCTTGGCCCAAAGAATTGGGTGTTCTGGGAAGAAGGCCTTATTGCTCACATATCAGGTTCTGATTCTGACACAAATGCCCTGCTTACTGATTGCATATATGATGCAAACAGGTGTCTCACCCTCCACTGGTCCAGCCAGGAGCCATGCCTTACATGTTCCACTGTACCCTCTCAAACCATGAGCCAAGATAAATCCTTCCTTAAGTTGCTCCTTTTGGGCAACTTTTTTTTTTTATCACTGTAAAAAATAAAATTGATGAATATAATCTGAACTTGAAGATTCAAGATAAAAGTACAAATAAAAATTCATTGGACTTATGATAGAGACATGAACAGGCATGAGAAAAAAAAATATTTATCTATGATGGATACAGAGAGCATCAGATGGATTGAATCTAAAATCAGGCTGAGGAGATGGCTCAGAAGCTTAACAGTACTGGTTGATCAAGCATAAAGACCCACCTGGGTTTGATTCCCAGCATCATGTGTAAGCTGGGCATTGCCCCACACAGCTGTAATCCCAGCTTTGATGAGTAGACATAGGAAGCTTGCATAGATTCTCTGGTCAGGCAATATAAGTGACAAAGGAAGAGCCACATGTTCAAAGAGAAACTCTGTCTCACGAAAATAAGATAGAAGTGTGATAGAGGATGGCATGTGATGTCCTGCTCTGGCCTGTGCATGAGACACACTCATCTGCACACACATGTGCATATGCTATACACAAAAACACTAAAGACTTAAAATAATTAATCATCTATATTTATCTATATCTAATCAAATCTATGTCATATATATATATATATATATATATATATATATATATATATATGCAGAGAAAAAAAATAAAATAGCAAGGTAAAAATAAGTTTGTGTAAGTCTTTAGGAAAAAAATAGATTTCCTACATTTAATACTGTTGTGATTTGAGTGTAAAATATTCCCCATAGGTTCAGGTGTTTGTGATTAATTCTCAAACTTAATTCCTGACTGGCTGAACCTTTGGGAGGTAGAGCCTTGTTGAAGGAAGTTTGTCATTGGGGGAAGATGTTCATATTTATTAGTTTAGTCACTTGTCACTGTTAGTAAGCTTACCTTCTCTTCTTTTTAGTTTAGTCACTTGTCACTGTTAGTAAGCTTACCTTCTCTTCTTTTTCCTTACTGCTGGGGAGATGTGATGCCAGGCTGTAAGCTTCTGCTGTAGCTCTCTAGCTATGATGAAAATTTACCTAGAAACTGAAAGCCAAAAATAAATCTGTTCCATCTATAAGATTCTTGTGCTTGGGTATTTTGTTCAAGTGAGTAAGAATGCTCTTGATGTGGTTAATGGATCCACTCAGTGAAATGGAACCCATACCTGGAACTGGGAAACAAGTCAGAACCATATCCAAAAAACAAGCTTGCTCTCCAGTATCAAGCTCCCACCAATCATGGGCTACAAGGGGGCCTATGCCTATTAAATTCTCTCTAAAATAATAATGGTTATCCCATTTATCTGGTGCTGTCTTCATTCTCTGTTGGATAATTTGCTTCTCTTTTTCAGATGGACACAGAAGCTGAGGAGAGAATCAGCCCATTGCACCTCACCAGGACCTCAGCTGAAACCATAGAGTAATTGGGGAAATGAGCAAGTGTGCTGCTTTCTTGGTGAACCTGGTATCAGCATAAGGGTGAATGAGATAGACACAGAGAACATTCAACTCCTACTAAACCAGATATCCTGAGCCATGGAGGCTCCCAAGACCTCATCACTGAAGTAGACCTAAAACAAACCCAACATGGCTCAGGGAAATTCACGGAAGAGGGGGCAGAAAGATTGTTAGAGCCACAATTTGGGACATTATGCCCAGAGACATTGCCTCTTCCCCATAACTGATGGCTACCTCCACAATGCACGACCCACATTTCATAAGGAGGAGGGTCCCTTCTGAGGAGGGAGGACATGGAGGAGATTAAAAATGGTACCAACATGCCTGTATACACACTATGTGCATAATTAATAAAAAATCACACTTAAAAGTCTATAAAAAGAATGTAACTGATTCAAGAACCATACAAAGGAGTAAATACTATTCTTTATGTTTTAGAGAATAATATATTTAGTGCAAGCATAAATGTATGGCTTTTGGAACTAGCCATTTCTTGCAGTAAACTGAAGTAGATATCTTTAAAACAAATAAATTGTTAAAACTAATCATTTAAATTAATCACTGAAATTATGGGAAATATCAGAAAAATAATCAACATGCTAATTGATAAATAAATTTTGAAACCCACATTTATTCCAGTGCATTTTCCATTCAATGAAAATCCTGGGTGTGAGAAGATAAACATTTTACTCTCCACAATGTGAATTTAGATGTCAATATAAAACTGGGAATATTAGAAAATACAATAATTTTACTTTCAGTATATGACTAAGGGCATGAAAACAAAAAGGTTCTTTGTAAGACTTGACCATGTGGTCTTGATACCAACAAAGAAAAAAAGTTGAAAAAAATTCTTCTCATATAGTATCTATTCTGTCCCCTATTAAGGCTAGAAACAGAATTCACTAAAGCTAAGTAACTCCTAAAACTAGGAGTTACTGGGCACCTGCTAAAGGTAATTAAAGTACCATATGAGGACGTAAAGCTGTGCTGAAATATCTTTCACAGAAAAAGTTTCATGGGAGTTTTACCTCCCATTTAACATTTTCAAAATACATGTAGCACAGAGCAGGACTGGCTTAACAATAAGATTCCACAATTTTTAGATAGTCCTTTATAAAGTGCTCAAGATATTTCTATGTTGGTGAGATCCAGATATTAATAGGGTCTCTGTAATCATCAAAATGTGTTTTTTCTTTTCTTTTTTTTTTTTTTTTTTGCATCACATCACAACATTGCTGGAATAAGCATGCACATGGAAGGTCTAATGTGGAAATATCAATGATACATGCATGAAAATGTCATATATAAGATTACATAGCCTAGCAGCTAGAACCCAGATGCACTGCTTCACCTAACTTCAGCATATGGTACAGGATATGCTCAGCTCTATACCTAGGAAGAAAGATCATACAATTATTTTTATATAGCCAGAGATTTTAATTTTAATTTAATTATTTCATTTCTTTGGTTCTGAAGATCAAACCCAGGGCCTTTCAAGCACTAAATCACATTTCTGCCTCATTTATAGTATTAACCAACAAATCATTGGATGTGATATAGTTTTCTTGTCTTGTCTTATCACATTGTTGCAGTTACCTTGTCATTGCTAGAACAAAACACCAGTCCAAAAGCAGCTAAACGGAGGAAACCTTTCTTTCTTTCTTTCCTCTTTCTTTCTTTCTTTCTTTCTTTCTTTCTTTCTTTCTTTCTTTCTTTCCTTCCTTCCTTCCTTCCTTCCTTCCCTTCCTTCCTTCCTTCCTTCCTTCCTTCCTTCCTTCCTTCCTTCCTTCCTTCCTTCCTTCCTTCCTTCCCTTCTTCTTCTTTTCTTTCTTTCTTTCTTTCTTTCTTTCTTTCTTTCTTTCTTTCTTTCTTTCTTTCTCTCTCTCTTTCTCTCTCTTTATCTCTCTCTTTCCCTCCCTTCATTTATCTCTCTCTTTCCCTCCCTCCCTCCCTCCCTCCCTCTCTCTCTCTCTCTTTCTTTCTTCCTTTCTTTCTTTATATTTTGGCTTAGAGTCTCAAGAGGAAGCTCTATGATGGCAGGGAAAACACAGCAGGAGCAGAAGATGAACATCACCTCCCTGCCAACATCAAATGGACAACTGCAACAGAAGTGTGAGCTGACTAACACTGGCAAACTAGAGGCAGATAAATGTTAAGATCTGCCCCGAGTGACCCACCTCCTATAGCAAATCTCTGTCTCCCAAACTGTTACTATCTGTGTTTCAAGCATGCAGAACACATGAGTTTATGGGGGACATAAGACACACTTTTTGTATCTCATTTTTTTTGCCTTGTTTTGTTTGAGACTCCATCTCACTATGTAGTTCAGGGTGACCTTTAACCCTGGCTGACCATGAATTCACAAAACTCCTGTCTTAGCATCCCAAATGCTGGGAATACAGATGTGCATTCTCAAATATGTTTATTTTCAAATACTGTTTTTAATTAATTTTTATTTATTTAATTGAGAGAGAGAGAGAGAGAGAGAGAAAGAGGCAGACAAAGGAAGAGACACAGAGAGAGAGTATCAGGGCCTCCAGCTATTGTACTGCAAATGAACTCCACACGCATGTGCCAGCTTGTACATCTGGCTTATGTGGGTCCTGGGCAATTGAACCAAGGTCCTCTAACTTTGCAGGTAAATGCCTTAATCACTATGCCATCTCTTTAGACCTCAAATATAGTTTTTAATGTTTTTAGGTGCCACACATTTCCCCAAGCTGTTGACAACATATAATTTGTGAAATAGGCACAAATCAATATTTATTCTTATTATCTGTAAGCTATCTGGTAAATTTCTATTCTGTTTAATTCTTTTTTTATTACTCTATGTGCTTTCTTATTTCTATATAACTTCAGATTACAATTTTGTTTTCACTATATTGATTTTATTACCCACTTGAAGATTAGTACCTGTAGCTAAGAAAAAAAAAATCAATGCAATATATTGGTGACATCTGGAAGACAAAGCATGACTGTAGATTTAAGAAATGTGGGGCTTAAATCCCATTATTCCCTCTCTGGATCAATCAGTGAAGCCAGGCCTTGCTTCTGGAGGGAGCATAAATACTTTAGCCATTTAGCATTCCCTAGAAATTTTAGGAAATTTGCTTTGTTTTTTTTTTTTTTTTAAAACTAAGATATATAAGTCAACTTCTATATTTTTGCAAAGTTACTGGGTGTTTCATTTACACATGAAGATTTGAGAAGTGGACCATGCATGCTCTGGCAATAAACAGCATAGTAGGAGTTGAAATTCCACAAGCACAAGTAAGCTAGTGGGCATAATAACCTCTCAAAGCCTAAGGTTTTGGAGGAGCTATAATCTCAAACACTGCCAGTTGTATTTTCAAGAGGTTAAAAAAAATTCTCAAGAGGGTCTGTTACTGGTTATCACAGCACATTTGGTGCTGTGAATGATTATAGATTTTCTAAAACATTTTATTTTTATTTATTTATTTATTAGAGACAGAAAGAGGGAAGGAGAGAGAGAGAGAGAGAGTAAAAATGGGCACACCAGGGTCTCCAGCCACTGCAAAAAACTCCAGACACATGTACCCCCTTGTGCATCTGGCTTACATGGGACCTGGAGAATCGCACTTGGGTCCTTAGGCTTCACAGGCATGCACCTTAACTGCTAAGCCATCTCTCCAGCCCTGATTATAGTTTTAATGTCACATCTCCTTCTACTACTTTGTTTCCCTTCTGCATTACTGAGTGCAGATCCATTTTCATAAATGGAATGAGATTTTTTTGTGTGGGTGGGTGGGTTCCTTTTCATGTTTTTCCACTATTAGAGAAAATGCCATGTTGTGTTAAACATCTGTGTTACTAAATGCTAAATTCACAAATATTGATTAGTTTTTACAGTGTTTCAGTGTAATAACATATTTAGATTCAGAGATTTTTTTCTCAAATTACATACTTTATCAGTTGCTTTTAAAGAATGTATAGTTTTCGGGACAATGCTGAGTTGGAAGTCAGCCTCAGTGAAGATGAAGTTCTCTATGGCTTTAGAGATCTTGATTCTTCTTGCTGTCTTGATTTGGCCTTGTGCTGAGAACCTCAATGTGAAAATAAGCTGTTCTTTGATTGGGTGATGGTCTCCATTAGCCCTATTACTGACAACAGAAACAATTTATACATACATACTGATGAATTGTTTCTGGGAATGGGCTGCCCTGTGAATTGGATGCAAGCATATTTGTACCATTTTGTATACCCTACTCATAAATGTAGCATCAGGAAAATGGTTATCTCAGAGGATACAGTCCTCTTTCAAACTGAGATATACTTTACGCCAAGGAATGTTCACTGTGAGTCACAGATCATCCCCTCTGGAGTGTTCTGCATCTCGGAAATCATTATGGCTTTCAGCAGTTTGTAATGATGATGAAATAAAATTGGAACCAAGTCCCTTTATAGATAATTTTGAAGCAAGACCAGAAGAGTTAGGATTACTAAATTTTCACCAAGATGTCTCCCATTAAAGAAGTGGAAACCATGAATTTTAGTATCATAAATTTTGTCATAACAGTATTTTTATTAAATTTTATGAGCATAAAAAATAATGTGTAGTTTTCAAAGTGCATATTCAAAGAAGTCACCATGTGCATAAGGTCAGAATGAACAGACCTTTCCTGGGTTCTGTATGATTGATTGATGGGCTGAGAGTGACCCTTGAACTGACCACCACTGGTAGCAGTTGTACACTGTAGAAACTAGATGGGAAGTTGAATGAATAGAGAGTCCTGGAATATTACTGATCTTTTGAAGGAATATGCCTAAATTTTATCTTTCAAATTGTCCAGATATGAAAGTATTGTGGTTACTTATCAATCTCAGTTTCAATTATGTTTTCTGGAAGGCAAATTCTACAAATTAGACGTATTTTACAGTGTTATGTATCTGCAAGTGATATTCATTTTACTATCACCAGATCATCACACACAAGTTCTTTTTCTTCATGTTTTTTGTGTATTTTATATATATTTAGTATGCTCTTTTCTTATAATACAAGTAATAAACATAGTGCAGAGGGTAAAAAAATGTTGGTAAGAGGTCACATGATGTTTGTATATAACCACACAGACAACCTTCACAATAAATCTTTATTGTTTCATACCATTATTGAGAAAACAGAGGTCGAAGAGATTAAATAATTCTCTAAGTTTTGAAATGCTAATGATATATAGAATGAGATAGACTTTTCAATAGTCCTTAATTATTTTTAGAAAATTGAAAATGGAAACTTGGAAGCATAAAAAGTTACAAAATCACATTCATATATCCTTTGTTATCCATGCTTGTGTTATAAGAACAAACAAACCAACATAAGAAAAGTCTCATTCCATTAGTATATAACAGCAGATAGAAAATATGTAAGAGATGGAAGTATTTAGTTGGGCATATCCCTGTACATTCTCACAAAAAATTTTCCATGCAATTTTAGAAAGCATATCTCCACAGTACGACAAAATATTGAGGTATCCATATAGATGATGGTAAAAATATGTTAAATGTCAATTTGTTGTAAATTCTTATTTTCAGTAAGTTATCATGAAATTTATATTGAAACTTTTAATATTTATTGTTTGCAAATGGTGTGTGTGTTATTGAAAGAAATATATATATAAAGAAGAAGCAAAAATACGTTAGCTGAATTTATTGACAATTACCTGTTTTGTTGAAGTAGGTTGTTATGCATAGCAGTGTTCATTAATTTTTAATTATGTCTTATAATAATCTGTGGCTTTAAAAAAAGATGATACCAAAATTACATCATAGGCCAATTAAATAAGAATTTTCAGCAGTGTGACTTAGGCATTAATGCATTTTTTAAGATCTCTAGGTAATTCCTGCATTGAGATAAATTTAAGATATATTGGTTCAATTACAGTCTAGGCATTTTACTATAATGACATGACAGGTATCATTGCTCCTAAAACCTTATCAATATTATATGAATTATTTTCAATTTTCCTTTTATGTAATGTAAGCTTTTCTGATAAATGAAGTTATAGAGATCATTTGTGTAGTCAGATGCAGGTAGGCAAACCAGTATGTCCTTATGATAAAAAGTTTAATTAGCCAAGTTAAGGACTATACAATAATAATAATGGCAAAGGGTCAGTTATGCTTTCTGTGTAATTGGTTGCTACTTATCATCACCATGTATGAAGCAGTAACCAAACTGTAAATTGATATCTTACTTAGCACATTAATTCTTTCTTTTTAAATAAAACATTTATTTGTTTGAAAGCTAGAGAGGGGGGTGGGGAGAGAGCTGGTCAGAGCCTCCTGCCTCTGCATACCAATTCCAGATACATGAACCATTTTGGGCATCTGGCTTTGCATGGGTTCTAAGAAAGCAATACCTGGGTCATCAGACTTTGCAAAGCAAGTACCTCTAACCACTTAGCAATCTCTCCAGCTGAACTATTTTTACCACTCTGAATTTGTCTTTCAAGAAATATATCAATTATTTTACCCAAAATGTGAAACTCATTTCTCCCATACAAGAAAACCTAGACTTGCATTAAATGAACAAACTAGAAAGTCAATGGATAGAAGCCATGAATTGGTTACTTCCATAAGCCTGATGATTTTCATGTTCTTTAAGCTCTTGAGATCCATCTTCTTATTAATTGATGTTATTACAAAGGAATAGGCCCAGGCTAAAAAGGAAAGAATAGAACTAAATTATGTTTAATGAGAAAAAAATTCATCTATTTACTCACCCATCCATCCATGCATTCATGCACACACAAAATATTTTATTCAAACTAATATAAATTCATGCTAATATACAACGTATGGACATTAGCAGATGTGATTAATGCTCCTAACTAGTTAGGCAGCCATATGTGCGATCTATTCCTAACCTCTCTGAAGAACATAAATTAGAATGAATTCTTTGTATTAAACTTATCCCTAGTTCTATTTTTTACATATATATATATATATATATATATATATATATATATATATATATAATATTATGTATAAATTATGTATCTTTATAGTATAATTTCAAAAAATACTTCTTGAAGGCGGAGTATGTATATGGGGTAATTTGGTGTTTATTAATTATTCATATGTTCAAGTTTAGATATCCTATGTGGTGTTGAAATGCAAGATAAAATATTCTGTATTCAACCTTCTTGTATAAGCACTGTGCTAAAATTACAAAAACTAGGATCCTATCTTGGTGTTTGTAATAATGCTAGCAGAGTACACACAGGAAGAAGAGTAACTGCACCAGATCCCAAAGATTAGGGTGGACCTCTTTCTTAATGTACAGTGTCCTTTGTCTTAAGATTTGGTGCAATATTGTAAAAAAAAAATCTGTATTCAGAGAGTTATAAAATAATAATCCTAAGAAATACACTAGATTTGGGAAAAAAGTTTGAACCATATAAAATGTCCACATAATTTACATTCTGAGTTGAGTAGAGAGGAACATTGTTACTTGACATGTTTTCAGCTAAAATTTGAGGTTACTTACTTCCATGGCTGCTGAATGTGGAGCAGCTAGACCAGCAGTCTCCCACTCCTCACTCTATGCCTTTCTGCTATGGTGGACTGTGTTTTAGAACTGTAATAAAAAATAACTCTTTTTATCACACATTTAGTCACAACAGTGAGAAAAAAAATAATACAGATAGCAATAACGTTTTAAGATTCTATGCATTACATTGCATTTCAGTATGCACTTCCAAATGTGACAGAATTCTACCTATTCACATGTTCGGGAAGTGGAGCTGTCCAAAAGTTGGAAGAACAAGGACAGCTATCACATTTCTCTGTAGTTTAGACATTAAATTCCAGGTAAAGGTAGGCTTCAGGTCTCACTGAGCTTTCTCCGTTGATCAGATGAGGCTGTGCCTACCTTGGTGATACCCAGAAAAGACAAGGACAAGCTGTCATGGTGCTAAGGATAATAGGCAGAGAGAGACCTTCAGAAGTGAGGAAAACAAGAGCCAGTTTTGAAAATAACTCAGGACTTTCGACTGTAAGAGTTTCTAGCACTGAAATATTACTAATTACATTTCATCATTCATTTCCTACAACCTGTGGTTTTTCATCCATTTTCATTTCATTCTTTAAAACACGCTACACAAATTTTGCTTGGGTTGTTAATTGATATTGTCTAAATTAAATTTCATTTTCTTACTATTCAACACTCAAACATCTCTCAGGGGGAAACAATTAAATAATAATAATAATAATTAAAGGAATTATTTACAATTCATTTGCAGAGGATAAAGAATGACTATCTTTACTTTCTACTTTTCTTCTTCCCTTAGGTGGTAAGAAAGTAGGTGTGAAGCCAGGAAAACAAATGCAAAATTTCAGGTGGAAGGAGAAGATCTCAAAGAGACTGGTAGAAGGAGAAATTTCCTGTTAGAACTTAAACCACAATGAAACAGGGAGTTTCTTCTTAATTTTTTCTCCTGTCTTTGGTCTGTCATCTCATATATACTGCTGTGTCCATTATATAATTACTTTAAAGTTCAGTTAGTCTAAATAAAAACTCCAGAATACACAGAGCTGGGATTGAAATAAAATTGATTGATGCATGCTCTTTCAGAGTGAAAGATTTGATCAAATGTACTATGGATCCCACTATGTGTGGATGGTAAAATATTGGTTTTAAAATAATGATACAATTCATCACCAATTATGTGGGTTAAAAAGTAAAACATTATTTAGACAATTACCTTCATCAGAACAAAAAGTTTGATAAGGATGTCTAGTGATTGTCAATCCTTAGTAATGGATCATTTATAGCTCATGCATTTATTATAAATTATCCTTAATTTCTACCCAGATAAAGATTGTTTTGAAGAGCAAGCCTCCCTTAGATGCACCCTTCATTCACTGGTAGAGTCTTCAGTGTGTAAAAATTATAGAAGTGGTTAACAACGTCCCTTACTCTGCATCATAAAGTTCTTATGATTTGTTCAGCAAATAGTATTTTTAATGGGCTCACTTGCCTCGAAGATAAAAGTATGTTAAAGAAGCCAGGATGATGAAGTATGCATTGTACAGTACTAATCATAATGGCTTAATTAGGTGTTACTGTGGATTTTACTCTCATTAGAATTTAATGGTATCTGAATATTTAAATGTTCAGCTAGAATTTCCATCATCATAGTTCTAGTAAGTATATAGTCCTTTCAAACCTAGAACTTAATAAGGGAGTGTTTTTTTAAAAAAATTAAATCTAAAGAAAAAGTCTCATTTTTCATCCTTACATCATATGCCAGGCCTTTTAGAAGATGGTGAAATCAGACAGGTAATGACTAACACACCTTCTATTTATGATCTGTCCTGCAATTAGAAGGAGGGACCTACAAGTTAGCATGATTTTGGCACATATGGAAAGGTCACTGTGACCTCACTATTGAGTTAATGTTCTTTTGTAAGTTGGTGTCTAATAATATTTATTAAAGTATAACTACATATCAGATGTTCTCCCAGAGTATTATGCAAATGCTATCTTGAAAAACATTCTGATATAATTACTAGTTTTTATTCTTACTTATTATACCATAAAGCTAAGACTTAGAGAAGCATAAAAGTGACTAAGGGAACCTAGCAAATCCATTGGCAAGTTAATAAATCAGTACAACTCTTCTCATTCCAAGTGTCATTTGTAGAATTTCTAGTACCCCCTTTTTTCATGAGTCCTCAATACACAGGTGCATGGTAACTACTGTTCTCTACACATTTTTAGCCTAGAAAATAGAATGATCAAGAAGCTAATATTTCAGTTATGAGAACAGTTGTTTAACCAAAGCATACTACGGTTTATCTCATATTGTGTGAATAAAACATAATTGACATATTGAACCAGTAGAGCCTGGCCAATGATGGGATTCTGGCATAATTAGCAAAACTATACAATTAAGTCTGTGGAATATTTGAAACCAATAAAATATGTTCCACATTGATGAGCTTTATAAGATCCTCTGTGTCTTCAAGTATTTTGAATTTTGATTAAGTATGAGGGTTATTTTGCTTATTTTTTGAGACATGGTCTTATGTACCCCCACGCTGATCTCGAACTCACTATGTAGCTGAGAATGACATTGATTAACTGATCTTTCTCTTTACAAATACCAAGTGTTGGTATTTTAGGTGTACACCACCATGCCTGGCTTAATGTGGTGCTTGAAATCTTACCTAGACAAGTACTGAAGCTGTATTGCAACTCTGAAGGATTTTGTTTTTTTTTTTTTTTTATGTCCCCAAAATGTGTAGAAACAATGTGTAACTAAAGATTCTGAAATATGGTTCAGCCCTGTCAAGATGTCCACAGGTAGGCTGAATTAATGCTTCATAGTGATCTCCAAGCCACAAAACTGTTCTTTTCACCATTGACAATGAAAGCCTATGATTATGAGCATGAGTTTTATAAAAGTTACAATGGCCTGGTGGAACTTGGAAGAATTTGACAACTTTCCTTAGAAATAGTTGAAATGAGTTGGATTGGCTCAGTTGAAAGTGTCTGGTTTGAAAAAGAATATGATCTATGCAAAATTATAAGACACAATTTAAAAATAAAAACAACCTAGATTTTCTCTGACCAATCTTGTTACAATTTTTGGATGTCTGAAGCCATAAAAATTATTTCATACTCAGGCACTTCCACTACAGTATCTATATCCCACCAAGGAGGGATATTGCAAAACTATATGCAATAGCATTTTGAGAAAGTGTGAAAAGAAATCAATATTTAATTCTGATAGAAGGTTATACTTTAATCTATGATTAAACGGTCAAAAGAAGGCAAATTGGGGAAACAGAAAACAGCAACAGCTTTAAGAAGAACTTCCTGCATTAATTTTTCAGCATAGCTCTTTAACATGAGTCTTTGTGGATAACAACCTCTGGAATTAGCTTGCATGAACATACGTGCACAAACACCCCCACATGTTGCTCTTCTAAGACAAAACATGTGCTTATTCAAAATTGTGCAATTAATATTGCTCTATAAAATTTAAAACGTGGTTACTTACTTTTAAAGTTTTGAAATATTATTCACCTGAAATATTATTCAGGAGTGTTGTTCATTCTGATGACTGTCCATAGAGTAAGTGCACATGTGAATATAGCATTCATATTGAATAAGCTATTTTGTAGTCCGCCCCAAGTCACCAGCTCCTTTCTTCCTACAACTTATTTCTTGCATCTTAGAAGAGTTTTCCTCATTTTTCTCAATATTATATAAAGGGTAGATTTTGCCTTTAATTTCTTTCACTCAATGATAAGTTTGTATGATTCATTCATGTTTTAAAAATAGCTTATTTGTTTTTTATTTCAGTAATGTACTGAAAAAATCAAATAATGTACTTGAATACAAGTTTGTCATATGATTTTTCTATATTTATAATCCTTAAAATCTAATTAGACACATTCCCATACCAAATCTCATCAAAGAAGTCTTTTCTTTAAATAAACTGACAGCTTGTTAACTATACACACACACATAAACATATTATATATATTATATGTATTATTATTATATATTATATATGCCAATTAATGTTAACCAACATCATTATGAATTCACTGATGTACTGTCATAAAAATTTAGTCAGAACTTAAACACTAACATATTTCAATATTTAAGTGATAATGCCTACATGAGTAGGCATATATTTATCAGGGTAGGCAAACCATAAATGATAAGTTTTACACCCCTGAATTTTACATTAAATCACAACAAAAGAATGACTATTATAAGACTAGAGGAAAGGACAGAAAACATCTTCAGCATATACATATATCTGGCAAAGTAATATTAAACATGATATGTAAATAATTTACAGCTTAATTTTAAGAAAATGGCATCCTAAAAATAGTCAAGATTTAAACAGAAACTTCATAAAAGATAATAGCAAGTATGTGAAAAAGGTGTCCAATGTTATTCATCAGAACACATGATATGTAAGAATTGACTATACATCCATTAAGTGGACCAAACTTCCAAAAATGGATTATTTCAAGTGCAGAAATACATTTTATGACCAGATTTATCACAAGTAGAAAGATAAGAGAAATAATTAAATGTCTAAGTAGAATAAATTATTAAAGATAAGGTATATTTGCACTGAAGGCAGCCAAATATACACATACTCGGCCATATAAAAATGCATGTATCTTAGCAACATCTCCCTAGCAGTTATAGTGAAAGTGGGAATGTATAAAATTGTACCCATGTATACCAACACTCATGTGAGAATGAGATATGCCTAACCATTTCTATATAAACAACTGTTCTTCAAAGATCTTTCAAAATAACAGGTGACCTTTTTCTTCTTAAATAAAAGTCAATTTATCTTACTTTAATCTAGATATTGATTTCTGTTTATATATATTTGAGTAGATATAGGTCTAGCTTCATAACCACACATAAATAGCTCTATACAATAAAATAATGAATATAAAAATTTTTGCTACTCAATTTTATAATGTTTGGATTTTTATCAGTAATCAAATATTACACTAATAATTTAAAATATTCAATATGAATATTAAAAATGACTGGTGTGTTTTAGTGGAATAAAACTATTACTCTTATATTATAGAAGTATATGTTTTAGTGGGACACAGACAAAGGAAATTGAGGGTGAAAATTCACCTGGTTTCTATCACTATTTCATTGTTCTGACTGGTTCCAAATCTACCACAATGCTAATATGTAATCTGTTTTACTTTCTAGTGTAGCTTGATTTTAGTAACTCTAATCCTGAAGAAACTTTCATTTAAAAATGTGTATGTGTGTGTAATGTGCATGCATGTATGTGTGCTACTATATTTTGTAGGAGTCTCATGTGTGTGTGTGTGTGTGTGGTGTATAGGGCCAGTTGTTGACATTGGGTGTCTTTTTGTTTTTTTTTTAGTCTCCATCTTAGTTTTTTTTGGGGGGGAGGGGATTCGAGGTAGGGTTTCGCTCTAGCCCAGGCTGACCTGGAACTCACTATATAGTCTCAGGGTGGCCTTGAATTCACAGTGATCCTCCTACCTCTGACTCCCAAGCTCTGGGATTAAAGGTGTGCATCATCAAGCCCAGCTCCATCTTAATTTTTGAGACAGAGTTTCTCACTGAATCTCACCACCCTGTATACTACATGATTAACTAGCCAGTCTAGATGTTCCCACTGGTGTTAATAGTGGCAAGTGGGTTAACAGCTGCTTTCTGATTGGATCTGATGCTCATTTCACAGTAGAAATCACCGGGTACTGACAAGCTCATAAAAACCCTATGGCTGAGGAGATCACTATTTGCCCTAGAAGGAAGCTCCTACTGTTGTTTGAGTGTGTATGTACTGCTCATCAAATTGCCCTCTAAATATTTATATTGTATTTTTTGTTCATTAGGTTAGTCTGCTCTCACTTTTGGTCAGAGATCCTTCTTTTTATAGATGGTGGTGACTACTGTGGAGAGTCTCCAAACTCTTACATGTGCTAATCATAAGTGACTGTTGGATGTTCAGGACTGAGATATCTCTGTCCCACCCTCCAACATTCCAATCTTCTCATAGAGATCTATATAATCAGAAACACCTTCATCCAAAATGTTTCCATCTGTACAAAACAGCTCATGTAATTACAGGAGTAGAATAATGTCATCTTAATAATTTCTCCACTTGTTCTAAGTTTGATTTAACTCCAAACCTCAAGGGAGGAGTGGGAATGGATAGCAAATAAATTTCTCTATGGGAGCCAATCATTAAAAACATCCAGTCACCAAGTGTTCTGGACTCCTTCTTAGATTCTCACTTGGATTTTTGCCCAGAATTGTAAAAATCATTATTCGTGAACATAAGAAAAATAGCAAAGGAGAAAAGAATGGGCTAAGATGGAAACACAAACTCCAGAGAGAAGAAAAAAATAAAGATCACTTTTTAATTACTAGAATCCTAATGAAGACAGTGAATCAAAGACACAGTTTGTTTTCAAAGCATTCTCATGCAAAACTCAATAAACATGAAAGTCCCCAAAATACCACTTCACAGCAAGCCAAGGAAAATGCCCTATAACAGTCCTTGAAAGAAGACATACATTGGTATGTTGCTTTATTATTCCTGGTTGTAGGTTCCAATCTAATCTCCATAGAAATGGAATGCCAATTGTGCCTTAGAGATATCTTACAAGTACAATGAAATCCCAATTTGAGAGAGAAGTTCAAGTTAAATGAAATTCGGTTTACTCTCATGGGAGCAGTTAAGGCAAACCCCCAGGAAGAACCTGATTCAAGTTTGTAAAAGTGGTCAGAATGAATCTGAAGTAAACTAAAAGAGCTGATGTTAGAATTCAATGTGAAGACTGAGGAAAGGTAATTTTTCTCTCTCTCTTTCTATTTATTTTCTTACTCAATATACTCCTATAAGTTTGTCTGTCATCTCCTCCCTTCTCTTCTTCTGTACTCCATTCCATTTCCCTTTTCCCTTTTCCTCTCTCCTCCACTTCTCATTCTTTTCACAAGTATGACCTGATTACAAGGACACAAAGAAAACTTAGCCATGTGTGATGGGTCAAAACTGTAATCCCAGAACTCAGGATGCTGATGCAGAAAAATCTGTGCAAGTTTCAGACAAGCATGGGGCTACAGAGTGAAGCCAAACCCTGTAACAAGCAAGAAACAAAAGACAAAACAAACAAAACACATAATAAAAAATATACAAAGGACAGAAGGAAGAGTGGGAGGGAGAGAAGTAGGAAAGAAGGAGGAATGGGAAGGTTTAAGGGAGAGAGGAAAACAAACTGCCTGAAGGGAAGAAACAAAAGCAAATGCCCAAAAATTATACAGATCTAAGCATTTATAACAATGGTAAGACAAATATTTATATATAATTCTAACATAGATTTTCATATCTCTAAGGTATTCATTGAACCAAGTTTTATTATTTATTCATTTCAATTACTTTGTGAGTGTGTATGTGTGCACATGTGTGCATGTGTATGCAGGGTCGCTTGGTGCTCTAAATGAAAATCAGATAACTGTGCCACTTTTTGTGTCTGGCTAAGGTGGGTCGCTAGATAATTGAACCTTGGCCAGCATGCTTTGCAAGCAAACACTTTTAACTGAGCCACCTTCCCAGACCTGAGTTCTATTTTTATTTCAACAAATACTAAGGCCTTAGGCATTGTCAGAAATAAATCAATTTTAGCTTTGCTATTTTAAATTTTTACTTTTTAAATATTTTATAAAAATACAACTGAATTTTTGAACATGTTTAATTTTAATTGGACACAGTATTTGATTAGCCACTTCCCTCTTTTTCCATTACTAGATGCTTTTTACTTAAAAATGTTGAATAAGCCCAAGTGGCTGCGCCTCTTTCGGACTCAGCAGTGAAAACCATTTCAGCAGTGAAACCATTAGGTATTGTAATGTGTCTGAAACTACTGGACTTCTGCTCAGCTGTTTGAGCAGCCATCCACTCCAACCATTTGCTCTTTGGTAGAGCATGCTTTGAAGACACTAAACAGGCCTTCCCAGGGATCATTTTGTACCTCTTGACCTTGCTTGGGATTTAGCTAATGGACTTGGGGCTTTGATCTGGGCCAGGTTCTCAGGCACCAAACCTAGAGCTAGGAAAAGACAAGGCATAGAGAATCACTTCGCAAGGGGACACTGGGGAAGAAGGCAGAGTAGCTCTCTGCTGAAGTTCCCATGCATGGCCCAGTTCCTTCCATTCCATTTTTGTTTGTTTGTTTGTTTGTTTTTGTATTTTGTTTGTTTGTGACTCCTGAGAAATTATAATTCTTCTACCTTGTAGATATGCACACTCACACATTCTTACTCTTTTCTTAAGAGAAGGAAAAATTTAAGGTTGTGTGGAAGGAATGCTAAGAAATACACATGTACTTAAATACTATACTTTAGAACTGATCTTGAAGTATATGACAACTGTTAGGAACTGATGAAAATTATGTGGTAAATCACAAGACTATCTTCAAGAATTCTTGAAAGAAGTAATAACCTAGAAACAACTCATTATAGCTGTCAAATGTGGATGCCTCAGGAAAGCTAATTCTATGGGAGAAGGACATGCTTGCTATTCTCACCTACTATGATGGCTGGTGAATCGATGTTCTAGCACTTTCTGTAGAAATTAGGGTCCAATCACTGAAAACTAGATGGACACATTCATTTGTTCAAGTAATCAGATTACTTTATTTTTATTCATAAACAATCCCTATTTAAAATGCCTATCTTGTGTTATTGGTCAAATAAGATTGGAATTTTCTAGGAAGTATTCAATAACTATATGAAAAACTGTGTTCTATTCCTATACTCAAAATTAACCTTACTTTTCAAGGTCAGCTTTTGAAGGAACTATTAAATCCACAAATGTCTCATACTTCATTGTTACTTATTACAATAAGGATATACATAAGCAATATCAAAGTAGTGTTCAAAACTATTATGTGTATAATTTATCAAGCAATATTATAATACTTTCAGAAAATATATTATGTCTTGAAGAGTTTGAAGATCCTCAGCCCTGGAGGATTGAAGATAATCTGAGAACTGTTTTTATTTTTTTTTCTCACTCTGTAGTTTCAGGCTGGCCTCAAAATCACCATAGTCCTCCTACCTCTGCCTCCCAAGTGCTGGGATTAAAGGTGTGTACCACCATATCTGGTTGACAACCGATTTTAATGACCTATCTCAGTTTGCATGTTCTTATGGGCTTTTAGAAATCCATACAGACAGAAATAACATGTTCTCTCTCATGTGGATCCAGACTTTTAATATCTGTGTGTACATAAATATAGAGATATAATACTGAGTATAGTCTATGGATCGAGGTAGGAGACCATAAAGGAAGAATAACAGGTGATGATAAGGGGACAAAGGACCAAAGGAAACATGTGGGAGTACTGTGTGGGAGGGAGACAGGGGAGAGGAGGGAGACAGAGGAGAGAAAGGAACAACAAAGGCTGTATGAAAATTTGATAATGAAAACTAATTCTTTTTAACTAATAAAAAGTCCATTGTTTTCTGAGCTGTGAGAAAGCCCAGCAATTAAAGGAGCTTGCTTGAGAAGTTGGCTGGCCTAGGTTTGACTCCCTAGTAACCATGTAAAACCAGAAGTACAAAGTGACACATGCTTTTGGATTTCATTTATAGCACCAAGAGGCTCTGGCATGCCCATGCTCATGCTCTCTCTTTCTCACTCTCTTTCTCTCCCTTTGTACAAGTAAATAGAAAGTAAAAATAAATAAATGTTTGCTAATGTAAACATGGATATCATATTTATTATTCTACGTGTTACTGACCCATCATGTCATTCTTTCATGATACAGAGAAAGTTATTGAATGATTTGTGAGTCCAAACAGGTTCAGTTGTATCTTTTGTGTATTCCTGGATCACTCAGCTTTGAAACAGGATGTGAAGAAAAGAATCCAGATCTTTCAAAAGCTCTTACCTGGTTCTCCTGGATAATTTTTTTTTTTGACAATTTCTATGCTTACAGACAATAAACCATATTTTCCTCCCCTCCCCCCATTCCCCTTTAGAACTCCAATCTCCATCATATCCCCTCCCTCTCTCCATTAGTCTCTTTTTTTAATTTGATGTCATCATCTTTTTCTCCTATTATGAGAGTCTTGTGAAGGTATTGCTAGGCACTGCAAGGTCATGGATATTGAGGCTAATTTCTGTCTGGACAGTTGCATTGTAAGGAGTCATACCTTTCCTTTGGCTCTTACGTTCTTTCCACCTCCCTCTCCTGCAATGGACCCTGATCCTTGGAGGGTGTGATAGAGATGTTTCAGTGCTAGACACTCCTCCGTCCCTTCCTCTCAGCACCACTAGGATGACGCAAAAGGCAACATAGTGCTGGCTATTTTTTTTTAAGCAAGGAATATTGAAAGAGATAGGCTTTCACTAAAATAAAAAATGCTTATCTACTGCTGAGTCTAAGGTTCTGGGTGTAAGGATGCACACAACAGTGGTCCATCACATTTCAAAGGTAGCAAATTGGACTTGGTACTTGGTTTGAGGCTCAAGGTACCTTATGTATATTGAAGTAGAATCAAGGGCAGCATTTTCTGCAAAAGTGTTTATTTTCATTACTACATCCAATTCTACCAAGATAGTTCAGGAACTCATGACTCTTTGCCTGGAGGATGGCAATACCTTCAAGACTCAAGACAGGCTCCATTTCTAACTTTCTTCACTATAAATCACTAAGGAGATACCAGAATAAACATATAATGACATAAATCTGATCCTTACATCTCTCTCTATCCCATTTCCACAGCTTTAAGTGCACCTAGAAGAAAATTAGAATTTCTTAAAACTGTTTCTTGCCCTACCAATGCCATATATTTTTCTTGGTAGGAAATGACCATTTTGGTCATGGTTTTATGTTGTCCTTCATGTGTGACCAGGTAAGAAATAAAATGGTAATCAATCTTGAAAATACATATAACTGGAAAGATAATTGCATCAAAATAATGTAAGAATTCTGACGAATAAAAAGGGAGTAAAAACATTGCCAACCAAATATTAAAGTGGACGAAAGTTTTGAAGAGGTGCTTTTCAAAAATCATATACAATTGCTCATACAAAATGAAAAAATTAAGCCGGGTGTGGTGGCACATACCTTTATTCCCAGCACTAGGGAGGCAGAGGTAGGAGGAGCACATGAGTTCGAGGCCACCCTGAGACTACATAGCAAATTCCAGGTCAGCCTGGACTAAAGTTAAACTCTACCTCAAAAAAATAAAATAAAATTTTGTTAAATATGTTTGATCCTCAGAGAATGTTTTGCCATAAACAAGCAATAATAATCAACTAATAATTAACTGTTTAATGCTGGGAAGTTTCCCATATTTCTGTGATACCCCTGGCCCTAACAAGTATAAGATTTAGGAAAACAAATGACATTATAGGAATGAAAACTAAAGTAGTACAGAAACCTGACTTCCACTAAAGATTCTTATAAGATCAAGGAAAGTGTCGAATGACATATATTAACCTAATAGCTGAGATAAGTCATTCCAATAAAGTTTATAACTAGCTCATTTCCCTGCACCACTAAAGTGACTGCTCTGTTTGACAATAGGAATAAAAGGGTGAATAAAATGGTACCTTTCTTCCCAGATTTCAACATAAATGTACTTAAGTTGTTCATTGCTACATAATATAGAAAACGGTGAAATGAAAGTTTTTTTCCTAGGATTATAGGTGCCCAAAGGAAACTATAATTCTATCTAGGAGAGTCTAGTTATTCTAATATTTTCAATACTTTGAAAAGAGAAAGAACCCCAGTTTTGAATGACAAGTAGGCATTGATTACCTTGCCTTACATGACAATTAGACTTAGTTCACACAGAAAATAAAGATAGTGGAACTAGCATCCCAATAATAGATAAATGAAAGGGTTAGAGAGGATAGGAAAAGATAAAGATGAATATTGCCATACAGTTTATATAAAGTAGAAAAGATCATGAAAAACAGCCACAAAATGATATGCCTAAGAGTTTGCAGTGTCTGGACCTATATTCTCCAATTAATGAAGAACCTCTGGCAGGATCAACATGTGTAAAGATTTTAGCTAAGAATAATAAAGATCTTACAAAATGTAGAATGATGCTTCACTCCATTGTACAACAATATCTTCATAGATGTTCTAATCCAAAGAAACTGAATTCATCACCTTTCTTGGCAAAATACATTTTACATATAAAGATTTTGGCATATTTATTTTGTTTATTTATTTACAACCAGAGATAGATAGAGTGAAGGGAGACAGTGAGAATAATGTACCAGGGCCTCTAGTTGCTGCCAACTAATTCCAGATGCATGCAGCACTGTGCATCTGGCTTTACCTGGGTGCTGGGTAATTGAACCCAAGTCATTAGGCTTTGCAAGCAAGTGCCTTAATAGTAAGGCCATCTCTCCAGCCCTTATATATAAGGATTTTGAAATTTAACATTCTTTTGTATTATCTGGGTAAGTCAAATGTAATCATAGAATCCTATAAAGTAGAAAAGATTGACAGAAATTAGAATGAAATAGAGAGATTCAGTTTCAAAAGATGTAAAAAAAGACTCATTTTACCATTGTTTTGAACATGAGGGTGAGGTGCCATGAGCTATAAACTGGAAAGACAAGGAAGTACTATATTACTGCAGTCTTGCCCAGTGAGAACAACTTCAACTTCAAATTTCTGACCTCCAGAAATATAAGTGAAATGTTGTTGAATTAAATTATCAAGTCATTAAGTTTATCATAATTTGTTAAATCAATCAGAACCACCCCCCTCCTTTTTTGAGGTTGGGACTCACTCAAGCAGAAGCTGACCCGGAATTCACTATGTAGTCTCAGGTTGGCCTCGAACTCATGGTGATCCTCCTACTTCTGCCTCCTGAGACCTGGGATTAAAGGCATGAGCCACCAGGCCCAAGTTCCAGTTCTTTTTGTTGTTGTTGTTGTTGTTGTTGTTGTTTGTTGTTTTTGAAGTAGGGTCTTAGGCTGACCTGGAACTCACTCTATAGCCCCCAGATGCCTTGAACTAAAAGTGATCCTCTTACCTCTGCCTCCTGATTACTGGGATTAAAAACATATTCCACAACCTGGCCTTAAGTCCCATTTCATGTAGATGAAAGCATGCTATGGAAAAGATTTATTCTTTATTTTTCTTTCATATGGCACTTTCCATCTTTTAGAGTGTTTGGATACAGATCTTAAACCCTGTGCAAACATGGGACTTTATTACAGTATGGGAAATGCAAGTAAAGAGAAGAGACCAATTTAAAAAAATATTTATTTATTTGCAAGTAGAGAGAGAAAGACAGAGAGGGAGACAGACCAAGGCCTTTAACCAGTATAAATGAACTCCAGAACTACACATCACTTTTTGCATTTGGCTTTTCATGAGTACTAGGGAATTGAGCCCAGGTCACTAGGTTTGCAGGCAGGCGCCTTGACCCCTGAGCCATCTCTCCAGCCAAAGAGTCCAGATTTTAAAGCCGGTCAATCCTAGATTATGATGATTTAGCAGTGTTGTACTTCAGTCTTGAGTCTGAAGCACTACAAACTTTGATCCTCACTTCATTCTCCTCTACAAAACAGGAAATAATCTTTAAGCTGCTGTGAGAATTAGCTGAACCAGTGCTCATGAAGATTCTGAAACCATGCCTGAGCTTACATGCTTAGTACATGCTAATTCTCTTAAATCTCACAACTAATTTACATATGAATATTTATAAACACACGCATATATACATATGCATGAGGACTGATCCAGACTGATAATGAACACACTGAGTAGCAGATATGTAAACATCAAATCTAGTACAGAAGGATTGGAAAAGATGTCTGGAATTTCATGGCAATGCTGCATTAGGAAAGATATGTGTGCATCCCACAAATACACAAGAAAACTTCTATATGACTGAATTTGGTATATCTTTTTCTGGATATGTGCTATTATAGAGGTAGAGAGATAAATAAAAGCTGATTCATTTCCTTTGCCAGAGTTTTGTGAGCCCACAGAAATGTGTGGACAAGCATGTCAATTCAATCCATGTGAGAGTTACTGGAGAAATTGAAATTTTCCTTGAGAATCTTGAATCCATTGTTGTTTGGTTTTATTATGTTCAGATCACAGGGATTTACTGTTAACTTCCTTTATTTTTGTAACAATATCTTGGATAGCAGTCTATATTTTTAATAAAAAGTCTCAAATTGGTACCCCAGAAGATCAGCTGACTTATACTGCTAACGCAAAGCTGTGGTGGGATGCAAGGCCTTATCTCCATGGTATGCTCAACAGGACATGCACTATATCACATGTTCCAAGGGGTACTTTCTTCACATCTTATTCAGACAAGAATAAAATTAATTGTCACCATCCTTTTGAATTGTTTGGAAATGTAAGGGATATCAAACAACTAAAACTACTTTGCTAGTCACTTTAAAATATTTGATTGTAGGAACATTCTCACTATAGCACATACCAAGGCCAATAAGTTGCTGAGTGTGGTAGTGCATACCTGTTATTCCATCACTTGAGAAGTTGAGCCAAGAGGCTCACTGTGAGTTCAAGGGTGCCCTGGACTACTTAGTGAAGAATGAGAAGAAGGAAAAAAAAAGTCATGATATAAAATGCAGCAGCTCATTAAAAAGGTTGATAGTAATATTCTCCCACAAATTGGTTTCTTGACTCACATTACAATCACGATGAATAATATTCTTTCTGATTTATGAATTTTAAAAACAAAAAATATCTGAGATTTAACACCAAGATCTGCAATAACCATTGTCAAAACTTGCAAATGTCAAAGCAGGAATTTGATTCTGCCTAACTTCCATGGTTGAGGAGTAAATTATGGCTAATAATGTAGAACTGAAAAAAAAAAAAAAAAAAAAAACTCTTCTATTATCTTTCATATTAAAGCTTCCTTTTACTTCCAAAATGTGAGATTTGTGAACACCATTTTTCCTCCCTGGGAGTACTGATAATGATATGAGCAATTACATGAGAACCATGTGATCTTTTAGATATAATAATTCTGATTTGTAAAATGATAACTGAATGAGGTGTTTTGGTTTCTCTTACTCTTTAAATGCTTGACCTCCCATGATTCTCAATCCTTTTACCTTATTATTGATATGCAATAGCTAAGCTATCCACTCCTGAGAGAACATAGGAATGTTTGAGTTTCTCTGGCTCTTATATGTTTCAGAAAAATCATTTTATAAAACAAGCATGTTTTATGTTTTTGTGTGTGTGTGTGTGTGTGTGTGTGTGTGTGTGTGTGTGTATGCATGCATGCATGGATATATGTGCAGTGAAGGCCAGAGAGAAATCTTAGATGTCATTTCAGGAATACTGTTCTTTTTTTCCCTTTCTTTTTATAGATATTTTGTTTAGCATCAGAAAATGAATGCTATGTTGGACCATTATTTGTTTCTTTTTTCAAATCAATTAGGCATTTTGAGAGTTTTTTCATCAAAATTAATTTCTAATCCAGACATGATGACTCCCAGTTCTTGGAAGGCTGAGAAAGTTTGAGGCCAGACTGAATTACATGGTGAGTTCTAGGATAGCCCGGACTGCACAGAGAAATCCTATCTTAAAAATAAAAGCAAAAGAGAAATATAGCGAGGATTTTAATTTTTTATAATTTATTTTTTATTTATATTTTTCTAATTTTACATTCATATTGGTGACTTATCCTAGTGAAATATTTTCTATAAATTAACTACTGTTATTTTGTAAAAGCCCCACTCTGCTTCCCTTCTGGGAATGTGTTTTATTGTCTTTTAAAATATATATTACATAATCTAGAAAGAATATTTTTCAGAGTAAATACTAAAGATATTCAGGGCTGGAGAGATGGCTTAGCTGTTAAGGTGCCTGCCTTCTAAGCCTAAGAACGCTGGTTCCAGTCTCCAGCGGTTCCAATCTCCAGGTCCCACGTTTAGCCAGATGTAGTGACACAAGGGCGCAATGCCACACTTGACCACAAGGGGGAAGCACGCATCTGGATTTCGTTCTCAGCAGCTGAGAGGCTGCTGGTGCGCCCATCTCTATCTGTCTTCCTCTCCCTCTCTCTCTGTGGAAAAAAAAATACTAAAGATATTCAGATATTCACTAATATCAACATCTTACAAAATTTATATATATATATCTTTATTTATTTATTTATTTATTTATTTATTTATTTATTTATTTCCACTGAAATGGTTTCCATCCACTGTAAATGAACTCCAGATGTACACACCACTTTCTGTACATGGCTTTTACGTGGGTCCTAGGGAATCGAACCCTAGTCATAGGCTTTGCAAGAAAGCACTTTAACCATAGAGTCATGATGTTATCATCATCCAAACCAAATACTTTATACTGTGAGAAAATATAGAAAGTTACAAGAAAATGCATATAGAATGAATGAAGTAACTCGGAATAAGAGGCCGATCCCTTGGAAAATCATTAGTGTGCTACTTGTATTTAAACACTAAAAGGTCATCTACATAAAAAATAAAAATAACATAAATAATATGCCAAAGCCATGTGTTTCTTTTTTGTTTGTTTGTTTGTGTTTTGAAGCTAGGGTCAGGCTCTAGGCAGGGCTGACCTGGATTTCACTATGTAGTCTTAGGCTGTCCTCGACCTCACAGAGATCCTTTCACCTCAGCCATCCAAGGACTGGGATTAAAGGTGTACACCACCATGCTTAGCTTAGTTTGTCTCTTTTATACCAGTGGTTTAGTGGGCAAAGTATAGCGACTTAAAGAACATTTTAGGGTGTCTTTATGAAAACTCACAATGTAGTTTTATTTACTTGCTACCATAGACCTAGTTTCACATTATCCATTTTTATTGCAATGTCACTCACCCTGAAGAATATCTTAGACTACCTTTGAAATGCATCCTCACTAAGAGAGTCCTCCACACTTCTAGGCTGGAGGTCAGTGAGTGCCCCATGAGAATCTAATATCATTTAGTTATTCCTCTCCTGGGCATGTTATCTTAATTTTATCAGGCACCAGATATAAAGTAGGTCCTTTATGTTTATTATCTTGTTCAATCATGGAAATGATATTTCTTCCAAAAATAAAGACTCATTATAAATGTCAACGAATCATCACCTGTTACTGTCTGAATCACAACTGCCTTTGCTGAGAGAGGCATAATAAGGTTATTTGCAAATGCTAAATGATTGACAGTAACTTGATGAAGAGCACCTGCCACTTAAGGCCTTCCTAGGGATTCTACCAAAGCTTCCTAAACTCGTAATCACAACAGCTTGAAATAGCATTCCCTCATTCCTCATGCTTTCTTACTGCAAATGAAGTGATCACTGATCAATCTAAACCTTGCAGGGATTTCCTCTCATTAGTATCAGCTTCTTTTATATAATTGCTTTGACTGCTAGATGGTTGGTGTTGTATTCCTTAATTTTTTTTCTCCTTGAAGAAGGTGGTCTAAGGTTCTTAACAGGGCAGAATAGATTCATTCTTTATGCATTAGACATTGACTCAAAAAATAATAAAAAATTAATAAAACATAAAGGAGGTTAACTAAATTCCATTTTTCTCCTTAGCACTGTCCATTTTCTTGCATTGTTTTCCTTTAAAAATAAATTTATTTTTAATTAATAAGTTCATGGCTAACAGGTTTGAGAATTATCAAGATCTAGGAATGTTTAGTTAGAAGTCCCAAGGCAGTTGATACACATTTGCAGGTCCAGGTCAAGTACAGGTTCCAGTTCCAGTAGGCTACAATATGAAGAGTAAAGAAAAGACTGAGTAACAACATCCCAGCTTATGCCAAACAGGCAAGAGTTCCTTTTACTTTGAGGAAGATCAGCATTTTGACCCATTTAGGCCTTCAGCTGACTAGAACAGAGCTACCCACATTAGGGTGGACAGTGTGTTTTGATTATTCTGATATTCTCTCAGTAATACACACACAGAAATATTTTTAATGATGTTTTTCCAAATATCTGGTCATTTATTGTCCACTCAGACTGATGCATAAAGCACATCACAAGACTAACAATAATGTGCTTACTTTTTGACATTGAATACTTTAGTATAGTTTCATTTTTTATGATTTCTAAACATAGAAATGACCTCTGAGCAGTGGACACTTCCTTGGGAATTAATCGCTATGCTAGGGTTAATGGCCCACCATAATGAACTTTCTGAAACAGTCATTAATCTGTCCTGATTATTATTGCTTAATTACTGACCAAAGTTTCTTCATTGGTATAAGCTGAGTATGTCACCTCAGCCTTTTTCACTTGAAGGCATGTGTTTATGATTCTCTGGTCACATAGAAAACCAGGGTTGAAAAAGGCATATTAAGATCATCCTATGCACACATACTGACTGATATTAATGCATAAAATTAATAGCACATTGTTATAATGTGTGTTTAACAAAAAATAATTCAAATAAATTTTCATCAAACTCAACAAATGTGATACTACTTTATCAAAGATAACTTATATATGCATAATTATAATCTGAAATAATTACTTTATATTTTGTCACCAAAAATAAATAACTAATGCATTCTTGAAATTGTCATCATATTATTCTAATGTTTTTCTTTCTTTACCTAAATATGCATGCATATGTCTCCTTTGGTGCATGACCTATTATTTTAATAGCCATTATTATAACAAAAAGTTGTGTGAGAGTTTTTGTTCACGTTGGTCTTACATACAGTACTGTATTTATAGTGCACTCCATTCATAGAAATTAACTTTAATCTGTTCATTTATTATTTCACTTAAAATTTAGACACGAGTTGTTAGAATTTAACATGAGTTTAGAAAACTTGCCAAAATAAAACCATTCATAAAGGTGCTATATGACTTTAACTGAGTTCACAGTATATGGTCTTGTCTAACCAAATAGAACAAACACACTTATCCAATTAATTCCATTAACGTTATAAACAATAGTATATTTTAGCAGTTTAAGCCATATTATGCCTGTGTGGATGGGGCCTGTGGAGGTTAGAGGTCAACCATTAGCATCATCCTCAACTATACTGTCTACTTTCTCTGAGACAAGATCTCTCATTTGCTTGAAACTCATATCCAGGTCCAGCTTGCCCCAGGGATCCTCCTGTCTCCACCTACTCAGGATTGGAATAACAGACCTTGCATTTTCACATTGGTACTAGATCATGTCCAGGTCTTCATGCTTATGAGGTAATCACTTTGTTGACCTCGAGCCATTGACTATTTTTTAATGTTATTTAATGCCTAGTTCATACAACACTTGTTATATAACGTACAGATTTACTGTAATGAAATACTAAAACATCATACTTGGAACTATGAAGTTGCAGGTGCAGAAACAATTATAGTGGCCACCATTAACTATTAGCCCTGCAAAAATATCCTCCTGACTCATGTGGTGATGTTAAAGTAATGTCTATATAGTTTATCATAGCTGCACCTGATCAGGAATCTATAAGAGAGAGGTGAGTCAAAAAACAACTGCCACACTAAAAGATTTATGAGGAAACAAGCAATGCATTCTTCTTAGAGTCGATCCATAGTAAAATATTTCAAACTTAAATACACTCTGGACATACAGACCAAACTGAGGGCCTTCCAGAAAGATGTGGTCAAACAATTAAGACTAAAGGAAGAAATGAAACAGATTTTGTCACTTTTATTTAAAAATGATTCTTAAGAACAGTAATGTTATCTAACAGAAACCCTATGTGATGAAAATATAGGAAGTTAATCTATATAGAAAGAATGGAAAGATAAAGAGTGTCACATTCCTAGGAATCTAATTATGCTTTTGAAAGTGCTCCTTTGAATAGATGAACATAACCATCATATACTAAAGTTAGGACAAGGATTGTTTTGTCATAAAAAGAATGCTAATATCCCATGTGCATAATTAACATTCCTTGTCCCCTCAAAGTGGCTAAGTCTTTTCTCTGAGTTTCTAAGAATAACAAAGGGCATCCCAATAGGTTGATCAATGTCCTGCTGTTTTCTGGGTAGGATATAGAGGGAAGCAGAATGACCTTTGTCAAGGGTCTTTTCCTAGCCTTAGGAGAGAAGCTTCCTCTGGCCTTTGCATGTGTACATGGGAGCATGCATCTGTTCATGCATGTACATAAAGCTCACATGCAATTAAACAGCACCCATACTCAACACACACCAAAAAAAGAGAATTATTATTTTGGAATTTTTTTATTAGTTATGGACATACTTATGTAGAAACAACACGAGTTAGTATCATCCTTTACCTCATCCCTGCCCTTTCCAAAGGGGCTTTCCTCCTTCGTGTCTCAGGTTATCCCTATGGGGATTGTGGGTTGTGCACTGTGGGAGGAGCAGCAGTCAGTTGTGGGGGAGAGGCAATGACTCTGTGTATAATGTCCCAACATGTGGCTCTAAAAATCTTTCTGTCCCCTCTTCCATATAATTTCCTGAGCCATGGTGGGTGTGTTTTAAGTCTACTTCAGTGATGGGCTCTTAGGATCCTCTGGATCTCTGCTTTGGTAGGTGGTGCGTGTCCTCACTGTCTATCTCCTTCACCCTGCAGCTGATTATCAGGTTCGCCATGAAAGGAGCACTCTTGCTCAGCTCTCCAGTTCCTTTGTTTGTTTAGCTGGGGCGAGGCTTAAGTGTGATGGGTAGTTTATCTCCTCTGGGCTTTTGTGATTTTTAATCAAGAAAAATATTCCTTAAGAATAAATTAAAATCATGATATTTTCAGATAAATAAAAGCCAAGAGAATTAGTTTCCAGAAGAATTTTCCTAAAACAGTGGCTAAAGAATGTTTTGAAAGCAAATGGAAACAAAGAAGGAACCAAATCATTCAGCTTATGGGAAAACACGGCAAAAATAAACTGTCAGTAATTATGAAATAGGATTTTTTTTTTTACAACCAAAATAAATTTCTAAAATGGGTTTGATGACTAGAGCAGAAATTCTAATATGGGCTGATGTGGCATTTAACTCATTCAGAAGAGGTACTGACAATTGTCCAGGGCACAGGAGAGGGTGAAGAGAACAAAGGAGGTTAGCTGATAAATTGTTGGCAGAATTGCACTGTGGTGAGTATGCAGTAAGTCCTACCTAGATCAACTGCTGTAAAATGTACACAAACAAATAAACCCAAATACTATGGATGTATTTGTATGGGTATATAAATTCTGAAGTGTATCTATGAATACCATGATAACAACAACAACAAAAAAGCAAATGTAATTAAGTAGGCATAGTTTCACACCAATAAGTGACACAAATGTTTATAGCTTCTTCATTTATTGAAGATAATCACTGTAAACAGCTAGGTGTCCTTCCATAGGTAAATTAGCAGCTATATAAACCATGGGATATTCACACCATAGAACACTACTGTGGTAATTTGAATGTATGGTGCCATACACTCAGCTGTTTTACTAAAATTGAGTTTTTAGCTTCAGCCCCTAGCAAGCAAACTCCTGCTAGTGGAGGCATGTCACTGGGGACAGATCTGAATTTCAGCCAAAGGTAAGCAGTGAGATCTGAGCTCTGGCTTGGTCAAGGCTTGCTGTTTTTTTTTTTTTTTTTTTTTTTTTTTTAAAGTTAATTTTCTTAATTTTATTTATGTATTTATTTGAAAGAGAGAAAGAGGCTGAGAGAGAGAGAGAGAACGGGTCCTTTAGCCACTGCAAATGAACTCCAGACACATGCGCCACCTTGTGTATCTGGCTTATGTAGGGACTGAGTAAATGAACCTTGGTCTTTAGGATTCACAGGCAAGCACCTTAACCGCTAAGCAATCTTTCCAGCCCTCTGTTTTTTTGGTGTTTGCTGGCTGGGTGGTGGTTTCTTTCCCGGCTTGAATTTATGAATGGAAGATAGCTTCTTCCACTACTGATAGAACTTTCCCTGAATCTGTCTTCTTGTAATAAATCTCATCCTCCCATAAAACTGTGTTTGGTTAGATGGTCATCCCAGAATCATGGAGGTGTCTACAACTACTTGCCAATAAAAATGCATAAACAAAACTACCTTAGTAAACCTTTAGTAAATTATGCTTAGTTTAAAAAAAAGCCAAGGCCAAAAACTATTATATTGTCTATGATTCTTTTCCCACATTTTTTTTTTGAAATGACAAAGGATGGAAAATCTTGTAACTATAGTTTTTCCTTCTTTTCTTTAGTTGGAAATGGGATTTGAATATACTCAATTTTAAATCATTTAATTGGGCATGGGCTACTCTATGCCAAGATGCAGGGATACAAAAAGAGAAGAAAACTTTGTGTTTATTGAGTCTATATGTCACTTCCTAAAACACAACACACTTGTCCTGAGTCCTTTAACTTCTGATTCTAATTTCCTGTAATGACAAGTCAGGGGTCTATTAAGACTCATCTAATATCTCCACCTTCTTTTGTTTGAAGGAAACTAAATTCAAAAAATAATATATATATCTCGGGCTGGAGAAATGGCTTAGTGGTTAAACGCTTGCTTGTGAAGACTAAGGACCCTGGTTTGAGGTTCGATTCTCCAGGACCCACCTAAGCCATATGCAAAAGGGGAATAATACACATCTGGAGTTTGTTTGCAGTGGCTGGAGGCCCTGGCATCCCCATTCTCTCTCTCTCTCTCTCTCTCTCTCTCTCTCTCAACCTGCCTATTTCTGTATCTCTCTCAAATAAATAAATAAATAAATAAATAAATAAATATTTTTAAAAAGATAATATATATCTCATCATGAGGCTATGGAGTTCAGTGAAATCCTCAGACTAGAGCAATGATGTATTTTTAAAATATAAAGTATGAAATAGAAATTTGAACTTTCAAAATACAAAATATGAAATAGAAAGTTGAATATACTTTGGTACATGGTTCATGTTTATTAATGTCTCTAATTCACAAGTATATATATGTTTTATTTAACTTTAGCTGCGTATAAAGTATTGGCTCCTTTATTATGAGTTTCACATTACAATCATATGTCCTTAAATTTAGTTAGTTAATTTGCTAATACAACTGTCTCATGATAGGGTATGAAAAATAACTTTTTCACCTTTGTCACATATATTGATCCCACACTTGGTTTTGTCTGGAATGATCCCATTATATGTCACTTACTGTAAAGTATAATTACTCATAGTCACATACAACTCTCAAAACCACACCTTTTTAGTTGATGTGGAATATGCTCAAAGTAATTGTTAAAATAACTATTATACAGCACTAATGTTGTTAATAATCTAATAATGTATACACACCGAGTACTTGGAAGTAACAAAAATTATAAATTATTTTGATGTATCTAGAGAGTGTCATAAAAATTCTTTCATTCAAATCTTCATCCAGTGAAATTGTCCTTTCTATTTCCTATTTGACATTGAATTGCTTCTGTATTTGCAATTGCTGTTTATATATAAAGAACTTATAATTTGCTGACACAAAATTGCCAGTTTGTCTCAGTGCACTTAGATTTTTACGACAACTTCTCCAATTTTCTATTTTTTGTTTTTATATAGACTTATACACAAAACTTAATTTTTATCTTTGAAGTTGAATTTTATTACTTTGAGGATTCTTATTTACTCAGCATTATTCTTGTTTAATTTTTATGCAACTGTATTGAATTTAAAGCATACATGAGGATACAATCTATTTTACTTTGTATTTTATGTTGTATGGAATACAACTGGAATCATTGTTTAATTAACACCTAATAACCTAAAAGCCTCATATATTTTGAGTGGCTTGAAATGTCTATTCTACTCATGTCTACTCTAAATTTTATGAAGCAATTTTACATTATTCTAATTCAAATATATACATATTTACACACATATGAATATCCATACCAGTGTATGTGTGTACATTTTAAAATTCATTCCTATCTTTTAAACTGAGTCTCCTCATTACTAAATGTTTTAGTAGGTTAGTATTTCTATGTTTTATTTGTTTGGTGATGTTTTCTGCCTACATTTGTATTACTTTACATTTTGAATGGAGTATTGGCCTTTTCATTCCTTTATTTTAATTTGTAGCCCATGCCTTATACTCTGAAGTTTTCTGGATAGACACTAGTTTGACTCCTATTCTCCCTTGTTTTCTAGTTGAAAGAATGAAATCCTATTCTATTTAATTACTCACTTGTAGTCATAATTATATTATTATTTAGAACTAATTTTATTTTAGATGAGTTTTTGTTTATTGTCAAAGATAAGATAATTTCTTTATTTTTATGTTTTATTATGTTTCATCATTAGCATGGCTCAATTTCAACATTAAACTGTCAGTTTTCAAAAGTTTAAATAAACTGGTACCTTTTGTACGAAAGATTTACAGCTGCACTTATTTACCCTTGTGTGTCCTCTTGCTGTTAAATATTGACTCAGTTTTTTTTCTCCTCATAAATCTATACATATAACTTCATTGTTTAGTTCATTAAAAGTTTCTTTGGATAGCTGGGGAGGAAGCTCAGAGGTTAAAGGTGCTTGCTTAAAAAGCCTGCTCATCAATTCCCCAGCCACCCATGTAAGGCCAGATACATACACACATACACACATACACCCACACACATTCCCAAATAAATACATAATACAGTTTAGAAAAAAAAAATTAGAACAGTCTAGTTTTGCCATCTTGAAGAAAACTAGGTGCAAGATTTGCTCTGTTATTCTTTTAATATCCTCTTAAAATCACTTCTGTTTTATATTTTTTTTTCCATTTCTCCAGGTGTTGATGATCAATCTTATATTAAAATTTCTTGGTGTACAAAAAAGTGTTTTCACCTAAATTATAGGAATCTTTATAGTTATTCCATCTCAACAGGTTATTTATTTATTTATTTTTATTTTTATTTATTTTTGGAGAGAAACAACAGAGAGGGAGAGGGAGACAGATAGAGAATGGGTGTGCCAGCAGTCTCTCAGCTGCTGTGAAGGAAATCCAGATGTGTGTGCCCCCTTGTGGGCAAGTGCGGCATTGAGCCCTTGCATCACTTTATATCTGGCTAAACGTGGGACCTGGAGATTGGAACTGGGTTCTTAGGCTTAGCAGGCAGGTGCCTTAAATGCTAAGCCATCTCTCCAGCTCCTCAACAGGTTTTTAATATCCCTTTTCTCCTCTCCCTCTTCTTTTCCTCCTTTTCCCCTCCCCCCTCTCTCTCTCTTTTACTGCATTTTGCTTCAGGGACTGAAATATTGTGGAGTTTTGTTCCTATAGATATAGTTGTTGCATATTCTTCTAACTTACTGTTGCAGTCAGGTTCACATTGCTGGTAGAAATCACCCAACCAAGAGCATCTTGTGGGGTAAAAAGAGGTTTATTTTGGCTTACAGGCTCAATGGGGAAGCTCCATGATGGCGGGGAAAATGATGGCATGAGCAGAGGGTGGACATCACCCCTTGGCCAACATAAGGTTGGCCATAGCAACAGAAGAGTGTGTCAAACACTAGCATGGGGAAACTGGCTATAACACCCATAAGCCCACTCTCAACAATATACTACCTCCAGTAGACTTTAATTTTCAATCACCATCAGCTGGGGAATCTAGCATCCAGAACATGTAAGTTTATGGGGGACACCTGAATCAAACCACCACACTTACCTTTTCCAAATTAATTTCCTCCGCTAGCTATTTGTCCATTGTATTTTGTCTCATCTTAATTTAAATCTGATAAGTTACAATGTGATCTACTTTTCTATGATTTCTGACCTATTTTAATAAATTTTCACTGAAATTGCTTACTGTAAATGAGGTGATTTTTAGTGTACTAATATTCTATCATTATTATTGCTTTATTTGACCATTTAATTGTTAAATTTATGATCACTAAATTCAAATTAATATATTTTGTATTTTTCTATATTTCTCAAAAAAATTTAAAGTTATTTCATTGTTTCTAGAATAAATTATCTCTTTTTCTTTTCCCTTTTTTTTTTTTTTTAAACCATCATATCTCTTAGTCACTGCAAATGATCTCCAGGTTCATGTGCCACCTTGTGCATCAGGGTTTACTTGTATACTGAGGTATTGAACCTTAGTCTTTAGGCTTTGCAGGCAAACCCTTTAACCAATGATCCATCTCTCCAGACCATTTTAACCCTTATATCTTCTTTTCCTTGGATTGTTATTTGTCTTTTTTTTTTTTTTTTTTTTTTTTTTTTTTTTTTTTTTGAGGTAAGGTCTTGCTGTAGCCCAGGCTGACCTGAAATTCACTATGTTTGTCAGGGTGGCCTTGAACTCACAGTTAGCCTCCTACTTCTGCCTCCCAAGTGCTGGGATTAAAGGCGTGTGACACCACGCTGGGCTTGTCTTGGTATTTTGGTTCTTCACCTTAACATGTTTTTGTGGTCTTTGGTCAAGTACTCAGCCTCCCCTGTACTATGTCCATGCACATTTACATGTGAGCATATTATTTGTCAGTGAAGTTGGTGGTAGAGCTTTCCTTCAATTTATCAGGAGACTATAGGTTGCAGGTTCTGTTTTATATAACCTGTTCTAATTTTCCATTGACACTTAGTAGGTGGGTGATTTATGGAAGAGTAGTATAGCCAGAGGGTCATTGTTGTTGCTGATATGTTTTAATTAATCTACTTTTTAAAAATTAAAATTGCCTGATGGAATCCTTATAGGTGGTGAGCATATCAAAGCTCTGACTTCTATGGTTTTCCTGACATAATATGATTACAAGATTTGGGGGCACTAGTATTCATTTCTCCTTCATTCCAAGCAAGTGCAATAGGATGTTGCCGTATCTAATCTCCTGTTGGCAAAATGATATGATGACAGATATAATTTTCTACATATTCAAAGTCTAACAGGTATGATAGCGAATATTTCCAGGCAATGATTTCCATTTCAGATGGCTGCTCTGTAAGTGTCCTTTGGCCACATGGCCTCTTCTTTACTTGTCTGCAGGTGGTGGCATTTGGAACATTAACCTTCAGGCTGCAGTTTCCTTCTCCCACTTTTGCTTTTCCTTGCTAGAATTAATTTTAATCAGATGGTAATTAAAATAGGCACTGCATAACCAGCTCACATTTCTGCAGGTAATTAAAGCTTCTAGATTCATGCATTTTCCCCTCCCAGCTCTGTTAGAAACAGTGGCATATCATTTGTAATTTTCCTTGCAGCACAATTCTTGTTGTAGTCATGGCTTCAAGTTCTAATAAATCTCTTGCAAACAACTTGTCTTGGCTTGGGATATAAGACAGCAGAAATTATAAACTGTTCATTTGTTCTTCTTTCCTTTAAAATGTGTAATTCCCAGTAGTATGCTATTGATTTAAAAAAAAAACTATAATTAGTAATTGTGTTAATAGGAAATAGCAGGGAGTGATGTCCCAGAAGTCAGGTTACTTACTAAACCCTAGAGCAAAGACCCACATTTTTATTATTTCCATTCATATTTCTTTCACTTTTGTAGTAGCAAATATGATACAAAGGATTTTCCAAAAAAAGATAATATTTCTTTGTGTGGTGAAAAACAATTAGGAGACTTGGTTTCATATAATACTCTTTCATTGCACAATTACTATATTACCTCATTGTCGAGATAGACCACCTACTTACTCATAGTGAAAAAATACCCCTTTATTCATTAATATTTTTATTGATTTATTTGAGACAAAGAAAAAGGCTCTCTCTCTCTCTCTCTCTCTCTCTCTATATATATATATATATAGAGAGAGAGAGAGAGAGAGAGAGAGAGAGTGTATGTGGGCACACCAGGGTATCCTGCCACTGAAAATAAACTCCAGATGCACGCACTGCTTTGTGCATCTGGGTTTATGTGGGTACTGGGGAATGCAATCTGTGTCATTGGGCTTTGCAAACAAGTATCTTTAACCCCATTTTTTATGGAAACTCCCAATGAAGGTTACTCTTCAGAGGTATTTTTGAATAATTTCAAACACCTTAGATAAAATACACATGTCAATACATGGAGTGAATTTTTTTGTTGGCAATATTTAAATTAATTAATTACTTTCAACATAATGCACATAGATCATATTCCCATTGGGGTTATACTTTATGTTCTGTCTTCCAGCCACTATTATATTAAGGGTTGTCCTCAGTGTGGTTACTGGTATTTGCTGCGGGGTCATGAATGCCCTAGTCAGTCTCTGTGGAAGAGACAATGACTCAGGTTACTCCTTCCCACCCTGGGGCTCTTACAGTCTTTCTCCCCCTTATTCTGAATGTGATCTGAGCCCTGGAGGACATGTTATGTTTCCTTTAGTGTTTAAATTTTTAAATTCAAGATTTTTTTTTTTTCTCCAACGTGTTGCTACATTTAGTGTGGGTCCTCGTGTAACATTCTGCTTCCAACCTGGAGCTGCTCAAAGGTCACTGGCAATCCCAACCTCATACCATCAAATCACATGTTTAATAGCATTACCAAACCAGAGAGCAGCCCACCAACATCTCACTCTTTGGGATGAGACTGCCTCTTAGCCATCGCTAACACCCCTGGTGAGCAGCTCACCATACATCTGGTGGTTATGAAATCTCATTTCATTACACCACTAATTTACAGGGAATGAAATTATAAACAAGGTGATTATGGAGTGTAATTTATGGTCCATGTAATTATATAGCTGTCAAAGTATTGCTGGAAGCTGAATTGTGCAGTAAAGGGCTGCACTTTTTGCCTGGTTGACTGAGTTTGCTAATTGTCCACAGCTGAAAATATTTTTTTTTTTCTACTGCAAGATCAGCAACCTTCAGTTTGGAGTGCCCAGTTAAAGCTGGTTATAATTACCTGCCTGAATGGAAATGTTGCCTACTGGCTACAAACACACACCTTCAGGTGATGGAAAATAAATCCCTAAACCTTTTGGTCAAATGAGAATATTTTTACTTTCCTGACAGGGGTAGGAGGGTCCTTAATAAAATGTAACAAGTAACTATGACTCTAGAGCCATGAATATTTTATCTCTATATGTAAATACTTATCATTATATACACTCATACTTCAATCTACATAATAAAAGTAATAGTACTAGAAAGACAGTGATGGGAAAAAAAAATCTACATTTTCTCTTTCTCAATTAATTATAACTCTGCACTTTGTTATAGCGATCTTGGTGCCTGTGGCTAGTAATAGAAACTCCACCTATGTGTAATCAAATGCAGGAGAAGGATACCTAGTGCCTTACCTGATGCCAATATGAGAAAGAAAGCATACTACGCCATTAACACAAAGGTTTGTTTACACAGCTCTAATCTGAACGGTTTCTGCCACAGAATCACTGACTACTTTGCTGGTTCTCGTGTCCTACATGTTACCTAGGAAATATGAGCATGTTAAAAATATTCCTGAGGAGGTAATTCTGTAGATGAGCATAAATTTCAATGACAAAACAGAAGTGCACAAACCATATTGCTTATGAAACTGGATCAGATCCTTTCTGTAAATCTGTCTTCATCTGCCTTTACTCTTGTTCTTGAGAAGATAGCCCAAGTTCTCTTTGTCTTCTTGTTTTGTTTTTTTTTTTTCTTTCTGTTTCTAGGATCTGATCCGTATGATTTCTGCATGTTTATTGCTCTGCTAAAGTAACAAAGACTGTAGTACATTTGCTCTCAATTTTCCACTTAGAGAGTACAAAGTGCTATTCCTCAGATTTCAGCTATGTTAATGCCTCTGAAACAAAGCCAGTGATTTGTTATTGTTTTTTAAAGTTAAAAGCTATAGTACATGATATTATAGGCAAGCAGGATTTTTATGTGCAATAGCTATGCTATAGATCAATTTTCTTTTAAAAATAAGTATAGTTTTGACTAGTCATGATGACTCATGTCAGTAATCACAGTAGTTGGGAGGCTAAAGCAGGAGGATTGCCCTAAGTTTGTGACCAACAAGGCTACATAGTGAGTTCTAGACAAGTCTGGGCTCCAGAGTGAGGCCTTGGCTCAAAAAGACCCAAATAACTAATAATAATAATAATAATAATAAACTAATAACTATTATCATTATTATTAATAGTTGATTTCCTACTATTTGCCATATATATTTCACAATTTCTTCATAGGCTATAATATAATGTAACTCAGTAGGTGAATGGTAGTCATCAGGAAATAATATTGTTTAAGGAGGTCATGATGGTCTAGATACAGGAAAGTGTCTTTTTGTCTTGAACTTAATAAAATAATGTATTGTCAGTAACCAGCAATATGTTTCTTAGTAAACAATTTATCAATTTTATCATGGTCATAAAGTCCTTTGGATTTAATTTATGAATGTAAGTACAGATAAGCAATCAGAAAAATGTTCACATGTAACACTTGCTATCAATAAAAAAAAGATTGAAAAGGGGGCTGGAGAGATGGCTTAGTGGTTAAGCGCTTGCCTGTGAAGCCTAAGGACCCCGGTTCAAGGTTCAATTCCCCAATACCCACTTAGGCCAGATGCATAAGGTGACACATGCATCTGGAATTCGTTTGCAGTGACTGGAGGCCCTGGTGCACCCATTCTCTCTCTCTCTCTGTCTGTCTGACTCTTTCTCTCTCTGTCTATTGCTCTCAAACAAATAAATAAATAAACAAAGAATTTTTGAATAGATTAAAAGGAAACTAATTGGTATTTCAATGAAGACTATTTTAATAAATTATGGTATGAAATTAAGCTACTAGTTGAGGGCTGGAGAAATAGCTTAGCAGTTAAGGTACTTGCCTGTAAACCTAATGACCTGAATTTGATTCCCTGGTACTGATTTAAAGCTAGATACACAAAGGGATGCATGCATGTGTAGTTGTTTTGCAGTAGCTAGAGATCCTGGTGTGGGCATCTGTCTGTTTGTTTGTCTCTCTCCTTGTAAATGAATAAATAATAATAATTTTATTAAAGATAATAGTTGAAAGAAAGCAAGTAAAATATTGTATCAATATTATAATGTTTTATGAAAATGCACAGACATAGAGAATTAGAAATGGGAGGGTGCAAAATAAAAGGTGGATCAGTTAAGTCGTGTGGCCATGCATAAATTACTTTCAAAATACCATTGTTAAAGTACTGCTGTGTAATGCATGTTATAGAATATTTTAAGGTGAAACTTGAGCTGTTTTCCCTTCTTGTTTCTCATTTTAAAGAACCTGTTTGGCTAATAACAAGGTTTTAGTCTTCATAGACAGATAAAACTCTACTGTAATTGACTAGCTTTGTCAGTTCCTTGACCAAGAAATCTTACAGACTCATTTGCTTGACTAAAACCTGTTGGGGGCTCTGAGACACTCAAGAAGAGATTTTTAGAAAAGGTCTTGCATGGAATTCAATTTTCCAGGACTGTTTGCTGAAGAGGGTGTTGCTAAAACATTGGGGTTTAGCTTCTATTTATAGATGTCCCCCCATTATATTTAAGAGTTTTATCAAAGCTTCTTGGATTTTCAGCTACCTGGCTGGAGGAGGTGTCACTGGGTGATCCTAGGGTCCGACCCTAAGGTGTGGGGGCAGATCTGATTCCAGCCAGAGATAGGCAGGGTGTTTCAGTTCCTCCTGGGTGGTCCTGGGATGTGATTGCTTATGGTGCTGGTGGTTATTTTCTCTCTGCTTGGATCTGTGTAAAGGAGGCCTGCTTCTTCCATCATTATGGAATTTCCCCTTGATCTGTAAATTCAATAAATCCCTGCTTCCCGTGACTGCATCTGATCTGAAAGTTCATCTAAACCATGAGATGAGAAGATAACCAGCATCTCCTGTAACAATAAAAATTGTGGGCTGTAGAGATTGCTTACTGGTTAAGGTGCCTACCTGCAAAGCCTAAGAATGCTTGTTCAAATCCCCAGGTCCCACATTTAGCCAGACACAAAGTGACACAAGCACGCCATGCTGCACATCATACAAGGGGGAGCATACATCTGGAGTTCGTTCACAGTGCCTGAAAATGCCCTGGCACACCCATTTTCTCTCTGCCTCTTCCTCTTTCTCGCTGTCTCTCTCAAATTAAAATAAATAAATAAAAACTCTTTTGTCTTTATGATCTAAGGTTATAGGAAATTCAACCCCTGATTCCCATGTTTGATGCAAACTTAAATTATTTTTTAATATATTATTTTTTATTTACTTACTTGAGAGAGAGAGATACAGAAATAGGCAGGTAGAGAGAGAGAGAGAATGGGCGTGCCAGGGCCTCCAGCCACTGAAAGTAAACTCCCGATACAATGCACCCCCTTGTGGGTCCTGAAGAATCGAGCTTCAAACCGGGGTCCTTAGGCTTCACAGGCAAATGTTTAACTGCTAAGCCACATCTCCAGCCCTGAAATTCTTTTTAATATGAGGTGCTGTTATGAATATGCAAACCATTATAATTGAGCAGTTATCAAAACACTGATCTTAAAAAAAATGTGTCCAAGGTGTTAAGAAAAAAATGTTGTAGTTTAATATATTTTCATGTGTGTTTATAGTATATGTGGTATGTGCATGTGAGCATGTGTGTATTCTGTGTGTGTGTGTGTGTGTGTGTGTGTGTGCGCGCGCGCACGCAGATGCTCATGCCACATAGATACTGGAGTATATCAGGTATCCTCCTCTTGTCCATTTTCCTGAGACAGAGTCTCGCACTGAAATCAGAGTTCATGTTTTTCAGTTAGTTTGGCCAGAGAGCCCCAGTGACCCTCTTGTCTCCAGCCCCCTCAGTGCTGGGGTTCCAGGCAGGCATGTGCAGCCATACCCAGTTGTTTTTTTTTTTTTTTTTTTTTTTTTTAAGTATGTTGGGAGTTGCAATTAGGTCCTCATGCTTGCACAGCAACTTCCCTTACCTGATAATCTATCTCCCCCTACCCTCCAGAAAACAGTTTTCCATCTAGACATGATTTTCAAGTTGTGGTTAGCTGGTTACATTCAATCCAGTATCCAAATAAAGTATGAAATCCCTGATTTGGAGCAAAGCTGGTTTCCTGCAGGAAGAAAACCATTCACCAGGATGTCTGACCAATACACACTGATGCTTTAAATCTACCCTTTCTTCAGGCAAATTGGCAGTGATACCTGCTTGTGTCAGATGTTAGGGAAAGGAAAAAAAGCATTTATTATCGAATTTCAAATAAATGCATGTATATTCTAATGTTTAAATTCTTCATTTATTTTCCTTTTTAGAGAAAAAAAAAATGTTTTCTTCCCCTGGAGTTTATCTCATTAACACAATGTTGAATTATTTCCATCTGGCAAGCTGGGGAAATTGTTGAGGATTATAGAAACCAAGCCAAAAACTAACATGATAAGTTATTTATTAGTTCTGGCCCTCCAGTTTCTTTACCCTAGTGGGACTTCTGGAGATAGATTCATTGTGTATTTGTAATCGTTTTTAAAAGGAAAAGACAATGCTGGTGTTTCTTCTTATAAAAGAAATCATGATATGCACCTAAATATCATGTCCAGGCTCAACTCCTAGATCTGAGTAGAATGGGTGGAGATATGCATGGACTGAAGATCTTTTATAATTGACTTCATCACTCATAGCACCAGCTATGGAAACATTACACTTGAATTGAAATGCCTGTATGGAATGAGAATAAGCTGGAAAGATTTCTTTAAGGAGCCAGAACCAAACAAAATCTGACAGGATTAGCAAGGAAGAAAAGAACAATGGCATGCAAACAAGCAAACAAACAAACAATGAAACAGATTAGCAAAGGGTACTGTAGCAGACAGCTTCAGGTTCGCTGAGATGAACTTCCAGACCAGGCACAGTTATGGAGGAAGGGATATTATTTATTGAAGCTTACAGATCCAGGGGAAGTTCCATAAAGGCAGGAAAAGCAGCCTGTTCACAGGGCCAAACAGAGAGAGAAAGCCAACCAGCCACCACAGCACACAGAGCAAAACTACTGCCAAAAGGTCACACAGCACACTTCAGGAACTCCTGCTAGGAACATTTGCATATCTTTACAATGGAGTCTCAAACCCACCATTAACATCTTAAGACCGGCCCCCAGTGACCTTGCCTCCAGCAAGGTGATTGCAGATGCAAACTATAAAGTAATAAAACATTGAATATATTGGGGGACATATATTCAAACTACACAGGTACATTGTTGAAATCATAAGAAGGAATGGCATGGCTTAGAAAGTCTCTCTACCATTGATGTCCATTGGGATAGGCCTGAAGTGAGAAGCCATCCGAGAATGGGATAGCTTATGATTTTCAAAGTGCATGTAAACTGGTGGTGAGAAGTGCATGAAAAGTGGTGGTGAAAAGCCCCTTTAGTATTTTGCAGTGATGACTATCAAGAAAGGGAATAAAACACATGTGCAAATAGCAATAAAAAAAATGTTTCCGGGCTGGAGAAATGGCTTAGTGGTTAAGGCATTTGCCTGTGAAACCAGAGGATCCGGGTTCGATTGCCTAGGACCCAAGTAAGCTAGCTGCACAAGGGGCACATGCATCTGGAGTTCGTTTGTAGTGCCTAGAGGCCCTGGTGTGCCCATTCTCTGTCTTTCTGCCTCTCTTCTATCTCTCTCTCTCTCTGCTTGCAGATAAATAAATAAAAATTTAAAAATATTAAAATATATTTCCTGGGCTGGAGGGATCGCTCAGTGGTTAAGGTACTTGCCTGCAAAGCCTAATGACCCAGGATCAATTCCCCAGTATCCACATAAAGTCAGAAGCACAAAGTGGCACATGGATCTGGAGTTTATTTGCAGTGGCATGAGGTCCTGGTGTGCACATACACACAATCTCTCTCTATGTGTCTGTATCTATCTGCTTGCAAATAAATAAAGAATTTAAAAAGATGTTTTCTGATGTGCAACTGCCTCATTACAAACACTATTTGGCATATAAATGAGTAAGAAGAATTCACTCTGAATCACTACTGCCAAAAGAACATTTGAATGGTGCCAACAATAGTGATATTGGTATACAAGGAAATTTCATGAATAGCATTAAAACTGGGGAAAAAAATTGAAATGGACAAGAAGCATGTCTTTATAGTACCCTTTTCTCAGTTATCTGAAGCTATCCGTTTTTGATATGTCACAGCTCCAATTGGAGACAGATGATAGTACTAAAAGAGAACATTATTTATAAATAGATTTTTTTCCTGGCTGGGAAATACTGCTTATTTTTATGAGTTTACTCCTATGCATTCACTTCATTGTTGCAGCTGCCATATATGTGAAGGTGTGTGAATTTTCCTAAAAAGTCATCATAATATCTTACTTTTAATTTTACTACTGAGTTAAATGGACTCTTGGGTGCATGTCACTTAAAAATTGTATATGGATCATGTTTTTATTATTTGAATAATCAAAGAGTCTGCTTCCAGAGCACCCTTCTGTTTCTACAGAGAAGGCATGGCATGGAAGAGGTCCATGTTTAGAGAGCATGAGCTACATGCAGAAAGTGAACAGGAACTGTTCTTGCAGTAATAAGTAACTGCAAGAAGACACTTTCTATGCACCAGGTTAATAAAGTCAATGCTTAAGGCTTTATATTGGATAATTGATTTGAGAGACATTGAGCTAAAATTCTCTTCAGTTAGAAAGGAGTGTAAATGTGAATTTTTGGGGAAAAAAGGGTTTAAAATATATAAAAGAAGAATTTAGACCAGGACAATAGAGAATATTTCTTTTTAAATTAATTTTATTTATATGTTTTTGTGTGAGTGTATAGTATATCTGCTATACTATAGTGGGTATGTATGTGCAGTATGTGTCAATGTGTGCTTGTGTGTGTTGTGTATGCACACTGCATGTATAGATGTTTATTCCCCATGCACATGCATGTGGAGACCAGAATTGAACATAGGGTATTTTCCATCCATTGTTCATCCACATATGTCCTTGAGATGGAGCCAGGCTCTCAGTAATTCTTGACCTGGAAGGTATTTCAAAGGCTTCAGAGATTCACCATTCTCTCTCCCAGAGGACTGAGGTTAGGGTTGTACACTGTTGTTTATGTGTGTGCTCTCTGTGTGTGCTAAGGAATCAAACTCAGACAGGCTCTGTCCCCTTTTTTTAATTTTGAATTTTACATCTATATATGCCTACTTTGATGCATAAGATAGCATATTTTATATTAATTCCACCATATTTATTCCATTACTCTCAGCAAATTTGCCACTGGTTGAAAATCTCAAGTTAATAATGTCTTCATGAGTCACCTAGAGATTCAAATACAGTGGGTTTTTTACTAACCATGCATTATTCTGTGCTGCATGAATAAAATCCAATATGCAGCACTTAACCAGCAGGAATTATATCTGCACTCCTGTGCCTTATATCAGAATTGTGAATATCTTTTTTAGAAGGAAGTAGACATATTGGATCCTGCCAGGTTATAGTATTTCTCTAACATATCTGTATTCTTAGTTATCAATTCTTAGAGACAGAATTTGGTATAGTCACTTATCATATTTCCTAGTGTATTTTATAATATCAATTCATATTTCCCTTTACTTTGTCCCATCACATACTGTGACTCATGGGTTATCTTGAGACATGAATATGGATATAAAATGCAATGTTGAGTAAAAAATTTAGCAAGATTAATAACTTATTTGTATTCACATTTTCTCATTATTTCTCATTAGCAACCAACAGCTCTCCAACCCACCTCTATATGTTGCTGTGCTAAAACATGTCATTCCTCCATCAATATTCTCATGAAAACCCTTACCTAGCATGGATTGGTGCCATTCATTTTACATGACTCATTTGTGTCTGCTTTCAGCACCCAAAGTACTCAGGAGACTTCAAAATGAGGTATAAACATCTGTAGCAGTCAGCTCCACATCTCTCGGATGAATCTCCAGACCACAAGTTTTGGGAAGAAAGGATCTATTGAAGGTTACAGAAAGAGGGGAAGTTCCATAATGGCAGAAGAAGCTGGCCCACTTTCACAGGTCCATGGAGAGAGGAAAACCAAAAGATACCTCCACCAACACAAGCACGCACACTCCAGGAACCTCCTTATGGCAAAGCTCAGACATCCGGCATATTAGTCTGGAATTCAGATCTGCCCCCAGTAACAAACACCTTAGGGCTTGAACCCAGGATCCACCCAGTGACATCTCCTCTAGGCAGGTGGCTATAGATCCAAATTATAAGCTTTAATAAGCTCCTGAATTTATTGGGGGACATCCATTCAAACTACCACAGAATCCAAAATGTATCATTGCAAGATTTATAAACTAGTAATGACATATTTTGGTTAAATATTACAAAGATACTCTATCCACTCTCCAGATTTCTTAACAGTGAAATTGTCTATTTTATTCCATTAGTGTCTTAGGAGATAAGGCAATGAGATTATAATGGATATTTAAAAAAGATGTATAATAGGATATGAGAACTGTTAGTCATATGTACTCAAAGATGTTTATATAAAAGATGAATAAACTAATGTTTAATAAATGAGGTTAAAGTGGAGCATGGAATATGGAATAGATGCTTGCTTGTAAATTCTAGTGGCCCGGGTTCAATCCAAAGCTATCCATATAAGCTGGACACAAAAAGTGGCATAAGCATCTTGTGTTTATTTTTTTCAGCAAGAGGGCCCGGTGTGCCCATACATGTACACATACACACACACACACACACACACACTGACTCACACACACAGGCACACACAGACAGACAGAATTAAAAAAAAAATTTTAGATAAAAATGTTTTAAGGCTTTAAGTGAGATAACTTACCCAATGTTATTTAAAGCAAACATCAAGGTTGAACTATTACCTTAAAAAACAATTCTCATAATATCTGCTTAATTTAAAAGATAAAGGAAAGGATTTTAAGGGTTGGAGAGATGGTTTTGTGGTTAAGGTACTTGCCTTTGAAGACTGAGGACTCAGGTTTGATTCCCCAGAACCCACATAAGTCAGATGCACACTGGTGGCACATGCGTCTGGAGTTCATTTGCAGAGAACCTGCCAAGCCCATTCTCTCTCAAACTCACTCTCTCTTATAAATAAATACAAATAAAATATTATAAAAAAGAAAAGAATTTTAAGAGACTGGACATAAGTCAGGTATTTTAAAAATTACAGTGTAATGACCTTATATTTCCAAATATATTTATAGTTCTTATCTGGTGCCATGTAATATGGCCCTGAAACAAGGCATCTGGGATAAGTCAGTGGGCAGAGCTGGTCTGATTGTCTGTAGGTCACAGTATCTCTCAGAAAGTCTTTCATGCAGTATAACATGAGAAAAAAACTCACAAAATTACTTACATGGCTGTGAAAATACACTGGCCCCTCACTTGTGGGCCTGGAAATAATATTGCCTCAAACAGTACAGGAAAAATATGAGAACATTGGAAGCCATTGGCATTTTACAAGCTGATCTTGGATTTTGTATCACTTCTATTACTCTGCACTCTTCATTTAAAGTGAATCAAGTCCAGTCCATACTCAAATTCAGACAATCACAATAAAAACATAGTATACCAGACCTGAGGACATTGGAGGGTCTCTGAAGACCTGTTGAAGAAACACTGCTCATAAAGAATAGAATATTAAAACACTTATTCTTTTTAAAAATACATTTGTTGGCTGGGCGTGGTGGTGTATGCCTTTAGTCGCAGCACTCAGGAGGCAGAGGTAGGAAGATCACTATGAGTTCAAGGCCACCCTGAGACTACATAGTGAATTCCAGGTCAGCATGGACTAGAGTGAAACCCTACCTCGAAAAAAACAAAACAAAACAAAACAAAACAACAACAACAAAAAAAAACAAAGCAAAACAAAACAAAAAAACCCAAAATCCTTTTTTTTTTTTTTTTTTTTTTTTTTGGTTTTGTGAGGTAGGGTCTCACTCTGGTCCAGGCTGACCTGGAATTAACTATGTAGTCTCAGGGTGGCCTCAAACTCATGGCGATCCTCCTACCTCTGCCTCCCAAGTGCTGGGATTAAAGGCATGTGTCACCATGCCCGACTTCCAAAATACAATTTTAATTTTTGTCTGTATTCATGTATGTGGTGCTCATGTGTACATACACATGTATGCATATATGTAGATGCCTCATGTTTTTGTGAGTGTGTGGAAATGCACATATACGGACCTACATGTGGAGGTCAGAGTTGATTTCAAGTGTCTTCCTATGTAATTATCCTTTTGGTTTATTTAGACAAGATCTCTTGCTAGAATCTAGAGCTTGCCAGTTTGTCTAGTTTAGATATCTTGCTTACCTTCAGTATCCACTTTTTCTGTCCCCAAAATGCTAGGATTAATGGAGACTCCCACACCTGTTAGGCATTTATGTGTTTGCTGGGAATGAGGATCCTAACTCTGGACCTCATATTATATCACAAGTATGTTTTCCATTGAGCTATCTCCTAACACCCCACCCACATTATATAAGAAATATATCAAAAATAAGAAATATCTCTAATTTTACATAGGTATTACTAGAGTTTTGTATTTTGCCCAACAAACTACAGTCACTTGATAAACATTTGCTGATGAATAAGTGAGGACAAATTTTGTCTTTAAATTTTGAAGGAATGTGAAAGTTATGATTCAAAATGAGTACAAAGTCATTTTCACAATATTACTCTCTAGTCTTCCCTTTAGGGTGTTCAGTTAAATATTATCTTCCAGGTGAGGAAATCAATAACATTTCCTAAATTTATGGGAGAGATTTTTTTGAGTAAAAGTAGACTATTTCAAAGAGTGCTTTACTGAAACAATTGACAGATATAACATACAAGATACTTGGCTGTTAAATTACATTTATGTAACTTTGAAAATAGGATTTTTAAGTTTATTGACTTGAAGCTATTATCTCTCATGATCACCTTTCTACTCCTCTTGCCTGAATACCTAGAAGAATACAAAAACCTTGTATATATTCCTGTTTGTAAAATTATTAACACAATTCCTGGTTGGTAATATAAAGTAGTATAATTATAATTTATTGCTTTTTATTGATTGTTTGTGACTCTCTGCCTGCCATTATACATTCAATACACTCACATGTTCTATGAGCTGTAAGTGAAAGCAACTTAAATTTAAAATATATTTGGTTCAGTTATACTACAAATAATCCTCATTGTTTCGTATAGTATTTCAGCTGAAATTTGATATTAAAGTTTAAAACAAGGGAGAATAGGAGTCAAACTAGTGTTTATCAGTAGGTTAATTTTATCACTTGCAAAGCAAAAGCAATTAGTAAAAAAAAAAAAAAAAAAAAAAAAAAAAAAAAAACTACAGTAAAATATAAGCCTGAAAACCATGTGTTTCCTCACACTAGGTACTGGACTTAAAGGCATGATAGCCTCAGTATGGTTTTGTTAATAACACTTTTGGGGGATTTTCTCACTCTTTCTAATCTCTAGATTTTTAATCTATGAATTGGTATATTTTAATTATAGGGAATGACTAAGTGAAAGAAGTCAATGAGATAGAAAATGTTTATTATTTAATGGAACCAAAAGCTAGCTTGGATATATCTCATGCTATGTAAAATGATCAACTTAGACTAAAATATTATTTAGTTAAGGACTTGTGTGATAGTGATGGATACAATGGGCTGTCTTTGAGAATCATGCCAGTTTCCAATAGTTCTGAAGCCAGACTCACTTTCTTTTCAAGGAAATACCTATCCATAACTCCCTAGATTCTCATCCGTTGTATAGACATCTGTGAAATTATCTTATACTTTATTGACTTACCTACTCCTATTACTAGTGATTTAAGAGCAATTATTTAGAGAAACTTTGTTTTCCATACTTCATTTATCAATCTCCTTTGACATCTGATATCTATTATCTAATACCTGAAGTCTTATTTTATCATGCGGATATGGTTCCTGTTAGTCCCTGTTGCCATAGCAGGAAGTTCCCAAATACAGGATAAAGGAAGTATGTGACAAGATTCTGCCTAGCCGTACAGCACTCACTTGTTTTTGAACTGTTCTTCGAGCAGCAAGTGATTCATTTATCCATGAAGCAATGAGTTGAATTGTGTAGAATAAACCACTCTGCCTTTGTAACATCGGTGCTATGAGAAAGTGAAAGTAGCTTTGGTATCACTGCTTCTCCATTGTTTTGGATCCTGGGAACCTGCAAGAAGGATCACAAAGGTTCCCTTTATAGTCTAAGTTCAGATGCTCTCCAAATGTTACCAACTATTTTTTCCAATGTTAATGCCACATGCATTCTTACATCATGGAGATCTTCACTAAATATAATAAAATGCTCACCCCAGGCACTACATTTCTGTGCTCCTCTTAATCCTAATAAATATACTCAGCTAGCCAGAATATCTTCACACTAAGCCCTGCTGTAAACTCAACTCAGATTAATAGTAAACTGTGAGGGGTTCAGGCTGATTCATAAGCATCATAAGATTTTTTTCATAGCTTGGTGGTTAATTAACTCTTATTAAAAGACGACGGTAGAGAGATGGCTTCGTGGCTAAGGTGATTGCCTGCAAAGTCTAACGACTTGAGTTTGATGTAAAGCCAGATGCACAAGGTGGCACATACATCCGGAGGTTGTTTGTAGCACCTGGAGGCCTTGGAGCACCCATTGTCCCCCTCTCCTCCTCTTTTTCACTTTCTCTGTTTGCAAATAAATAAGTACATAAAATGACAACAAAATCTAGATTATTGAGGCTGGAGAGATGGCTCAATGGTTAAGGTCTTTCCTGGAAAGTCTAACAATCCAGGTCCGATTCCCCACTACCCACATAAAGCCATATGCACAAGGTGGCAGATGCATCTCCAGTTCATTTGCAGAGTCTGGAGGCCCTGGCATGCCCATACTCTCTCTGTGTTTCTCATTCTGTGTGTCACTACTTGCAAATAAGTAATTAAAAAAAAAAAACAAAATCTGATTATTAATAGTGCCTCCTTTAATAACCAATATATAGTATAGTATTACATATGAGAAAAAGAAAGCTATGAATCCATAATCTAAAAAAACTAGTAGTATAAACATATCTAAATGTGATCTTGGTATCAAGCCTTCTGAGTTGTCACAATTTAGGACACTAGTACACCAAGTAAAAAAGCAATTGACCAGACGTACCCAGTGAAATAAGAAAAATGTCAGGATACTTTGTAAAGATGGACTGAGCATGAGTGTTGGAAATAATTGAGCATGAAAGCTTTAATTACGTGGGAAAGAAGGCATGAGTATAGGGTACAGAAAACTTCTGATAACTTTGAAAACTGCTTGGTTAAGTGGTAATGATAAAAAGAAGGCTGACATTGTGGATAAGAGTTGATGGTAAGAAAATAGAAATAGTAATTACAAACTTCTTTCCCAAGAAGCTTTGTAGTGAAGGTCAAAAAATATGTGACACTTAATAGAGAACATATTGTCAAGACATAAAGTTGGTTTGCTACCTTAAATGAAAGAAACAGTAAAGATTGTTTATATACTTATTGAACAAGTTCTATAAAGAGAAAAAAAAAAACACATGATTACAGTTATATAGGGTGATTATTTCAGAAAAGTCTGAAATTTTCAAGGTGTAAATGGTCCAGAAAAACAGTTTCAGTGTTGTTTATTGGGAATGACAGCATTTCTTGTGTTGACAACAATCATAAAGTGTCACAAAACAGGTCATTGTGTGTTTTTAAGTAGAGGATAAAGTTATTTTTCAATTTTTCAAAACTATTGATGCAGGATTTGGGGGTTCAGGAGTGTTTCCCCAGAATTTATGAAGCCCAAATTCCGAGTTATGTCCTACCTTTATTAATGACTTAATAAAGACAGACTTAAGAAAGATAAATTATGAATTATTAAGTTTATCTGGTTAAAATCACAAATTGGGTTGATTTAAGGAAAATTGGAGTCAAGGAAGGGAGGCTAAACATGAGGGAAGTAGTAAATACACTCTCATGTGGAAACACTGTATAGTTTATAAGGTTCATTTAAGAGAAATTGAAGTTTTTTGAAAAAGACTGCAACACAGTTGTAAGCACATGGAAAGTAAAACTTAGATGCATATGTAAGAGACTCAGAAAGACCGCACATGGCATCTACCATGTGCTTTCCTGAAGAGGAAAAGTATCAAAGTAGAGACCGAGAAATTCAGAGGAGAAATGAGTGAAAAGGATTACACTCATGTTTACACCAAGTTTAGATTAACTACACAGGTAGCAAGACTAGAGTTAGTGAGAGCACCCATGTGGGAGATTCAGAGATCAGAGAAAAGCCAAGTATATAATCAAAGTGAGAAGTTACCCAAAACAATAAAGCAGAGGTAAGCAGAAAAGGTTAGATCAACAATGCTCCCCACCTCCCTGATCTGGGGTCCCTGTGCAGACAGTATGTGGGTGGGTGCAGCAGTCTGGAGTGAGTAGGCCAGACCCTTGTTTTCCGGCCCCTCCCACCTCCCAGGTCTGGGTTCACTGCATGGACAGTGTGTGGGCAGGTGCTGTGGCATGGAGTGAGTAGGGCAGACCCCTCCTTTCTGGTTCCTCCCAGTTCCCTGGTCCAAGTTCCTTGGATGGTCTGTGTGCTAGAGGGTGCAGCTTGGAGTAAGTAGATCTCTCTTCCCTGGCTTCTCCCAGTACCCTGGCCCTGGTGGGTCTTATTGTGCCTTGCTTGGGGAGGCCTGGTCCTTGGGTGAGCTGTAGAATCAGGTCTTTTCTTTGGTATCTTGACTTGCCACTAGATACCAAAATCCCTGTACACCTGAGTCAGGGAGTGCGCTGGTCAAAGGACAAAAACTTGTTTCCTCTTCAATAAAATAAAGAATCTTCCTAAGATGGATAGACAACGATGCAAAAAGCAAACAAAAGTCAGAAAACTGAAAGATCTCCACCAAGGATACCTAGTCCTACAATGGAAGCCTCCAATGAAATCATAAAGAAAACAACAGAAATTCATGCCCCAAATGAAAAAACAACAACTAATGAGACCCTGATTAAAAAAAAAAAAATCACTGAATTGGAAGCAAACCATCAAAGAACCAACAATCATATCAATGAAATTGAAGAGAATTGTCTCCTAGAGCATTAAGCTTTTGACAATAGGCTTAACTTGATTGAAGAAAATGTTAGAACCCTCCAAAGAGATATGAAAATATTGAATGTGTGTCAAGAAATGGAAGATCTCAACAATCAGTTGATTAAGCTTAATGAAGACTTGATCAAATGCAAGAATGAATTATAGGAAGCATCAAGAAAATCAGAACCCAAATTGAAAATGTACCTGAAAAGAGATGGACATGATGCAAAATAACACAATAGAAAACAAAAATCAAATAGAAATTATAAAAACCTTTCTAGAATCCCTCACCAACAGAGTTACTCATGTGGAAGAAAGAAACTCTGACCTGGAAGACGAGACAGAAGAAATTGATTGGGAGGCCAAAAACTTTGCTAAGTTCAAAAAAATCAAGTGAACAGAATAAGAGGGAACTGTGGGATACCCTAAAATGATGAAATATCTGGGTCATGGGTACACCAGAAGGAGAGGAAATCCAGGCCAGAGGCATAGAGACAATATTCAACAAAATTATTGAAGAAAATTTTCTGACTCTCTCAAAAGAGAGGACCATTCAGATACAAGAAGCCCACAGATCACCAAACACACAGGACCAAAGAAGAAACTCTAAAAGACACACCATAGTTAAAACTCTTAACAATGAAAATAAAGAGAGTGTTTAAAGCAGTAAGAGAGAAACAATTCACAACAATTCCATCAGATTTCTAAATGGGAACTCTGAAAGCCAGAAGGTCCTGGAATGGAACACTTCAAAGTCTGAAAAAACTTGTGCTTCCAACCCAAGCTACTCAACCCAATAAAAGTATCCCTCATAATATATAGTGAAAGGAAAATGTTCCATGAAAAAGTCAACACTATGATTTAGTGAACACAAAGCCAAACCTACAGAGAATACTTGAGGGAATTCTCCACGGAGAACAGTGAAACAACCAAACTCAAGAGCCAAGGGTCCCAGGCCATGTCCAACAGTCAGGCCAGCCTCCTCACAGTTTCAGTCCATTTTTAACAATGCCCAACAGCTCAACACCTACCCAACCAGAGATCCAGAGGCTCCTAAGTGCCCATCACTGAAGTAGACTTTAAATGCTTCCAGCATGGCTTAGGGAATTTTGCAGAAGAGGGGGCAGAAAGATTGTTAGAGCCACAAGTTGGGATATTTTTCACAGAGACATTGCCTCTCCCCCATAACTGACTACTGTCTCCATAATGCATGACCCACAATCCCCATGGGGTTGACTTGCATCCCCAAGAGTAGGGCTTCTTGAGAAAAGGAGTAGGAAGGAGGGAAAGGATGGTTCCAACATGTGTTTTCTACATACTAAATATATCCATATCTAATAAAAAACAATAAAAGAGAAATATTGCTATGTTTTTGCACCACACTCAGCCTGACTGGTAGAGTCTAGACTCACATGTGTTTGAGCAGCACAGGGCAGGAGCCAGAAAGAGCCACACTTATGGGGTCAGCCAGAAATGAAAAGGGTGTGGGGACTGTAAGGCCACAGCCTTTATACCATCTGATTCAGGTATGTAAATGGGAAAGACCTAATTGTCTAGTTAATTGTGTGGGTGAATCTCAGAGCCAGCCCACTGAACTATTTTATTTAGATAGTGTGCTAGACTGTGGCTAGCAGAGGGTTCTGTGGATCACTCTCAATCAGGCACAAGTTCCATTTTTGTCAAGCTGAGTTCTGTACTTGTGTGGGTGAGGTGGCACCTCCTGGTTTTCTTTGAGCCTCAATGTGTAACTGAAACAGCCTTAATAACGCTAGCTTTCTCTTAACCTCTTTCATTATGAGCCAAATAACCAGTTAGGTTGAGGAAAAGGAAAGAGTTTCTGGGAGTCTGAAGTGGAGACATATAACAGAATAGTTTTATTTAGTTGTCCAGATTGTCCAGTTGTCTAGATTGTCCAGATTTAGTTGTCCAGTGGTCATTGCACTTCTGACCTGAAAGCAGTTGTCATTACATACACAAGATCAGCACAATATTTGGATGATCAATATTTAAATATGGATGATGGAGGGCAAAAAAAAAAAGTAAAAGAGGGATGAATTGAAAAAAAAAAATATCAAGAGGTTCAGTAGAACAGGCATTATGTACAGGCACATAAAATGTTAAAGTTAACAGAATACTTTGAAAAGCTAAAGGAAGTATGAATAGTAATATTGCTATGGTATAAAAAGGGCCTTTGCTGGTTTGAATATATGTCCCATAATAGACTCAGGTGTTATTAAATTGAGTTTGCAGCTTCTGCCCCTAGCAGACAGACTACTGCTGGGTAGGGGGCATGACACTAGGGGCAGAACAGAATTGCAGCATAGAGGTATGGCCAATGCTTGAGCTCTGTCTGGGCTTCCCTGCTGTGGATTTGGTGTTTGGTTTTGGTGGTGCTATTGGTGGTTTCTTCTCTCTCTTCCTGGATCTATAAAAGGGGGGCAGCCTCCTTCTCCATTATGGAACTTCCCTGGATCTGTAAGCTTTAAATAAATCCCTTTCTCCCATAAACGGTGTCTGGTTTGGAGGTTCATTCCAGCAGTGTGGGTCCGACTATAATGGGGACCATTTGAGTAGAGTGGTATACATTTATGTAGAAATCATCAAATAGAATTGTGTCATTCTTCAGTTAAGGTTCAGCTTTTTTTTTTTTTATTTCCTATGTAGCATTTCCACAAAATCCATGTGTCTCTCATTTCAGTAAATAGTGTCATTTGTCCAAACACAAACCCAGATTTTGCTCATTGATTTACCACTTACACATTTAATCTATGGGCAATTCTTTTTGGCTTTACCATAAAACTAGACCACATTGCATCTCACGTAAAGCCAATGAATTCTACCTCCTAATTTATCAGGAAAGCATTATTTTCGTGTTTTCATTGCTGTATTTCAGAGCAACAGGGGTAAGAGTTGAATTTACATGGATGTGATAAAGTCACTCTACATGGATCAATATTTTAGAGATTTCTTCTAAACTTAGAGTAAAAAGGGACCATACATCAGAAGCCTTGCTACATAAGTCTTGCAACATCTAATGTGTACAGGCTCTTCCAAACTCATCTCCTCTTAATCCTTTTGGTATTTAGCTCTTTCTGTAGCCACCCTATCTTCAAGAAGTGTTTCCTAACATTATGAGTTCTGTCTAACCTTAAGAACTTTTGTGCTTGCTGATCTTTCTGCCCAGAATGCACTTCTCTTGAAATCCATTGCTTTATTTAATACATTCAAAATTCCCTTCAAATACTATCTCCTCAAATTCCTCAAGCCATCTCTAATACCTTTATAAAAGGTAGGCACTACACACACAAATCTGTATCCTTTGACCTAGCTTAGTATCCTTTATACTGATTATTAATATTTGTAATTAAAATTATTTGTGTTTTTGACTGGAGAAATGCCTTAGCGGTTAAGGCACTTGCCTGAAAAGCCAAAGGACCCAGATTCAATTCCCCAGGGCACATGTAAGGCCAGATGCACAAAGTAGCACATGCTTCTGGAGTTCATTTGCAGAGTCTGGAGGCCCTGGCCTGCCCTCCCTCCCTTTCTTTCCCTTTCTCTCTCACTCTCGCTCTCTCTCTCGCAAATAAATAAGAAAATAATTAATTAATTAAAGTATTATTTGTGGTTAAAGATCAGAGTCACTTGATGAAATGACAACTAAATGCAGGGATTTCTACTCCATACATTTAACTGCTTTCATTACTGGATACACTCAATCAACTTTATACATGAATTTATTCAAATAGATGTTCTTTCATTATTTGATACAGTCTCACGACTGACATTGCTGAAATAAAATTTAAGTTCTTCTCATTTTCTTTGTAATTATGCATATGATTATTCTCAATGTGTTATTTGTAAAATGAACTTCTCTAACTAATGAATGATCCTTCATTTTCCCAATTCCTGAATCATAGTATGTTCTTAATGAATATATGAGTGAATAAATCCAAAAATGGATATATGAAAACTTAACAGTTCTTGATTTGAAAGAATACAAGTAAACAGGATTAGAATAAATTCCCCAAACTTCTGTATAGATGCATACCTGACTCTTTTTAAGTAGCTAGGAATATACTGCCCTCTCATGGTCCATTGTGAACTCAATTAGCAAAGGCAAAGTGTATCCATTCCATTATGATGTAAATTTGACCCATAAGGGATCTGTACTCAAAGATAACTGTGCAACCAAAAATTAGCAATAGGGGCTTTCAAGATTTGTGGATGAAATTCCCATTGCAATATATCCAGTAACAAGGTTGTACATGACAGAACGATTGTAAGCAAGCCTATTGTGTATATCTTTTTGCCTGCATGAGCTTTAAAATACTTTGTGGATTAAAAATAAAAGGACCTTGGCCATGGAGTTTCAATATTGAAGATGATCAGAACAATAGAGTAAGTCCCGAGGCGCCTGGCTATGGGCACAACTCTCTGTTTGTTGAAATGTCTTTGTTTGCTTTGCACACCAACGTCGGTGTAACTGAGAGGAATCAAATAATCAGTTTTACAAAGGTGACTTTTTAAAGAACACAAATGTATGGCAGCATTGGGAGTGAGGGAGAGAAACCTAGAGGCTTTGTGCATTCTGAGTACTATTCTACTCACCCGGGAGGGAAGTGGTGTTTAGTTCTGTTTCCTCATTTCTCAGTCCAATAATGTGACCTGCATTAATGGTGCTCTCCGAAGAGAAAGATGTGAGGAAACAATGGTAGCAGCAATTTAGTAATGCAGTCATTTGCATTGGTAATGCACCTTTTTTTGCTCCCTAAATAGCCAAGATGCCTTGACAGAAATCATTCTCTAAAAAGAAGGTTAGTTTGCCTTTCATAGTGCCAGCATCTTCTGTATGTCTGTCTCTTCGAGGAACAATCTGCCCCAGTGTGTATTCAGCTTCCTTCAGACTCTTCCCTTCCTCCCCATACCATGAATCCAGAAGAAGGACAAATAAGATCCTTATAAAAATTCTGAAGATGAGCAGGGAGTGGTAGAACTGAACTGGAATTCGAGCAACTTTGGAAACTGGTTCAGGGGAATCACAAGTTCAACGCTGTAGAACGAGTTTAGCCTAAGTAAATGAGTATGTCACTTTCTTAAAATACAAAGTAAAAAGAGAACTGGAAACATCTTAGTGGTAGAGTACTTGACCAATAGGAACCAGGCCCTAAATCCCAATGTACATTCCCCAAGGGTCTGCAAACACAATCATTTATCCGTGCTTAGTTATTTTCCCCGTATCTAAGTAGGAATAAAGGGCATAGTTTTAAATTTTATGTAGTTAACTAAAATGCAGGAATACATACTCCTGCGTTTTAATGAAAATGACCTGACAATTAGAGACTTAGATTCCGAGGTTCAGTGCAGTGAATGGGGTAACAGATATTCTATTTATTAGCTGTTTAAATATCACTTGATAGGAATTATGTTTAATATTCAAATGCTCAGACAATAATTAAAAGGACCTCTTAGGTTATTTAATAACTAGATCTGTCTTATTTTTTCACTATACATAAACTAGATAAAGTTTAAAATATTACGTGTACATATAAAAGTCCACAGCACAGGGTGGGGTGGCACATTTCTTTAATCCCACTTAGAAGTATCACTATGAGTTTAAGGCCAACCTGAGGCTACATAATGAATTCCAGGTCAGCTTAGGCTAGAGACCCTACCTCAAAAACAGCAACAACAACAACAAAAAAATAGAGGCAAAAAAAGAGTATTCCTGATAACCATATAATTTATATTTGAATATTTCTTGGTAAATATTTTATTGAAGTGTATGAAATGCTAGAGACTATATATGTAGACTTTGATGAATCTCCTTTTAACCTGCATAAAGAAAATATGGGATTTCTCCAGCACCTCCACCGGCTTCTTTTAAACCAATGAGCAGAGGATTTTATTCTCAAGTCCTTTTCTTCCCATTCACACATGTCTAATTGTTCTAGCAGTATGTGTTGAAACAGTATGCTTTATCGAATGATTGTCTTTGTTGTTTTGTTGAAGGTCAGTTGCCTATATGTGTACGCATCTGCTTCTGGGATCTTGACTGTGTTCCTCAGATCTACTTTCGTCTTTTCACCAATACCACATTGTCTTGAGTCCTATGGTTTTCCATCAGAGAGTACAAATGCACTAACTCTATTTGTCTCTAGTATCGTGTGGGTTATTCTTTACCTTTTGTCTTAATATAATTCAGTTCAGACTGTTGCTATTTGTTAAAATTGTACTGAATTTCTGGATCAACTTTAACACTATTGAGCCCATGGACACAGAATACTTGTGTCTGTTATTAGATCGTCTTTTGATTTTTATCACCAAACTTTTGAATAGAACTTGGGAATGTTGGTTGTTCTTTGCAGGATGATTAGACCTTCTCAAGCTTTTCCATTTCACCTGGAACCTGATTACCTCCTCCCCCTGATACAGATGACACTTATGATCTTTAAAGCTTGAGATTCACAGTAATGTATAAATACCTTAGTATTAATACAAAGAGCTTCATGTCAAGGATGAGTTTAAATCAAGTATAAAACATAAAATCACATTCTCTGGAGATACAAGGCATGAGCTCAAGTCTTTAACCTAAAATGTTCTATAAATCTTGAACCAGTTATTTGGTGATTTTTCTGCAATGTGTGTCCTGATAATACAGCAGCATCAATTCCATATTGTCCAATGAAGATAAAAAAGGCATAGGGCATGCCAATCACTTAATGAATAACAGGTGGAGGTATAATTATTTTGTATATGCAATAAGTTGATACTGATTATAGAAGAAAAATAGACCTGACAAAGTAAAGAAAGCATTAGCAAATAGGAATTTTTTCAAGAAGCATACATCGCCTCAGAATTATTTTTGTTGTGTGTGTGAGAGAGAGAAAGGGGGGGAGAGATTTGTTTATGTGTGTGAGTGTGGATGCTTGTGCTATAGCACATATGTAGAGGGCAATTTTTCACTCAGTTTGCTAGGAAAATATGGATTTAAAAATAAGAACTTGCACCTGATTTTCCTATAACCACCTTCTTTCTTGCCATGGGCATACTGGGTTTACAGAAACCTGGAACTATGTCCACCTGTTATGTGGGTTCTGAGGATTCAAACTCTGGTACTCATGTATGGCAGCACTATACCCACTGAACTGTCTCCCTAGTCCTGCTCAGAGTTCATATATCATCACAGACAGACAGATTTCCTAGTGAGTCCCTAAGTAAGACAAGATGTGGTATTTCAAGAATAGACTATAAATAAATATCTCATCGACACTTTTACTAATTTCAAAAAGGCCACTCCTCTTGGAAATACTCCCATCATAATCAAACTCATTGTTTATATACCATTGGATAAAATCATTTATCTCTATGTCTCTTCTTTGTCAATGTTAATTCCTTCACCTAGTTATGAAACCATAATAATCCAGAATTCTTCCCATTTATATGGTCTTAAATATTAGTAAGCATTTTTTAAAGAAATCCCTCTGCATACTCAATTATGTTGCTACCTCCACTGTCTTAACTTGGACTACTATTATATTTTACATGAGCTGTCTAGCTATCTCTTTTATGTATATTTTATTTATTAGCTTTCTCTTTTATTATTCAGTCTTTGCAGTGTTGCTAACATATTTACATAAAACATACACCTAAACATTTTACTCTTCTCTTAATTACCTCCTACTACTCAAATTTATTTAGAGTGTTCCATAATCAAGCCATTTGGAGTCAGTCTCAAAATAGTTTTGTTTGGTCCAAGCATGGTAGAGTGATCAACTCCTCCTCATTTTAGCACTTAGTACCTGCCTCCCCAGGAAAACTCTCAGTGCCAGGAAAATGATAAGGATGATCCATCCTATCTGCAAAGAATCAGACACCCATGTTAGATTGTGAAAACTAGACTTGGACAGACTCTGCCAGTGACTCTTATTTACAACAATGTTGCAGAAACTCTGTCTCCAAACATTTCAAAAAAAATTAAAAGATATAACATAGAAAAAATTGTATTATACATATTTTGAGCATTACCTCATGCAAATTGTTATTTAATTTTTATTTCCTTCATAACAAAGAATGCATTATTTATTTGTGATTGTGAAATCATTTGATTCTCATCAGATTAATTTTCTATGCCTTTTTTCCAGACTTCTCCAAATGTGTCACAATTAAAGAAAACATTTTTCTTATTCTCATTTCTGTTGATTATTTTATTCTTTTATTATTTGAAATGAGTGTACATGTTACAAATATTAATTTCCAGAAACCAGATTATTTTTTCTTTACATGTGACTGATCTACCTCCCATTTGCATCTATTCTGAGTGAATAAAGATGCTCAGACTATGAATATAATTTAAGTTGTCATAGGAAAGCTTGTGAACACACTTGTTATAAAACAAAATTCTACAGATGAAGATATATACAGATAAAAGAACATGCTCCTCTTTTTTGTATTAGTTATGTAGATAGTGTGTACACAGTCACGCTGGTCCCACTGTTAGCCTCCTCCCTGCCCTCCCCAATCTGAAGGGAACCTCCTCATTGGGGAATGTGGGTCGTGCATTGTGGAAGTAGCCATCCGTTGTGGGGAAAAGGCAATGTTTCTGCATAATGTCCTAACTTGTGGCTCTAATAATCTTTCCACCTCCTCGGCTGTGAATTTCCCTGAGTCATGTTGGGATCGTTTTAGGTCTACTTCAGTGATGAGGTCTAGGGAGCCTCTGTGTCTCTGGATATCTGGTTTGGTAGGAGTTGAGTCTGCTCTGTGTCTGTCTCCTTCACTCTCGTGTTGGTACCAGGTTCATCAGAAAAAGAAACATTCTTGCTCATTTCTCCCATTACTCTATAGTTTCACCTGGGGCCCTGGTGAGGTGTCATGGGTTGATTCTCTCCTAAGGTTCTGCATCCATCTGAAAAAGAGAAACAAATTCTCCAACAGAGAGAGAGGTCAGCACCAGATAAATGAGATAAGCATTATTATTTTAGAGAGAATTTCATAGGTGTAGGCCCTCTTGTAGCCCACAATTGGTGGGAGCTTAATTTTTGGAGGGTGGACTCATTTTTTGGATATGGTTCTGACTTGTTTCCCAGTTCCAGCTATGGGTTCCATTCCATTGAGTGCATCTATTAGCCAAATCAAGAGCAATTGGTTACCCACCATGGCTGTGTGACACTATTGTTCTTGTGTGAACATCATGTCAGGTTGTTTGCTGCTGAGAAGCTTAGATAACACATTTTTGGACAGTTGTTGGTCACTTTCCCCCATCACTCATGTAGCACCTTCTGGTACTAGACAAGCTAACTGCCTGGGGACTGACTCTCTTCCAGATCCCAGCCAGGTCACTCCATGTTCTGTACCAACAGCATATGGTTTCTTTGGCAGTAGGGTCTTACAATTAACCTTTGGTGGGTCATCAAGTATTCTGACAGAATTCTGTCTTCTTTGGGGAAACCTTGTAGATCTCTCTGATCAACGGGTCATTGTGGATGTTGACTGAATGCTGGTACTGGGAGTTACAGGCCAGTGCCAAGGGAAAAGAAGGAAGAAGAATATACATAATATAGAAGATAATGAGAGAAGAGAGAGAAGAGAGAGAGAGAAGAGAGAGAGAGAGAGAGAGAGAGAGAGAGAGAGAGAGAGAGAGAAGCAGGAAAAGATTAAGGTTAGTCTTCATCATACCCTCTTGAGGGCCCTGTGAATCAGGTGTTGCCTCTAAGGACTTAATGAAGGTTCAACTTTTTAGTCTGTCTTTCAGGATATAGGATGTTATGGTGCCATTTCCATTTGTGTCCAGTTTTGTGTCCACCCTCCTTTAACTTCCCCTCCTGCCCCAACCTCCCTATTGCCCAGTCCTCAAAATGCTTATTAGTATGTCAGCATCTTGGGCAGATTCAGGTTAAGAGCCACAGATGAGTGAGACCATGCGATGATTAACTTTCTGTGACTGAGTGAGTTCACTGAGAATGATCTATTCTAAGTTTGACAATTTTTCTTCAAATTCCATTGTGCCATTTTTTTTTTTCTTACTGCTGTAGTAGAATTCCATCATGTATATAAACCACATTTTGGTCATCCATTTGTCTAATTCTGGACATCTGGGTTGATTCCAGTTCTTAGCTATTATTAATTGAGCAGCTATAAACATGTTTGATCAAATATCTCAGAACTGAGGCATGGAGCTTTTAGGGTAAATGCCCAGTAAGGGAATAACTGTGTCTGTTGGTAACTCTATAGTCAACCTTTCTAGGAGTCTTCAGTTTGCTTTCCATAGTGGTTGTACCATCTTACATTCCCACAAACAGTGAATGAGGGTTCCTATTTCTCCACATCCTCACCAGCCTTTGTTTTCATTAGATTTTTTAATGTTTGCCATCCTCACTGGGTAAGGTAGAATCTCATAGTTGTTTTAATTTGCATTTCCTTGATAATTAGGGATGTTGAATATGTTATTAAGTTTATGTTTGTCATTTGAATTTCTTCCTCTGAGAACTCCCTGTTCAATTCTCTGCCCCATTTTGTGAGTGGGTTGTTTGACTTTTTATTATTTAGGTTTTTGAGTGAAAGTAACTACAGCTAGTTGATATTTGGCAAAGGCTCTAACAATGTAGACTGGAAAAAAAGACAGCATTGTCAACAAATGGTGCTGGACAAACTGGAAAACCATATACAGGAAAATGAAACTTGATCCACACATCTCGCCATGTACAAAAATCAAATCCAAATGGATCATTATAATCAAAAGTTCACATTTCCACAAATAAGATTTGGGCTGATTATTTTTTAGAGCATGTCTAAAAAGGTATCCAATTCTTGGCTGAGTTCTTAATATATATTTAAGTTTTTTTTTTTTTTTTTTCTCATAAGACATGTACTTGCAAGATGTGTATTGACTTTGCAAAAATAATTTGTAGATTTGGGAACCAATGTCAGTATTTTATCTAAATTTAGTTTCAGTAATGTCTTTGTAACTTAGAAACCAGTCATTTTTATACAGCACATGAATTCCTTTAAGGACAGTGTCTTTGAATAATATGAATGGATAAACATTTAATGGTTATCACAAATAGGAAAAGTTATAATTCAGTTTTAGTGGCATATATCTACTTATTTGAATAATGTAACAAATAGTTTGTGTGTGTGTGTGTGTGTGTGTGTGTGTGTGTGTGTGTGTGTGCGTGCGTGTGTGCATGCATGTGTGTGTGTGTGTGGTGTCTGGTGTGTGTTCTGTCCTAGGCATTAGAAAATCATTGATGAGTTGATGAGGAAGGTAGTAAATGTTACAGTGTTTAATACTCACAGTCTCAGCACTTCAGAAAAGTCATCATTAAATGATTAGATCACGTCTGTGACCTGTGGAAAGACAGTGGAAGAAGGCACAAGAACCCAAGTACCATGTTTCTCCATTATAACAATGACTAAGTAACCATGAGTATATGCTTCTACTTCACTGGCAAAAAACAGATTTCTTCCTGTGCCTATATACATTGGCCATGCAGTTTTTTTTTTTTGTGTGTGTGTGTGTGTGTGTGTGTTGTTGTTGTTTTTTTAAATATATCATTCTCATTGTAACACATTTAAAGCTGAGAGGGCTAATCTAGAAAAGTACACACATAGGAACCCATACATGAATTACATATTTATTGAATGAAATTCATATAGGTAAATCTTAGGAAAAATGGGCAATTAAAAATATTGTTTAAAACTAAAATTCTGGGCTGGAGAGATGGCTTAGTGGTTAAGGCACCTGCCTCCTAAGCCTAAGAACGCTGGTCCCAATCTCCAGTGGTTCCAATCTCCAGGTCCCACGTTTAGCCAGATGCAAAGTGACGCAAGGGCACAATGCCACACTTGACCACAAGGGGGCTCATGCATCTGGATTTCATTCGCAGCAGCTGAGAGACTGCTGGCGCACCCATCTCTATCTGTCTTCCTCTTCCTCTCCCTCTCTCTCTGTCTCTCTCCAAAAAAAAAAAAAACTAAAATTCTAAGGAGCTAAGGAGATGGCTCAATGGGTATAGTGCCAGCCACACAAGCATGAAAATCTGTTTGGATCCTCAGGACCCACATAAAAGCTGGGCATGGTAGCATGTGCCTGTGATCCGGTTGCTGGGAGGCAGAGACTAAAGAATCTCTAAGACTTGATGATTAACTAGTCTGACTTGATGTTTGCATGAGTGGGCTAGAGGTAGACATTGGAATCTTCTTCAGTCACTCTCCATTTTAATTTCTGAGCCAAAGTCACTCACTGAATCAAGAGGTCATCAATTGTGCTAGACTAGATAGCCAGCAATTCCTAGGAATTTTTCATGTCTCTACCTCTCTACCATTGGGATTGCAGGTGTGTCAGCATGCTTGCTTTTCAGTTGTACTTTAGACCCAAACTCAGGTGCTTGTGCTTGGACAGGAAGCACTTTTATCTGCTGAGCCATCTCCTCAGTCCATACATAACATTTGTACCATGATAACATAACAAATCTGTACCCATGTCAATACTCTAAAAGTAAGCATGAAATCTTCTAACCTTAATATTGGAGATTTTAAGAGATTTGGCTGCAGCATTTACAGAAATATCTTATATGTCAGCTTCAATCATATGAACTTGCCAAAGCTGAATTTTGGGTTAATAATTGAATTTGATAAACAAAGGAATCATTACTGAAATTAACTAATTTTCTATCTGAAGCTTCTGTTTAGAGACAAAAAAATCAAATAATTGAGCTGTTTAAGTAAGAAAAAATAAAATACCATAGAACAGTTATTTGGTACAAATATAAAGTTATGCTTCAAAAATTATGTATGAAGCCAGGTGTGGTGGCGCACACCTTTAATCCCAGCACTCGGGAGAGAGGTAGGAGGATCATTGTGAGTTCGAGGCAACCCTGAGAATACATAGTAAATTCCAGGTCATCCTGGGCTAGAATGAGACCCTACCTCAGAAAAACAAAACATAAAAAGAATGTATGAACATAATTTCCCCAGTGAAAATGTTACAACATTGTTTTCTGAAACACTCTTCTGTAGGTAACTAAGCTGTATAACCCTTTGCCAGTCTCTTCTGTTTCTCATGGTTTATTATTGGTATCCCTATAAGCCCTATGAAAGAGTGCTAAAATATTTTGGGTATACTGCAAATTCATCATTATATACTTTATTAAAATATATATTTATTACTTTATTTTTCATTAAAATAAAGTTAATTTTCTAGTTCATTCTTCATTATTCAGATTTTATTATATAGTAAAAAATGCTGGGCCTGGAGAGATGACTTAGCAGTTGGCCTCTTGCCTGTGAAGCCTAAAGACTCCAGTTCAAGGCTTGATTCCCAGGACCCACATAAGCCAGACACATAAGATGCACGCATCTGGAGTTCATTTGCAGTGGCTGCAGGTCCTGGCGTGTCCATTCTCTCTCTATCTGCCTATTTCTCTGTCTGTCACTCTCAAATAAATAAATTAAAAAAAAAAACATCAATTTTTTAAAAAATGCTTATGGTGGCAAGGAGGTAGCTCCATAGATAAAGGTGTTTGCTTGCAAAGCCTACCAACCCAGGTTTGATTTCCCAGTACACATGTAAAGCCAGATCCACAAAGAGGCATATGTGTCTGGAGTTCCTTTGTGGAGGCAAGTAGCCCTGGTGCAATCATTTCCTCTTTCTTCTCTCCCATAAAAAGTAAATAAATAGTTAAACAAATAAATAAGACATGAATAAAATGTTACCAAAATTTCTGTTAATTCTACAATTACGCTTTCTTTCTTTCTTTCTTTCTTTCTTTCTTTCTTTCTTTCTTTCTTTCTTTTTTCTCTCTCTCTCTATCTCTTTTTTTTTTCCTTTTTTGTTGAGCCTCTATGGTGTTTCCCAAACTGGCTGTACTGACATACATTCTACCAATAGCATACAGGAAGAATTTTTTTTTTTTTCCAAGAGTTGCTATAACTTCTTGTCTTTATGATAATAGTTATTGAAGGGCTGGCATACAGCTTAGCTTATACAGTGCTGTCCTTACATGCATGAGGACATGGGTTCAATCCCCAGAACCTTATCAACCACTCATGGTGGCACATTCCTAGTCCTTGGCAGATGGAGTCAAGTGGATAAGAAGTTCCAAGTAATCCCTGACTACATGGTGAGTTTGATGTTGGCCTGGGTTGTATTAGACTCTGTCTCAATATAGAACACATTATCCCAGCAATCTAATATGAGTGAAGCAACACCTCATTGTAGATTTAGTTTCCCTTATGCTAAGAGATGTTAAGAATTTTTCAGTTGATTGCACATTCATGTCTTTTCTTTTGAGAAATGTCTTCTCAGACTCTGCCCATACAAATTGTATTTTATTTTCCTTCACCATATTGGTTTGAATGTCAAATGTCCCTTCAGTTGTTTGTGATTAAGCCTAATACTCATTCCCCAGCTGTTTGAGCCTTTGGGAAGTAAATTTTGCTGGAAGAGGCTTGTCATTGGTGGTGGACCTAGTCCTTGCCCAATGGCTGTTCATAGTGAGCTCATTCTATCTGCTTCCTCAAAACGTCTTAGAGATGTGACCCTCTGTCATCGCTCCTGCTACGTTTTCCCCACCATGAAGAAACTTCCGATGGAGCCTGTATGCTGATAAGAGCCCTTTCCTTCCATCAGCTGATTCTGAAGGGGTATTTTGTCCCAGCAATGAGACGGTAACTGCTACATTTGACACCCAGTTGTTTCAGGTACTGACTAGTTCTAGATAACAGCTCCTTAGCACAGGTTTTCTCCTAATTGTTAATATTTATCTACACTCACTACTTTCTTTGCAATACAGAAGTTTGTTTGATTTTCTTCTGTCCCACTTGTCTATATTTGCTATTATTGTCTATGTTTGGGGCTACTATGAAAAAAAGAGTTCCCCACAACAATAGTAGGCAGTTTTTCTTTTTTTTTTTTTTTTTGTTGCAGTAGCTTTATAGTTGACATGCTTATAAATTCATATCTTTTGTTCACTTAATTCTTCTGCCTTTATTTAAGAGTATGCTCTTTCTCAATTATGTGTTCTTCATACCTTCATTGAACTTCAATTGATTATGAAATACTGAAATTTATTTTGGGGCTTATTCTATGATGAAGTCAATATGATTGCTAGATATGTATCAAAAACAATTCTTGAGCTGGAGAGTCAGCTTAGCAGTTAAGTCATTTGCTTACAAAGCCAAAGGACCCAAGTTTGATTCCCCAGGTCTCATGTAAGCCAGATGTTCAAGGTGGCATATGGATCTGGAGTTCATTTGCAGTAGTTCAAGGCTCTAGTGTGCCCATTTTCTCTCTTTCTTTGCCTCTTTATCTCAAATAAATAAACAAAAAAAATAAAAAAAAAACAATTCCAATAAATTTGATGGAAAAATAACTACCCACTGCTGTTCATTACAACTGCAATTACAATAGCCAAGATATGGTCACAATGAAGTGTCCAGCACTGATTAAATGGGTAAAGAAAATGTGGCATGTACATATAGAACATAAACCCATGCAATGGTATATTGTGTAGTTTTTAACAATTTCTTCTGCCCATGTGATTATGTTCCAGTCGCAGTGCTCACACTTCCTGGGCACAAACTTACGCTCTTGGTATTACCCTGCGTTGTCTTGTCGCAGCTGTGGCTGTTGCCAGTCTCTCTCAACAGTATCTGTGTTGACACATCTGTGTCCCATCTTCTGTGGTGTCTGGGTTTAAATGAAGAATACACACTTTCCTCCAAATTATTTTAACTGGCAAGTAGGATGAACTCACATTCTCAGTACCCTACAGTGCTTTATTTTTGCAATTCATTTGATGCATTATGTTTCTCTTTTATTTAATGTACTCATAGAAAAAAATATCTCTGGTGGTATAAAACTGGGATAGTTTCATTGGTTCCTCATTTTAAACTTGAATTTCTTCACATTTGTTCTGGAATTAGACTCCTCTTTTATATAAACATGTCTGGAGATTAATTGTTGACCAATGTCTTCTGACTTCTTAATTTACAATCCTGCTTCACAACAATCACCCCACAAATCTCATCCTGGACTCTTCAGTAGAGCAATCAATAATGTATACAAATTAAGTCTAGGAGAAAAATCAGTTATACTTTGAAATCAATGATTTTATACTGGCACATGACATGAACCTTTGTCCTAGATACATTTATATACCTAAAAATGGAAATTTAACTTTTCCAAAAAAGTTCTAATTTGTGTTTCTGTTTTAATAAAAATATAAGATGGAATCAAAGAGTGATATACAGAGAAGATAACATTTGAATCGTATTATGATAGATGAATTAAGTTACTTAAGCAAATAGAGGCAGAAAAGGCATTTTAAATTGAGAGAAAGCTTCACATTTCAAGAAATTATGTTTGCAAGTTCATGACCTAGTTGAAAATTAATGTTTGCTTCTGTAAGATTGAAAAGATTATGTCAAGAGGTGATATGAGTTAAACCTTTGTCAAATAGTTTGCAATACTAAAATATATCTATACTTTATTGGGGTCCATGGTGGTGAGATGACAGAAATTTATTAAGTAAAGGAATCTATATTCTATAGATTTATAAAACAATAATTCCTATAATAAAAGAACAAAGAATAACTCTTAAAATAGTTTAACAAATGAAGAGAAAAAGTAACAAATCTGATTCTCAGTGTGCCATTTCTGTGACCAAACACCTGAGGGAAACAACTTCAAGAAGGAAAGGTTTATGGGGCTCACAGTTTCAGAGGTTGTATTCCAAGGTAGACTGGCTTCTTCATGTTGAATCTTAGGTAATACAGAATATTATCAATAAATATCCTCATTTCATCCTACTTGGAGAATGAAAATCAGAGACAGAAGATAGGAAAGGGAAGGGAGGGGAAAAGGGGACAAGACATATGTTTCAAAGTCAGCAGCCACACTCATGGTGATCTTTCAACCAGGCACCATCTCCCATTCACATATCTGTTTCCATTAGTGAGTTGTTACTATAACCAAATACTTGCCAAGAAGCAATGTAAGGAAGAAAAATATAAGGATATATTTTGGCCCACAGTTCAAAAGGAGAGTTTCTAATATTGTTATTGGGGGAGTGAGCAAGTTCATGGTCATCCTGGGCAATTAATGGAGTCTGTACTCAAAATAAAAAGTAAAAATTCAGCAGTGCATGGAACAATCTCTAAAATGTACCATATAATTAGCTATTAAAGCAATTTTTAACAAATGTAGGAAATGTGAACTTTTTGTATTTTAAACTGCCACGATGAAATAAACCTAAAAAAATCAAAAAGAAACAATAGAATATAAAAAAATAACTCATTGAGATTAAAAAATACTTTGGTGAATGAAAAATGGACCACTTAATAAATCATTAAGGAAATACAGAAATATCCAAATAAAAAATTGAATACAACACAAGAAAACTTTAGGACATAATAAAAATAATTCTTATAGACAACTTTATAGCAATAAGTGCATACATTGCAAAAAAATAAAAACAGAGTCATTATAGTTTTGCTTCAGTGATGAGATTTTGGGAGCCTCTGTGTCTCCAGATATCTGGATTAGTTGGAGGTGGATGTTCTCTGTGTTTATCTCCTTCAGCCTTTTTCTGGTGTTATGATCACCATGAATGCTGAAATGACCCCAATGTGGCTCAGGGAAATTCACAGAAGAGGGGGCAGAAAGATTGTTAGAGTCACAAGTTGGGGCATTATGCACAGAGACTGGGACCTACCCCCCAGAACTCTTGACTACCCCCACAATGCATGACCCACATTCCCCATTGATGAGGGTCCCTTTGGAAGAGGGAGGACAGGGAGGAGGATAATGGAACCAATACTATGAATGTAAAATCATAATAATATAAATAAAAATAAATAAGTAAATAAAAAATAAAAGCAGAGAACTCAAATAACTAAATTATGCACCTTAGGGCATTGTATAAAAAAAAAAAAAGGGCAAGTTAAACCCCCAAATCACAAGATTTAAAGAAGTATGAAAGCTCATGTCAGAAACTAAAAGATGGAAATGAAAAATATACAAAAAGAATCAATGAAACAAAGAATTGTTTCTTTATAATGATTTTTAAAAATTGACCAACACTTATTAAAACTAATAGAAGAGTGTGGGTGAAGATAGATATTATTTAAACAGGAGCTGGAAAAAAAAGGCATTGTCATAATATTGTAATATTGTAATCAATAAAATTCAGAAAATCTTTATGAAATACCTGAAAAAATTATATTCCACTAAATTGGAAAATTTAAAAGGAATGGATGAATTCATATGACCTACCTAGATTAAACTATATTAAAATACAATGTAAACAGTTCTGTAATAAATGAGATCCAAATGGTAAAGCTCAGGCTGGCCTTGAAGTTAAAGTCTGTCTTAGAAACAAAATGAAAAGAAACTTTATTTATGTACTTTATGTACCTACATGATAGCTTCAATCTCACCATGTACCTGAGAATGTCCATGAGCATCTGATTCTCCTTCCTCTTCCTTTCATATACTGGGCTTAAAGCCATACATCACCATGCCCAGTTTATGCAGTATTGCAGATAGAACCCAGCGTTTCATTCAGGCTAGGCAGAAAACTTTACTAAGTTGAGTTATATCCCCAGCCCCACTCATTTGGTTTTTAATAATTGATATCCCCCTGCTAAACACAAAATGGAAATGTAATTACATTAGTGAACTTAATAAGGTGGACATTTCATACAATTAATTGAAGTGACTATTTACATGGATGTATGTATATAACAGTTGAGAATTTATCTATGTCTATCTGCCTATCTATTTCTCTCTGTCTGTCTGTCTCTCTCTCTCTCTCTCACACACACACACACACACACACACACACACACACACACACACACACAGACTAGTCAGCCTCATGTTCCTGGGATGAACCTGCAGACCAGACACAATTTATGGAGGGAAGAAAGGATTTATGTAAGCTTATATATCCAGGGGAATTTCCATAATGGTGGAAGAAATTGGACTCCTCCCTTCACAGATCTAAGCAGAAAGAAAAAAGAACTACTCCAGAACTAGGAAGTGCTCTTTAGGAATCCATAATGGCAGAAGTACAGCAGTTCGCAAATCTTAGGTAGGAATTCAGATCCACCTCAGGACTAGACCCAGGATCTGTCCACAGTGACATCTCCTCCAGCCAGGTGGTTGTAGATCTAAATTATTGGGGGACATCCATTAAAACCACCACAAGCATGAATATATATATAATTGATATGGATATTCACATGATTGCGATCATGGATATATATACATATTCACATTGTTAGCAGCCATTATATTCGTATAATAAAAACAAAGACATTTTGCACTTGATCTAGTTATTTCAGATTATTAAATTCTAAGTTATATTACTCTAATAATCAATAAAGTTGAGTACCCTACCTCTGAATGCTGGGAATAAAGGCGTTTGCCACCACATCCGGTGAAGTTGAGTACCTTTTAGTGAGATTATCCACAATTAGCATACCTCTTATAAACTGTCAACTCAAACCCTTAAATTTTTTTTAGTTATTTTCTTATTATTGGGTTTTGAGAATCTTTATTAAATACTCTGATTTTTAAAAACATTGTCATATACATGATCTAGAAATATTTTGTCTCATTCTTCATTCTTCCATAAATATATATATATATAGACAACTTCTATACTTACAGACAATAAACCATGATATTTCCCTCCTCTCCCCCCATTCCCCTTCAGAACTCCACTCTCCATCATATCCTCTTCCTCTTTCCATTAGTCTCTCTTTTAATTTGATGTCAGCATCTTTTTCTTCTATTATGAGGGTCTTGTGAAGGTATTTCTAGGCACTGCTAGGTCATGGATATCGAGGCCAATTTCTGTCTGGACAGTTGCATTGAAAAGAGTTGTACCCTTCCTTTGGCTCTTCCATTCTTTCTGCCACCTCTTACGCAATGGACCCTGAGCCTTGGAGGGTGTGATAGAGATGTTTCAGTGCTGGACATCCTCCATTCCTTTTTCTACTGTATATTTTTTAATTTTTTAATAGTTTTTAAAAATTTATTTGTAAACAGAGAGAGGGCAAGGAGGAGACAGATAGAAAGAAAGAAAGAAAGAAAGAAAGAAAGAAAGAAAGAAAGAAAGAAAGAAAGAAAGAAAAAGAAAGAAAGAAAGAAAAAAAGAAAGAAAGAAAGAAAGAAAGAAAGAAAGAAAGAAAGAAAGAAAGAAAGAAAGAAAGAAAGAAAAAGAAAATTGGCATGTCAGGGCCCCAAGCCACTGCAAAGAATTCAAGATGCATGTGCCATTTAGTGCATCCAGCTTTACACGGGTACTGGGAAATCAAACCTTCTTTTGGCTTATATTGACAATTTCCCTAAGTATAGACAACAAACCATGACAATTTCCAGCCCCCTACACACATGGACCCCCTCTCAAATCCACCCTCCATTGAATCCCTTTTTCTTTCTAATTATTCTCTTTTTTATATTGATGTCATCATCTTATCCTCCTATTATAAGGGTCTTCTGTAGGTAGTGTTAACCACTGTGAGGTCATGAATATCAAGGGCATTCTGTGTCTGGAAGACAGCACTGTAAGCAGTCTCACTTTTCCTTTGGCTCTTACATTCTTTCTGCCACCTCTTCTGAAATGGACTCTGAGCCATGAAGGGTGTGTAGATCAAATACTTAAAAAATATTTATTTATTTATTTAAAAGAAAGAGAGAGACATAAACAGAAAGAGGGGGAGAGAATGGGCATGCTAGAGACTCTAGCAACTGCCAAAGAACTCCAGATACATATGCTACCTTGTGTACCTGGCTTAACGTGGGCACTAGATAATTGAACCTGGGTCCTTTTGCTTTGCCAACCAGAGCCTTAACACTTAAGCCATCTATTCATCCCCTCAAATACTTTTAATAAGGATGGAAATCAAACTTATCAATGCAAATTGAAAACACTAACACTGGCTAGAATGGGGAGGATAAATCCAGATAATGCCAAGTATTGATAATGGCCATTTTTACATAAATATACATATGTTAAAGCTCACTGATTTTTTTCAGAGAAAATCATAATTTTACTATGTGTAAATATAAAAAAATGAGAAAAAGCACGTTATAGGAATTATAATAAAATAAAAAAGAATAATTTTACTCATAGTGTGTAAACTTTCTGTTTGTATAGTTTCTAGTTCTTAAACCACTCAGCCGTCAGAGCATACTCTCTTCAGCCATGTTCTTCTATGAATATATTCTCCTGAATTTTATATCTAATATAAGATCATAAACAATGTATTGTATTAATTGTTGACATACTATTTGGAAAACAGGATGTAGGAAATAACTTAGAAAATTAGTTTCAGGAAAAAATATTGTGTTATATAAAGAGCCACAATAATATACCATATATATATATACATATATATATATATATATATATATACATAATGAAAATTTCTTGCAGCTATATAAGAAGCAATTGAAAGGCTCAACCATCCTCATATATTTCTCAAGGGTGCATTGAACTTGATTGAAATTTTATTATATACCATATTGTAATCCATGAGAATAGAAAGCAGCAATACCTTACTTTCCTGACATAAATGGCCTTATCGGGTATCACTGGGCAAATGTGGGTGGGCTATGTGCAAACAAGCAGTACTTATAATGCTCAGCGGCCGTGGGATCCCATGACATCAGAAAATATAAAATGGATTTTCTATTTGGCATGTAATAAAATATAAGGAATGTAGATGTACAGACATATTCAGATTGCAAATAACTATTTACATACCGGTCTTTGCTCCTGGCTAGTGTATTTTATGAAAAGGGTACAGCTTTCATTCATTTCATTATTGTTGGTGATCCTATGTTACTTACCTTGCATGCTATCAATGAACTAGATAAATGGAGTTGATAAATAAATAAATTGAGATAAACAGTATTTGACTATTTGTTTATCAAAAAGTAGTGACATTTCTTTATTCTCTCTCTCTTCTTAAAAGGCCTGTGGACTATGATTAATCCAATTATACAATGTGAGGATTGTGCCACATACATATGGATATATTTTCCAAGGTTCTCAAATAAGTTTTTCAGCTCTTATGCTCCCTCTGGAATATATCTACAACTATTAGGAAAATTGGCATCAATGAAGTCACATAGAATCCTTTCTTGTTTTAGGTTTTCAAGCCTATTATCTTTTGTAGTAAGTAATTTGTTTCCAGGTACAGGAGACTCACTCTATGTGCACCAAAGTGATCTCCACGCTCAGCCTGGGTTTGCTGATGGGCCTCATTTAAAATATTGAGCCATCCACTTTTTGGCAGAGGCGCTTTACTTAGTGCCAAGTAATTTAGAAAGCTAGAAGAAACTCAGAGAGAACAGAATGGGAAGCCAAGTTTTCTTTTCCAGTCAGATGATAATGCTGGCAAATGAGACTGAATTTTGTAGCTCTTTACCAGCAGGAACAAATGAATTTCCAAGGACCCAAAGGCAAAGTTCCTGGTGTAGGGACATAGCATTCCCTTTGTAACTCCAGTTCTTAGGGTGGGGCTTGTTTCAGAGGCAGCATTCTGGAAGCAGATATAAGACAGGGATATTTTATTCCTTTTGCCCCCACACAGGAATCACTCTATCAAATAATCTACTTCTCAGCTGACTGCTAGGACTCTTCCTGTCATTGTGTCTAGAAATTTCTCTCTATTTCAATGTTTCCTGTCAATATTTTTTGCTTAATTGATAGCAATTGGATTCTTCATGTACATAGTCTGAAAATAACTAATTACCAATCTATATTCATCAGTGTGATTTTATTTAAGAGAAAATGAATAGCATCAGATCATCATGCTTTCTAGAATCTCAGAATTAAATTACAAACCCTGATTTAAAATTTGACAACAAACAAAGACATAAAATAGGAGAGTGATTTGATCTGTTTTTTTTTCAACTATGATTTTGGAGCTCCAGTAATGTTGTTTATATTATACTAGAAAGGCTATAGGTAAATTGTTTTTGTAAATGACTCTTCATTGAATGGCAATGGAATTCATATACTTGGGGAAAACTTTATTTGATAATTAATTAATTAATTTGAGAGAGAGAGAGAATGTGTGTTCCAAGGCCTCTTGCCCTGCAAAAAGAACCACAAGATTCATGTGCTACTTTATGTACTTGGATTTGATACTGGGGAACCATCCTGAAGGCTTTGTAAGCAATCACCTTTTAATGCTGCGTCATCTTTCCAGCCTCGTTTATTTTAGAAGGAGAAATATAGTGTATCATTATGTCATGGAAATGGACCATCTCTCACTTCTGAGTAAAAGTGTTCTGAGGCAAAAATATGTTAGATCAGAAATTAAGCACATAACAATAATTCAGGAAGCTTACAAACACACACACATAGCAATTTGGATGCAATCCTCAGCCCAGTAGGTTATGATACTGTGTTTAGTAACACCTATAACCTGGATTTTGGGGCTACATGTGTTCTCTCCCAGAACTATGCCTCCATACCAAGATACTATGCTTAGGTGTTGTAGCAGACAGCTTCAGGTTTGCTGAGATGAACTTCCAGACCAGGCACAGTTATGGAGGAAGGGATATTATTTATTGAAGCTTACAGATCCAGGGGAAGTTCCTTAATGGCAGGAGACAGGGCCTGCTCTCCACAAGACCAGGCAAGAGAGAATAACCAACCAGCCACACAGCACACAGAAAAAAAAAAAAAAAAAAAAAAAAAATTACAGCCAAGCTACAGCACACTTCAGGAACTCCTACTAGGCATACTTTGCATATCTTTACAATGGAATCTCAAACCCACCACCACACCTTAAGACGGGCCCCCAGTGACAGTGACATTGTCTCAAGCAAGGTGATTGCAGATGCAAACTAAAACTAATAAAACACTGAATATATTGGGGGACATATATTCAAACTACCACAGGTGTCAATCACATATCATGTATTGGGTATAGCATCTAAAAGCTTTTCACAATACTCACTACCATACTAAGTTGGGCAGAACATTTCTTGGGATATGTATAAAGGCAAAGGCTTCTCAATAACTCTGAAATAAGCTCTGTTCTTTTCTGTTTTTTTTTTTTTTTTTTTTTCCTCCACCACCGGCAGGTAGAGTGGAAGACAGAGAAAGCCGGGCCAGCCGCTTCTCTCTCGGGGCTGAGCGGGAAGGCGGGTGTCGGCGACTCAAAAAACCTCCCCAAGCCACCGGGGTAAAGAAAACCACATTGAGCCGCGGAGACCGTCTGGCGGAAAATCTCTCTCTTTATTGTAATGGGAAGGTATTTATATATTTTGAGAGCGGGTGGGAAAAAGGACGAGACAAAGGTATAAGGGCCAATATTATTTCACCACGTCAGCAGCAGCTGGGCGGAGGCAGTTTCAGCTTAGGTGCTGAGTCACTCCAAGGACAGGTCGCGAAACTCTACTCAGGCTCCAGAAGCTCGACTAGGCCTCACTGGAAGCCAAGTACAGGTAAACTCTGGCTGGGCTCAGAACCACTAGGCCTCACATGGGGGCAGGGCCCAACACTTTTCCTGTCTGTGTTTTCATGTATTATAGCCTAACTATGGAGAATACCAAACATTATTCTTTTACAATATGCAGAGCTATCCAATGTCTTGAAAATCCACAATCTCACCCACTTAGGCTGTGAGATTTTTTCACTCATATTGTGTGATTTCTGCTCTTAAATTATGTACCTTTGAGGCTAAACTAATTGCCCAAATGAACATGGAATGGCATCATAGATGTGTTTTGAAGTTTTCTATAGTTACTATGAGTTGTATACAACATGACAAAATCAGATTTATCTTCATATAGGTCATCAGGGCTTTGTTTCACAGCTTCTAATTAACATCTTTGTGCTCCTCCATCACCTTCTAAGTATGTTTAGGGGGATATTTGAATGAAATAATACAGATACTTGTAACTGTGTGAGTATTTGTTGAGGTGCTGCCACCTAGAGTCATATGACAAGATAGATGATCATTCTAATCTGTGTCACTACATTCTGGATACTTGGAATCATGCCACCTCTCCAGGTGTCAGTGTCCATGTTCCAGGATAGTTTAAGTGATTATCACAATTAAAATATGCAAACAACATTTATCATGATACATAGGTGATGTTATCATCATAAAATATGTAGTAGTTACCTTCTACCTGCTGAAAAAAACATCTGACCAGAAGCAACTGATGGCAGGAGCAGACTGCTGAGCATTACATCTTGTTACATCAGCTGAGAGGAAGCAGTAAGAGTGATCTGAGCTATCAACACCAAGTGAGCTGAACTAATAAATATTGCAGGCTTATCCTCAGTGACTGACCTCAATCAGAAAGGCTCTACATCCCCAAGCCCCACCAGTTGGAGAGTAAGTATGAGGCTAATTCACAAACATATGAGCTTATTAGGGGACACTTTACATCAAACTGCCACAACAGGTCCAAAAATGTAATTGTTTGCATGTTATTTTTTCTTGTTGCTATTATTTTTTTCTGTCTACCAGCTTACTGACTTCTTCATAGAGGATCAGGAAATAATGACCAACAGTGGAAAAATTAGGCAGAAACAAAGAATTCAGGTATAGGGAAAGGAAAGTCTCTTGAAACTCCTCTTTACCTATGTAGCAGACAGCTTCAGGTTCGCTGAGATGAACTTCCAGACCAGGCACAGTTATGGAGGAAGGGATATTATTTATTGAAGCTTACAGATCCAGGGGAAGTTCCATAATGGCAGGAGAAGCGGCCTGGTCTCACAGGACCAGGCAAGAGAGAGAAAAGCCCATCAGGCACACAGCACACAGAGCAAAACTACAGCCACAGCACACTTCAGGAACTTCTATTAGGCACACTTTGCATATCTTTACAATGGAATCTCAAACCATCACCACAGCTTAAGACCGGGCCCCCAGTAACATTGCCCCTAGCAAGGTGATTGCAGATACAAACTATAACTAATAAAACACTGAATATATTGGGGGACATATATTCAAACTACCACAACCTACATATGTTATTTGCCTGAAATACTGCTTTTATTATTCAGATAATCTTGGTACGAGGTCACAGCATGAGCTTTTCAGACTGCATTCAGGTGGAACTCCTAAATCAAATGATTTTTCCAAAAAAAAAAAAAAAATCGGGCTGGAGAGATGACTTAGCAGTTAAGGTGCATGCCTGCAAAGCCTAAGGACCCAGTTCAGTTCTCCAGGTCCCACTTAAGCCATATGCACATGGTGGCACATGCATCTGGAGTTCATTTGCAGTGGCTAGAGGGCCTGGTGTGCCCTTTCTCTCACACACACTCTCTCCCCCTCTCTTTGTCTCAAATAAATAAATAAATAAATAAATAAATAAATAAAAAAAATATTAAAAAAATCTATACCTCTATTTATCTGATTTCAAATCAGCATTTTTAGAAGATGAAGGGCTCACAGCATACATTTTCATGTAGAAATTGAATTTATTAATAGCCCCTATCTAAGTAAGCTGAAAAGAAATGTTAACTAGCATTCAATTTCCAAGAAGTCATCTTCATGGACTTTGTAGAGCATTTGTCTTCCCATGTACTGTTTTACCTAAGTTTAAGGCTAGCTGTTACTTTAAAAATAAGGATGTTATAACGTGGGCTGACTGTTTGGCCTTTGGGGTGATAAAGGCTAGAGTTTCTGGATTTTGTCAGTTCCAAAGTTGAATGCTTTTATAGATCACTGCTTTATTGATTCTAGTCTAGCAACTTTTGATTTTCTTAAGCTGAAAAAAATTAACAACAATAACAACAGAAATAAAACCATTGAGTAACTGTCTCTAGGCTTGTCATAGAGAAATTGACTCAATTTCAGAAAATGAAGGACATGTTTCAAGAAGCTAACACTCATTAACATTTAATTGTTTAAACAATTTATAATAAATCTACCAACTAAAAATGTCTTCAAATTTTGATACTCATATTGTTGTTTTAAAAATATGTATTTATTTATAAAAGAGATTGAGAAAGATGGGTACCAGAGTCTCCTGCCACTGCAAACAAACTCCAGATACATGTAACATACTGAACATCTGGCTTTATGTTGGCACTGAGGAATCAAACCTAGACTGACAGGCTTCATAAACAAGAGCTTTTAACCACTGAGCTGACTCCCCAGCCCCTTATGTAGCTCTTATATGGCATGAAAACGTAACTGATGGCAAAATAAAGTTATCCTGATACTAACTTATTCAGATATTGGACATTGAACAGTTATTTAATGTAGCTAATTTATAGATAAAAATAGGATGTATATCCTAGAAAATTTTAAATAAAGTGTTTGTGATATATTCACTATAGTACCTTGATAAATTATTTGTAAACATTAAACTGTATGAATGACTTACTTACTGCTGTGACCAAATAACTAAAACATAGCAAATTACAAGAAGAAGGACATATTTTGACTCTTGGTTAGAGAGAATGCAAACCCTCATGAAAAGGGAAGCACTCCCTTTATTCCATTATGGAATGACAGAATTCATTAAAAAAAAAAAATGTAGCTAGGATTCCTCCCATCTAGGAAGACCAGATAGCAGAGAACAGGGATTCTTGAGGCTCCACTGGGATTATCCTTATATTATTTTATTGAGACCAGGACAAGACACGAGCATTTGAAATAGTGCCTCTGACACTTTTCTCTCTAGTTAAACCTTTCTGAAAACAACCTCACTGACACATCCAGTTTCCTACTAGATGATTCTAGGATCAGTTGAGTTGAAAATTATTAACCATTCCTAGGTCATCAATATATAATGATGCCTTTAAACTCTTAACTTAAATACATATGATAATCATAATCTTACTACTAAATGCACAGTTTATTTTAATAAGTAAAGACAATGTAGGATAGCATTGATATAAAGAAGCTTTATGGCTTTATCTCTCCATGTTGCTTGGAGATTGATACTATTACTTCTTTCCGTTGCAGCAAATTACAGAATCTACCATTTTAAAATCTCCTAGGTAAAGTCACTTATACTCTATCAATCTCGTATACTTTATTTTCTCTGTACATTGGTTATGATATCTAATACAGTATTGTGGTGGTTTGATTCAGGTGTTCCCCATAAACTTCAAGTATTCTGAATGCTAGGTTCCCAGCTGATGGCAACTTGGGAATTAACACCTCCTGGAGGCAGAGTATTGTTGGGGGTGGGCTTATGGGTATTATAGCCAGCTCCCCCTTGCCAGTGTTTGGCACACTCTCCTGTTGCTGTTGTCCACCTTATGTTGACCAGAGAGTGATGTCCACCCTCTGCTCATGCCATCGTTTTTCCTGCCATCATGGAGCTTCCCCCTTGAGCCTGTAAGCCAAAATAAACCTCTTTTTTTCCCACAAGCTGCTCTTAGATGGGTGATTTCTGCCAGCAATGCGAACCTGACTGCAACAGTAAAGTGGTACCAGAAGTGGGGTTGCTGCTAGACACCTGACTGTGTCTTTGGCCTTTTGGAGCTGATTTTCAAGAGGAATGTGGAAGGATTTGAAACCTAGGCCTAAGAGACACCTTGCAGTGTTGTAAGTACAGCTTAATGGACTATTCTGGTCAGAGCTGAAAGACCTGAATGCAGTAAGAACTATGAACTGTGAGGTTTGGCTTATGAGGGTGAGAAAGAGCTTTACTTGGACTGGGCTAGCAGTTTGTGTGAGAAGCGTCCTGTCCTGAGAAGATGTGCAGGGTTGCTTTGCGTAGAAATGAACTGGTGTGAGCAGAGGGATATGGCACAGAAAAAATGAAATCTTTGGGTGAACTCTACCTGTTCAGCTGCAGTTGAGAGATTACAACCTTTGAGATTGGGCCAGCTGACCTGCAATGGGGCAACAGGAAGAATGCAGACCCTTTTGAAGGGGCCTGAATGCTGAAGGAGTGTCCTGTTCTTCAAAGTCTGATTTATTCCCCCCTGGATTAACAAATCGGCACCCTACCTGGTATTATGGAGCATAACAAATGCAGGAAAGAGAGGGTCATTGAGTTTGTAACACGGTCTTGTGTTTTGGAAATGGCCATGGGCAGTGTGAAGCAGGTTTGCTGGATGCCTGCATGGAGATCCCATGGGGCCATGAGGATGGACTGTGGGTTGCAGTGGAGACCCAGTGGAGATGCCGGGACTATGAGATGGCTGCCAAGGAGAGCTGCTGGCCCTGGATGAAGTTTTCCAGGACTGTGAGTAGCCTAGCTGGAGGGGTTGAACTGGAACTTCAGAGACTTGTTGCTGCTCAAAAGTATCGGACTTGGAGATTTGTTACTGAGTAGTTGTTGGATTGGAATTACAGAGTTTGATGTTTGGCCTGATTGTTTAAAATCTTGTATTGGTTAAGTATTTCTTTGTTTTGCCCAATGCCATCCTTTGCAGTGTGAATGTTTTATTCTGTGCCATTATGGGTTTTTTTGGGGATATTTTTGGTATTATGGCTCAGTTAAAAGACCTTGGATTATGGGGATGTATGAACATCATTGGAATTGATAAAAACAATGGGGACTTTTAAATTTGCATGAATACATTACATTTTACATCATGTACGGTTATCAGTTTATGGGGGCCAGGGACAGAATGTGGTGGTTTGATTCAGGTGTCCCCCATAAACTTCAAGTGTTCTGAATGCTAGGTTCCCAGATGATGGCAACTTGGGAATTAACACCTCCTGGAGGCAGAGTATTGTTGGGGGTGGGCTTATGGGTATTATAGCCAGCTCCCCCTTGCCAGTGTTTGGCACACTCTCCTGTTGCTATTGTCCACCTTATGTTGACCAGAGAGTGATGTCCACCCTCTGCTCATGCCATCATTTTTCCTGCCATCATGGAGCTTCCCCCTTGAGCCTGTAAGCCAAAATAAACCTCTTTTTTCCCACAAGCTGCTCTTAGATGGGTGATTTCTGCCAGCAATGCGAACCTGACTGCAACAAGTATAAATGCTATCTACATGATTGTTATACTCTATTGTTTAGGAAATAATGACAATAAAATGTCTTGTATGTTTTCTACATAAGCAAACTTTTTAACAAATATTTTTCATCTGTAATTACTTAAATCTTTTAAAAAAAAAATGTGGAAGAATAGTTGTATTACATACTCATAAATTAATAGTAATTTTTCCATTCTAGCTGTATTACATATTTGTATGAAGTAATAGTATTTTTCCATTCCCCATCTCCATTTCCTAAAGGAAAGAAAGGACAGGATGGCATACATTCTAATATCGTAGTAGAAAGCATCACTTTTCTTACCACAACAATCAGTACCACAGTTTATGTTATCTTTTATCCCAAGAGTCTTTAAATATGTGGGACAAAATAATGAGATCACATCAATTCCACACTTTGAAGTGGTATTTCCAAATTTTGGGTGTCTCCATGGATAGATCTGTGATTTCTCTAAAAAGGCAATAAGATAAAATTTATCCTACTTTCTTCCCCATCACTGAGATTTTTGCTTTCCATTCCCAGTTGTGCAGAATTTGTTACAAGAGAAGCATGGCAATGCAAAAAAAGAAAATGGTGATGCAGGTGGTGGGGGGGGGTGGAGAGTGGTGTTGCAGAACTTTTAGCTACAACCAGAGATTAAAAACCAAGGATATAGGCTTCATCCTTAACTCATTGAAGGCTGACAGTTGCATCTGGTGAAAACTAACACTTTGTGAGAGACTGGATAGATCTCTGTGGACAAGCAGTAAAGTTATTTTCTAGTTTTTAAAGGACTGTCAAATCAAAAGGGTAATATAAGTGCTTTTGCCTCTTTTTAATGCCCAGGTTTTGAACACAACAGCACTCTGCTATCCTCCAAAATGTGATAAAGAATTCCTTGTAACATCTCAGCGAGGTCAGTGGAATTTAATGAAGGCCCATTGTGGAGATTTTGCATTTCTCTAGAGCATGCTGATAAATGATAAATTCTGCAGTGCATTAGAAGAAAGCATGAAGGTCTCTTTCTGTTTAGTGGGTAACTGAGTGACAATTTTTAAATTCATCTTCCATACTACCACTACAGCTCATGGTTGACAGTAAAGGGAACTTTCTCAAGCTATTTGGGTTTCAAAAGTCACATTAGAACATTATTATTACATATAATATGCAAGTTATGAATTACTATAATATATAGAAGCTATCATTAAACAACACAGTCAACCAACCACCCTTTGATCAATACCTTTCCTTTTGAGATTAGACAGCAGCCATTGGTCATTTTCACATTTATGTCCTTTGTAAATATTGTTTTCACCTTGAATCTAAACCTCATGTGGCACAGCATTTCTCCTTGAAATCAAGTAGCCTGAAATTGTACACAGATATTGCCAGCAGCATCATGGGAAGGTAAAAGTGGACAAATGGCCATCTTTATGCCTCAAAGTGCCAGCTAAACATCATAAACCTAATGATATTTGGAGAGATTCTATTTCAAAGGTTATCCAAAACCAAGTCAGGCATTTATTTTATGTACCTTTAAGATTGTTTTTCTTGTGTGCTACTGAACTCAAGCCTTTCATTTGCAATTCTTCTTCTTAATGAATGCTTCTGCACTAACTATTGAAAAGCAATTTATTCTTTTTTGAAACTCTCTAGATCAAGTCTCAGAAGACATTATTTATATTATGAACCTTTGACTTTCTAAACTGCCCTGGAGTGTACAGAAATGCTCTTTTGCCTTTTACATTTCCTTTATTATTGTAGTAACATTGCTATTTTCTGTGAAAGACAAATCTCAATCCAAGAAAAGGGGATGCTGTTACATATTTCTGTACACATCCATGATCTCCTGAAATATTTACATTGAATTAAGTCAGATGATGTTTTGAGTGAATTAGCTCAATAATATACTAAAATTTAAACTGAAATATGTGCAAAATTAATTTCTATTGCCATGAATAAACTTTAATTTCTTCAATTCATGAAAACATTAAAAATCTAAAGCCATGCCCATATTTTAAATAATTTCTTAATACTCTTTGTGTGTGTGTGTGTGTGTGTGTGTGTTCATTTGGCATAAACTTAGAGAAAAAACCATATTTTATCAGTATTATTAGTTTATTTGGTTGGTGTGAATTTTGTTTGACTCAACATCTTTCAAATATACTCCACATTTAGCTCTCAGAAAAAAAATGAAACCAATTATATGTATCTAAAGCATTTTAAAGATGTTATTTTTCACAATCATTGGGGTAGACTTCATAGGAAACAAGTTATCCAGAGTATTCTCCTCATGATATATTGTGAATATAATTTTCACTCTTTTTAATTTTAGCAATTAGTTGCCTTAAGTTTTTGATACATTAGAACCAAATTGCCTTCCTCATCCAAGTTTGAGACCAAAGGCAGAACACCTGATGTTAAAGAACACTGAGGTAGCACAGATAGGATGATAAGGCATAGTCATATGTATTACCATATATTTACATGAATCTAATGGTTTGTACAGTGAAGTACAAGCTTCTTACACATGACCTTAAGTTCTATTCATGTTAATCACATGACATCCATTCATTTCTAAGATTACTTTGTATTTATTCTAAGGCTGAACATAATAATTACCTAAACTGGGAATAATGTAATTGATCTCTCTAAATCTATATATATATATATATATATATATATATATATATATATATATGTGTGAGTGTGTGTGTGTGTGTGTGTGTGTGTGTGTGTGTGTGTGTATAACATATATATCTCAAATATGTATGTATTATTTACATATATATATATATATATATATATATATATATATATATTTGATATATATGTATACATATTCAACATGTTAATTTGAGGATTAAAATTTCATATTTGCAAACTTCAATCTTTTTAACCATATACAAAGTGTGACTAAAGATTACATTCACATATTAGAAAATACATGCACATACACACAGTATTAGTGTGATAGTTAAAACATTAGAAGGTTACCAAATATCACTGACTTTATTGTAAGAAGAAATGATGCTAAGTTCAACAGACTGTATGTTCTGAATTCAATTGCCAGTTCTTCTTTGTCTACTTGAGCTCCCCAACTGACCTCACCTCATATAGAAAAATTTCTACACTCCCGAGTCAAGTGATAGTGTTTATGTACATAATCACACAGTTTTTTTTAATGTGACTTCAACAAAGGTAGATGCAAATAAAACTACTTATCTTGCTGTAGCTACACACACACACACACTTAAAAATGTTCTACATGCCTATAAATACAGAGAATGAAGTTAAAATATCTACATCAATACTATAAATGACTTAATTAAAGTTATATATATATATATATATATATTGTTTTTTCAAGGTAGTGTCTCACTCTGGCCCCTGGCTGACCTGGAATTAACTATGTATTCTCAGGGTGGCCTCGAACTCATGGTGATCCTCCTACCTCTGCCTCCCAAGTGCTAGGATTAAAGGCATGTGCCACCATACCCAGTTAGAATAAATATTTTTAAGAAAGGAAAACTAAACCCAACTTCGGTTGGCAAGATATTTTACACATATTTTCTAAATATGTTATTAAAGTAAACTTATTAAAGTAAAACTAAACTCTTAAGAGAATAAATTATATCTGTTTCTTTGGCATTTGCTTAATATGAATTAATTTATTTGTCAATTTAATTTAATTAATTAATTATTTATTTATTTATTTATTTATTTATTTATTTATTTGTGTGGTACTAGGAATCAAAACCAAGACCTTGTGTATGCTAAACACATAATCTACCACTGAGCTACAATCCTACCTCTTAAGTACTTTAAATGCTTTATTTCCCTATATGTAATTTTGTGGTTAGTGACACAGATTTTTTTACAGAGACCAAATGATAACTTTAGTATTCCTCTTTGTTGTCTATTTCCCTTTGCCAGAGAACTAGTTTTGTCTGCTTTTGTGTTTATATCCATATGAAACAATGCTGAGTATGTCTTCTCAATGCCTGAAGAGCTGGTTGAATTAGAAATAAGAAGGTTGCCATTAAAAAGAACTTTATTGGCTTTCACAGAATATAAAATAAGGGACACTTCAATAGCAATTGAACTGTAGATGCTTTACCATCAGTTAAATTTCAACAGTGTTCACAGACAGGCTGTGCACAGGTACACAGATGTAGGGACAGAATTCCCAGTCAAGCCCTTAGCTGGAATACAAGTAAAGGAGAACCCCTTGGGATCAAGTCGATATTAGACTTGTTTACAATAGTGAAGTGAGGCTGAATGATTTCTCCCATTCAACACAATTGTCTTTCATAACATGCACTTTTACTTTTGTAATCCCAAGTACTTCTTTCTTAATGATAGAAATTTTAATTGGAGATAAAATGGCTGACAACATGAAAAATGTTATTGGATGTTGTTGCAGTTAATGTCTCATTGCTGGGACAAATACCCAACCAAAAGGAGCATATAAGAGGGAAGTACTAATTTTTGTTACCTTCATGATGGAAAGTTTCATGATGGCAGGGCAAAGTGTGGCAAGAGCAGAGGCTGGACACCACCTCTGCCATAGCAGTCAGAAAACAGCAGCAAGAGTGTGAGTAGAAATAACACTGGCTAGTTAGGGGCTAATAAACTTTAAGGCTTATCCCCAGCAACACACCTCCTCAAGCTAAGAGCCAAGCGTTCCAAAGACATGACTTATTGGGAACACCTCATTCCAACTACTACAGATGTTAATCTTTGCCTGAGAGCTGAGAAGCAAGTCTTTACATTTTACACATACAAAGGCTGTCACTTAGAAGACCAGTAAAGATATGATTTATACATTCCACCTTTATTGTTATCCATGACCTGTGTCTGCTTTCTATTAAAATGTGGGACAGCTGTGGCAATTAGGGAATAAAGAGGACACCTAGAAGACAATTTGTGATTGAATCCAATCTTCTATTTTCCTGGAACTTAAGTCAGTCCTAAGACTTCTTAAAGAAGAAGGAGGAGGAGGAGAAGGAAAAATAATCCATATCCATAAATCTTAGGTTGTTTTCAGAATGAAATTAAGAAAACGTGGATCATAAAAATATTCTAAAATTGTTAAAACTATTTTTATCCATATTCGTTGAACTTAACTACTTTTCTGTTTATATTTATAAGGGCTTTTTCCTCATTCCCATTGGCATATAGTCACCCATTCTACTTTGAATGGCACTTTATGTTTCAGTGTCTAATCCAAACAATAACTTTGGCATTGGTGACATGCTATTAAGTAGGAAAGCAAGGCTAATTTACTCTTGTCTTTATATTATAGACTTACCACCTTTGTCATATGATATGAAATACTGTTTTTAAGAGGGCAATGAAATGCCTGTCAAAAACTTTAGGACTGCTACAGAGACCATATAGAATATATAATTAGAATGAAGGAAGTATAGAATGGCTCATTTATTCACTCACATATGCATATATTCAATACCTCACACACTGCCTCTATTGTTAACATACTTTACTGGTAATGCTATCTCAAATTGGTACTCAATTTCAAGACTGTGCTCATGTGTTATGTCTCTAGGCTGTACTACTCATTGTTTCTGTGTTGAGTAATCAGCATGTAATTAGACAAATATGGTAGGGCTAAGTGAAGTTCCTTATATGTTAATAATTGCTAAAATGTATATTCATGTTCTAGGTAGAGGTGTTTCATAGTGGAGGTCAGTGCAAGAAATGTACAAAAATCTCCGTGTGTTTTTGGTTATTTGCATTTGGGAAACATTGTTACAGGGGAATTTCCAAATTATTCACTGTGATATTACCAGAAATAAAACTTCAAATTCCACAAAGTAACTTCATGCCTTCTTGTACAGGAGAGAAACTTAGGTAAAGAGAAATCAGAATAGACACACACAAGCACACATACAAATTATTCCTCTCATACTAACAGTAAGTCTCATAATGTTTTTATTCTACAGTTATAATTTTCTAAGAGTAGCATAGCTATCTTAGAATAATGAACTTGATATCAGATGATTCTGTGGATAATCAGTTGTATCTTTTTAGGAATATGGTACATTTAAAATTAATAAGCTTTACATGTGCTGTTTATCATTATATTTCCTATGTATTACCCCAGAGCTGGAACATGGTAAATGTTCAATAAAAATGTTTGCATAAACTAAAAATATGAATAAACTTCAAACAGTAATCACTATTTTCTGTCATATTTTATTTATTTGAGAGACAGTATAAAAGAGAGAGAGAGAGAGAATGAGCACAGTAGGGCCTCCAGCTGTTGCAAACAAATTCCACATGCATGCACCACCTTGTGCATCTGACTTACATGGATTCTAGGGAATTGAACCTGGATCCTTTGGCTTTGCAGGCCAGCACTTTAACTGCTAAACCATCTCTCCAGCTCAATAATCACTATATTTGTGTTCCAGATTATGTATATTTTTTTCTGAAAATAAATGGAAATAAAGGATGAAAAAAAAAAAAACAGAAAGAATTATCTATTGCATGTTTTACCTAAGATAGATCACATTTTACATAAATTCCCTTAATTTTTTAAGTACTGAGAGGGCTGTAATTTTCAATTGTATATATTGTGCTATTGCTGTATATGTGACCAATGATCTAGGTATTGACAACTGAAGTGACAAGGAAAACATGAACTTGTAATGGAGCAGTATAAGCCTGAAACCAGTAATTCCCATCTTCTGAGAAAATTGCATGGGACTCCTGTAGTCTATGTAGCCACTTAACAATAGAACATTATAAGTCTAAGACATCAGAGGGTGCAGTTCAAACTGAGATTTAATTGCTTCCCATTAATGCAAATAAACATTTCAGTACTACCTCTGTCCCTGGTGTTGAGAAATAAAGACATTCAATCCAGCTCTATGCTAGATTAGTGGTGAAAACCAACAATCAGAGTACAATGTTATCAGTGCTATGATAGAGGCCCATGGATGCTACAAACTTAGGTCTTTTGTTTGTTTGTTTGTTTTGTTTTTCTAGGTAGGGTCTCACTCTAGCCCAGGCTGAGCTGGAATTCACTATGCAGTCTCAGGCTGGCGTTGAACTCTCAGTGATCCTCCTACCTCTGCCTCCCGAGTGCTGTGATTAAAGGCGTGTGCCACCACATCCGGCTAGGTCTTGTTTCCAATGTCCCTAAGTATTTACCTGTGGTTAAGTAGAAAGCATAACACAGACTACTCTTTTCTGACTGCTACACATGGACATTAGGTCTCCTACTATCTGTGACAGGAATACCAAGAGTGAATGACTTCTGGGATGATGTCGGTACTCTTCTCCTATACCAAGCTGTAGGTCACGCTGCTATTCCCTGCTCTCTGTGGTCACTCTCTACATCCCTTGTGGGGTACTCCTCCCTGCTGGTGAGGGATGTGTCTTGCTTCTTCTTTTTCCAGGTTGGTCACTTTCCCTTGCAGAGACATCAAACTTATGTGGTTTGGTATGGTGATGACTTTTTAAATTTTCTTTTTGACATTAAAAAAATGTTTCAAGGGCTTTCATTCTAAATTTGAATTCCTCAGGACTCAGAGTACATAAAGAGGCACCATATAATCCCATTAGCAAATCCCCACTCTCTAATATATGACACATTACTATAACTATTTGGCATTTCTTTCCTGACAAGAACTTATTCTCTCATTCAGAGAGACTAGGGTTAGAGGGACCACCCTAGATCCAAACACATGCTCAGATACATTTTAGCCCTCAAAGGAATGCATACAGATTCTGAATTCTGTTTTACCAGTAACCATCATCACCTGAATAAATTCACTCAACTTTTTATAATGTTGGGTTCAAATCTGCTACTGCCTTTCTCAAGAAAAGTATGGTTATGATATAGTTCATTTCCTTACTAGGCATCTTCATCCAAAGGATCTTTGTGCACTGAGAAACAAAAACAAACAAACAAAAAAAAAAAAAAAAAAAAAAACAGACCATATTTATATGGCTGCTGGGGACATCTTAGCAAGCACAGCAGCTTCAAAATATGGCAAACATGTGACAAGCAGTCATTGCTTCTGAGTAAGATTACAGAGAATAAATTTCTAATATTGTCTTCCTAAATGTTAGTATTTTTTTTCTTTTTCTTTTGTCAAGACTTATGTTTCTCAACTTGTCTTTGCATGTAACGGGAGGTTGGGTCCTCAAGGAACTGTGCAAATTTATTATTTTCAGTCATGTTTCCAGATTGAGCTTTGCTGACATGGTATGCTCCATGTCTGAAGTGACAGTGATCAGAAAAGAGAATTTGTGGGTTTAGGGAGATTGCTCAGTGGGTAGAGCACTTACCATACAAGCATCTGGACCTGAACCCAGATCTCCAGCATTCATATCAAAGCCTGGTGTGGTGGCAGGTACCTGTAATCCAAGCACTTGGAAAATAGAGACTGTATGATTCATAGGATTTGTGGAGTAGCTAGTTTAGTTGGATTGGTGAGCTTCCGGTTCAGTGAGAGAGCCTCTGTCTCAAAGAATAATGTAGAGAATCGCTGAGGAAAACTGACTCCTGCATGCATACACACGCCCATAAACCTACATACATATGAACACACATACATGCACACACAACACATACAGACCAAAAGTAAAAATAAAATAAAATAAAATAAAATAAAATAAAATAAAATAAAATAAAATAAAATAAAATAAAATAAAATAAAATAAAATAAAATAAAATAAAATAAAATAAAATAAAATGAGAGAGAGAGAGAATTGTTCTTGTTCACTTAAACAGATCAGTTTTGTCCTGGGGAAACTGGGTGAGACAGTGTCACTTTAGCCTTATATAGAAATGTGTCCAAGGGTGATCTGAGGGCCAGCAACATCAGCATTATTCAAGTACTTGCAGTAAATTCAAATGATCAGCCTTCATCTGAGAACTACTAAATAAATGACTATGAGATAATGTTCCACAAATCTATCTTTAACCAAGCCTCCCATGTAATTATACTACAATTAAATGATTGGGAACAACTGTAAAATGAAATACAAAATAAGTTTCTATGGGCTGGAGAGATTGCTTAGTGGTTAAGGTGTTTTCCTGCAAAGGCAAAAGACCCAGGTTCAATTCCCCAGAACCCACATAAGCCAAATGCGTAAGGAGGCACATGCATCTGGAGTTCATTTGCAATGGCTGGAGGCCCTGACATGCCCATTCTCTCTGTGTCTGTCTGCCTGTCTGTCTGTCTCATAAATAAAAATAAAAATATTACAAAAAACTCTCCATTTATTAGCTCTCCCCCATCCTTCACATTATTTTCAAGGGACCCTTTTACTTGATGTCATCCAGGAGTGCTCATGAAAATTTTGCCTTAATTTTTTTTTTACTTCCAATGCCTATTTCATTCAGACTAACATTTTCCTAAATGTTGACAATTCTCAATTTTCCAGTATACTGATAAAACAATTCCTAAGCCAACTGATATAAATGAAGCAATATGTATTTTTACCATTTCAACAACCTTTTTCATGACATTGGATTATTTATGTATTAAAGGGCATAATTCAATATTATACCATTCATTATTTTAATAAGTCTCTGCAGTCTTCATGCTGTATAATAAACATACTTAATGTCATTTCAAATTTCTTTGGTTTTCCAATCTCATGACCTCAGGATTAAAAAATATAACACATTATCAGGTTGCTTAGGTGATTATAAGTCTCATTTTCCTTTGGGCTACATCTGTTACTTCTGATAATGCAGTTATACAGTACATAATCCTCTGGTACAGACCTAGGGATATATCATAGCATCACTTTTACATCTCTAGATAGTACTGAGAATGCTTTATATTTCTGCTTTATATTTCTACCACATATTGAGAGCCACTACAGTATTGGAATTAAGAAGAAGGGTTCTAGAACAGGACTATAGGAATTAAATCTCAGTCTTAACAATAGAGTATAGGAAGAGCCTCAGAAATGTCTTCTTGCCTGCAGTAGGCATTACCCACAGAAACACTGTGAGCATCAAATGTGTTGTGTACAGTATACCTGGAATTCAATAGCATATGATAAGCATTCTATATCTGATAACCATAATGACTCTCACATGCTAAATGAGTTGTTTCATTGCTCTGGAACTCTCTCTCTTTCTCTCTCATAGAAAAGTTATGGAAGTCACATCTCAATATTTTAAATATGCATTAAGCAATCGAGGATCATAAATAGTGTTGGAGACCATAGGTATAGGACTCATCTAACATTCCAGAGAGGTTGCAGATTCATCTGACCAAATAAATTTTGCACTTGTAAACCATTCCATCTTGCAGTGTTATACTTCATGAAAGCCTAGATTGCCATATTGATAAATGTTATTTGGGCACATTTGGCTTACATTAAGGCTTATAAACCTATCACTTAACTTCTCTAATAGTGTTATTTCTAGCTTAAGGTGCAGGTCAATAGCCATGAAAGAGACAAGTACCATTTGGAGGAAACAAGTTTTTAGAAAAAGCAATTGACCATAAACCATTTGAGCTCCAAGTATAACCAAAATTAGTCCACATCTGCCAACCAATATCTCATAACTGCTTTCTGTGATTTATTAGGAGCTGGTTGTTTAGAATTTGTATAATATAGCTGATTTTAAAACTGAAATTTATATCGTTAAAGTTATCTCATATGTATGAATACCAATAAAAGATTACTTTGAATTAGCTTCAAGTTAAATATAATACTCATATCAGCAAAATCATGTTAACATTAAGTCTTTCTTCTCATTAGCTAAATCCTTTATATTCCATATAACATTTGCAATTGTCTCTATGGTTACAATTAATTAAATAAATACTTACTCATACATATAAAGTGATTGAGTCTTATTTCCTAAAAGATGTGATTCACTGTGTCATTCATATACTCCCCTTTGACATTATGCCATGGTATTGTCATATCTCTCCTTCAACAATGTTCATGATTGAGGCACATGCAGTAGAGCAACAAAGAGTTGTAAAAGTCACATAGTGTTTAGGTAAGTTTTTAATTTTTTGTTGATCTGCATTCATATCTATACTGAGCTGGGTCAGTCCATGGACTGTGGGTTGAACAAGCCTGAATATAAGATCACATAGGGTAGGAGAAACAGGGTAAGCAAAGGCCCAGGAAAAAAATCCTTTCTTTCATTATTCTACAGATTACTGAAAGCTTCCAGTTATATCTTCCTGGATAATTAATTGTAATAAATATACACATTTGAACAGTTTGGCATTAAATATTTAATATAGTAAAGTTAACTGAAGTATATCCATAGAAGCAAATAATACCCAATGAAGAAAACTGGTTTTTAATAATTTAGGACAGAAGTTCACAAAAAACTTAGCTTCTCAAATTCTGATTGATGCTTCATCTTCTACAAACACAAAACTGGTTTCATATTACCAGAAGAAAATGACAATTAACAGAGTAAATGAACTTATTTCATTTGTATCACTTGGTTTTATGAATTCATCCATTCCTCAGATATGTAAGGAGTGTTAGAAGATAGCATTTCCAAGCCGGTCGTGGTTATGCACGCCTTTAATCCCAGCACTCAGGAGGCAGAGGTAGGAGGATCGCTGTGAGTTTGAGGCCACACTGAGACTACAGAGTGAATTCCAGGTCAGCCTGGACCAGAGTGAGACCCTACCTTAAAAAACCAATAATAAATAATAATAATAATAATAATAATAATGATAATATAGCATTTCCAATCTGTACAACTTAAAAGAGTTATAATTTATAAGATTATATAAAATGCCCACAAAACTGTGGGAGGTAAAGTCTATGTAAAAAAGTAACCTTGTTGAAACACAATTTTGTACCTATTATAAGCACATATTTGGATCTTGTTAATTTACTTACTCTTGTAAACCCCACACAACTACACCAATCTAAAAATGAATACTTATTTATGTTTCTGATTCCATATTTGCTGCTCTTTCATTATATAATGCTGCTTCTAATTTGGCTTCATTTCTTCCCAAAATGTTGATAAGTATTTTCCCCTTCAAAGCAAAATTTAATAGCATTTAACATTATGTTAGTTGGTCTGCTTATACAGATGAGGTCTATAATACAAAGCATGAATAAATGCTTCAGGTTTCCAGGTAGATAATTACAATCTGGTATATTTCCAAAAGCCTTTTGCTGTTTTGTCAGTGATAACTTGGAGACCCCATAATAGAACTAAAGGTGTTTCTACAAATTAAGTATATGTATCACATTCCAAAGAGAAATTTGACTATCTTCCTTTACAAAGCTTACACCCACTTTTTAAAACAAAGAGAAAAATCTCCTTCTTTGCCTCAAACCCTACCTTTAGAAGCCGGTTTTTAAATCAGGAGATCTGTGAGCATACTATAAGATCAAAGGCACAGCACAATATCAGTAAACAAAAGACTCAAAAGGCTTCTGGAATTCTTTCTGCTAGTGGCTATGGTATTTAACCTTTCTGATCTCTTGGCAAGAGTTTTGACATCAGTCCATGTGTTATCCTAGTTTGGGTTTTTTTTCAAAGCTACATCTCAAATTGGAATTCATTCCTTAAGGGAATGCCTTTAGGTGGAACTGATGTAGGACTGAAGAAATTGGATAGAGACTACTGGAAGAACTCAATTACATGACAGGAACATAAATTGATCACAGGTGTCTAGTCCTACTTCCAACAAAAGAACAATGCTTTTGTGTTCTCTCAACTGCCCAAGATATTTTGCCCAAGGCTTATTTGTTTACAGCCAGTTTGGGTAGGTAAAAGGAACTCCATCTGATGCATATCCCAGAAAGGTGTCATTAAGTGGTACATTTTGGCCATTTGATAAAGTGGTATCACCATGGGGAAATAGATCTGCCAAAAGAAGTATTAAAAGTGCATATTAGGGCTGGAGAGATGGCAAACAGGTCAAAGGCACATGCATGTAAGCTTTGACAGACCAGGTTTGATTCCCTAGTACCCATCTATTTAAAGCCAGGTGTACAAAATGGCCTATGCATCTGGAGTTTGTTTTCAGAGGCAGAAGTCCCTGGCTTGTTCTCTCCCTCCCTCTCTCCCTCTCTCTCTTTCTCTCTCTTTTTCTTTCTCTTGTATCTCTCTCTCTCTCTCTCTCTCTCTCTCTCTCTCATAAATAATTAAAGAAATAAATATTTTTAAAATTCATGCTAGGGGATCCAGGTTGGCATCAAATGTTGGTATCATACCTTGGCCCTTATGTGGATGCAAGCTTAATATATCATCTTTTTTTTTCAAATATTAAACAAGGACTTAAGTGGTTAAAAATTTCTTGAATGTTGTATGGTCAAGCAATAGCAATGGAATATGTAGATTAACCTGCTAAAATCCCAAGACACATGATGGATTCTGCATTGAATAAACATGCTCACCATTAATGCTGATATTATTATTTTATAAAGGATTTTCTCTGATTTAACCTACTGTTGCAGGGACCCAATTATAAGTCAAGGTCATCTCATGAATACTTTTTAAGCCTTATTTCAGCATATCAAAAGATACACTTATTAAGTAGTTTGGCCACCACAGGCTATTTGCTATTAACTTGTTTCTATACTGGCCCACTCTGCATACCATCTGAGGGAGTTCCTCTGTTCCTCTAGATGTGATTTATCCAATTACTAGTAATCAAAAATTCTTATCAGACTTTTCTTTTTGTCTAGTATGTTCTCCATCTTTTTATAATTTATTTTTATTTATATTATTCTGATATTACATTCATAATATTGGTTCCATTGTCCTCCTCCCTGTCCTCCCTCTTCCAAAGGGACCCTCATCAATGGGGAATGTGGGTCATTCATTGTGGGGGTAGTCAAGAGTTATGGGGGATAGGCCAAGTCTCTGTGCATAATGCCCCAACTTGTGGCTCTAACATTCTTTCTGACCCATTTTCTGCGAATTTTCCTGAGCCACATTGGGGTCATTTTAGTTCTACTTCAGTGATGAGGTTTTGGGAGCCTCTGTGTCTCTGGATATCTGGCATAGTAGCAGTTGGATGTTCTCTGTGTTTATCTCCTTCAGCCTTTTTCTGATGTCCTGATCCCCAAGAACGCTATATTCTTGCCCTTCTCCTGCATTACTCTATGGTTTCAGCTGGGGCTCTGGTGAGGTGTGATTGGCCAATCCTCCCTTCAGGTTCGTTGTCCATCTGAAAAAGATAAGCAAATTCTCCAAAGGAGAGAGAAGTTAGTACTAGATCAGACTTTTGATGCCAGGATTGAGTTTAAGAGAATGTCTCTAGTGTCCTGTGCCATTCTCTTCTCTTTCCATAGACACTATTTATATAACTGAGAGCACAAAGATAGCAAAGCTACCTTAGTGTGATCCATGTTAAGAGTAATTACTTGCAGAATTTAGACTGGACACAACTCACAATATCCATTTGCAGTTACCTTTATATTGAAGCTTAAATGGGAAACCTTGTGAAATGGATAAACAACAACCGCAAGTAAAGCAGTCACAAAAACTGGAGGTGTGACAAGAGAATGAAAATGTTCATGAATTTGCTTCTTCTAACATTAGCATTTCTTTCTTGAGTTTCTACTTACCAAAATTCTACCTGTTTCTACAGTATTCTCCCTGTTTCTCAGATCTACAATTCTGTAATAATCCTATTTGCACCTGATTTTATTCTAAGTTAAAATATGAACTTTGAGCTTCCCAGTGTACAGCAGAGTATAAAATAATATGGAGTCATAGTATAGCATAATAATTGAGAATATTATCTCTGGAATGCTAGCAAATACACTCATGTACTCATATTTGTATACATGAATTGTGTGGTCCAGAATGAGCTGCAATACCTCTCCAAGAGTCCTATTTCCTCATCTCTTTCTTGAAATAAACCATAATACCTACTGGGTCAATAGTTGTAAAAATAGCAAAATGATTAGTGGAAAGCATAGAGAGCATAATCGAACACTTGCCTCATGCTTTATAAGCATTACTCTTTGCCACTTCCATTTTCCAACAGAACCTTTTCTAAATAATGAAGGGAAGAATTAATAGAAAACTGGTGGTATCGTTTGCCAGAAACTTTCATGAATGAACAGTCCTTAATCATTGGAGTTTGTTGTGTTCTCTGCATCCATAATCTACCGTGGAAGAACAGTTGATTTCAAGGCTGAGAGAATGGAGATGGGAAGATGGCCCAGTACGTCACGAGCTTGTCATGTGAGTAAGATGGCCTGAGTTTCCTGACCCACATCTAAGGTGCCAGGAATAGTGATGCTTTCCTGTAATCGCAGCACTGTAATTCCAGTGCTTTGGAGGTAGAATATCCTTAGAGGTTGCTGAATAGCTAATATGCTAAATAGGTGAACACGAGTTCTGTGAGAGACCAAGTCTCCAAAAATAGTAATAATGAGATGGCAGAACAACTGAGGAAGACACCTGCCATCAATCTCTGGCCTCCATGTGCACTTACACCCATGTACCCATCAACACACACATACACACAGAAACCTACATGCATATGCATGCTTATACACATGTGTGCATAATGCACACACACACACACACACACACACACACACATTCACACTGAAAATATGGAGAATGTTACAAATGCCATTCTTTATCTGTAGAACAAGAAATCTTTGCAGAAAACTCATATTAAACTGGAAAGAAATTTGGAGAACTATAAAAAATGCAAAATATACTTCAAAGCAAATTATAAGCCCACTGTTGCAGTGTAATTTTTATCTTTCCAGTCTACACTCATCCCAAAGCCAAGTAAGTGAAACAAGGTAAAAAAATAGTTAATATGAGAAAGTTTTTACTCAAAGTCAAAGAGATTTTTGTAATCTTGCAAAAGAATCAGTTACACTCTTCCTTATTTGCAAATCTCTTTCAACTCTACATGATTGTGAACATGAGGTAGAACACTACAAATCTAAAGTGGCAATTATATTCTGTCAAGAAAAATAGCTGAAAATCACATTAAATCGTCAAAGACTATATGTTTTAGAATATTTAATTAATTAATTAATTTATTTATTTGAGAGTATGAAAGAGAGGGAGAGATAGATAATAAAGCTCAAAAAACTATATATTAGTATGGAAAGATTCAGTTGAGTAAGAATTAAGTACAAACATTATCATGAAGAAGGAATTAGATGTATTCATGCAATATTTATCTATGTTTTGCCAGAATTCAGAGTCAGGAACAAAGGACTAAATAAAGTTTCTCTGAGAAGCACATAGGTTCTAGATTTCAATGAGTAAGGAAAGTCAACTGAGCAATGCACTATAGTTTTGCTTGTTAATTCATCTTCCATGACTTCTAGGGGGATTCAAATGGAAGATATTTTGTCAAGTGAGGGGTGCTAATATCTGTATGAACTAGAGGTAGAGTCTTTGGTGATATCTGTGTTGGATGTAAAGGCTCTGCTAGAGAGAATAGGAAAGAATGAAGACCAAATGATTCCTTTTACATCTGCAGCCCATGGTGAGGACCAAACGTGTATGTAAACACAGTAACAAGTGACATAAATACATAATTTAAGTGCATAAACTTATATAAGCCTGGTGAAAGAAAATATAAATATATATGATTGATATCCCATGTAATATTTTATGCATTACATATAATATATAATACTATAAAATATAAATTTAAATGGTTGCAACACAATTACAAATAGGCTTTTACCAAAACATGGCCTGAAGAGAAATTAATGGTCATTGAGAGATCTAAGAAAAAATTGTTTTTGTCTTTCAGAAAATAAACTAATGCTGAGCATTAGAATTTAGATAGAATTATTATAATCATATGGTAAATTAGGACATTATAAAAAGTAAATAAGATCAATTGGAAACATACAAATCACATGCAGAGAATTTATGGACATACTCAATCTAGGTAGGTAAGAGTATCTAAATAGAATAATGAGATAGGAGGTTGACCCAGATGGAAATATAGGAAAGTCTCAGCAGATCTTTGTACTAAGCTGAGTGCTGAAGTGAATGGGAGTTATTATTTCTCTATTCGATTTTAATTTATTTAAGAATCCCTCTCTCCTACTTGATAAAGGTCTGGTATGATTATTGATACATATAATTCTATTCTCTATTAATAGTTGCTTTTGAAGCCTAAAAACATTTGTTTGCTTGCTTGTTCTATTCTGTGGTGTCAGCTTGTGGATCCAAATACATACAATGTAAGTGCAGAGACATTGAACTATATCCCCAGCCCAGTGGATCCCACCTTTGACATATTTAATACCTCATCACCAAAAAGCAGATAACAGAGATTTTCTTCTGTGTTACCTTTAGACGTTTTGTAACTTTACATGTCAATTTTACATCTGTGATTAATTTGGGACTATTTTCTGTGACCAGAATGTAATTCCAGTATAAAAAAATCTATTTGTTATATACATATTGAATTGTTCCTGCCCCACTGGTTGAAAGGACTGGTCTTGCCTCATTGGCTTCATTTGTTCTTTCATTAAAGATCAATTACCACATTTACATGTGTCTTACTGAGCTCACTGTTCTGGTCCATTGATCTATTTGTCTTCTCTTACTATTATGGTTTTGATGTATGTTACCAAATAAATATATTATAATTGGTGTGAGTTCAGGCTATTTTTCTAGAGTATTTTATATGCTAGGTCATTTATATTTTGCTATAAGCTTTGGAATTAGTTTGTGCAACATATTAGCTTCTTGTGATTTCAATTGAGTTTGAGTCAAATCTAAAGATGAAATTAGGAAGAATTGATATATTATCACTTAGTATCTCAGTGCATGCACACAAAAGATGTTTATGTTCATTTAGAATCACATTTTCTTTCACCAAATCTGTAATTTTGTGTATTTACATTATGCATTTTATTAAAATTGTACCCATTCACTTATTTTACTGCTATGTTTCATTTTAGTTTTCATTTTTTTATCATTTATTTTCATTATTTATTTATTTGAAAGAGGAAGGAGGGGAGAGAATGGGCATTCCAGGGCCTATAGCCTCTGCAAATGAAGTCCAGATTCATGCACCACCTTGTGCATCTTGCTTAAGTAAGCCTGGAGAATTGAACTTGGGCCCTATGGCTCAGCAGGAAAGTGCCTTATCCACTAAGCCATTTCTCCAGACCTCATTTTGTTTTAAATCTATAATTTAGATTGTTTATCATTAACATATAAAAGTACAATTGAGTTATATATTAATTTGGCATTTTATTATTTCTTCTATACTTGATTATAAATTCTGTAATTTTGTTTATGCTAAGTTCTTTAACTTACTATGTTCTTAATGTTTGTAATTATTATTGTGTTATAGTAGTGCTGGTGATGGCCAGGCATGGTGCTGTACGCCTTTAATCCCAGTACTCAAGAGGCAGAGGTAGGAGGATAGCTGTGAGTTCGAGGCCATGCTGAGACTACATAGTGAATTCCAGGTCAGCCTGGGCTACAGTGAGACCATACCTCGAAATAGGGGGGACTTAAGACACAGAAAAGGTTAGCTAATGAAAGTCTGGAAATTTTGCATCACTTGAAACAAACAAATGGTTTCTAAGATATCAAAGGGAATTCTACCATAATTAAGACATTAAATTCAACCAAACCAAAAATAGGCAAGAGATTTCAACAAGGAACTCATAAAAGGATAAGTAACTCAAATGGCCAATGAACTATTAAGAAATATATATTATTTAACCTCTTAAAACTTTGTAAAGTAAAGCACGGTTTAAAGCTATTAGTCATTCTCCAGCATGGCTAAAAACTAAAACCTGCATGTGAAACAGGGACTCATATAGCCCAGGTTTCATGAAGAAGAATAAAGAGTAGGAAGAAAGAGAAAGAGAGAAGGAGGAAAACAAGGTAGAGGAGGAGAAGGAGGAGGAGCAAGTGGGAAGAGGGGAAGAAGATGGAAAAATAAAAGTGCCAAGAACAGAATCTCCAAAACACAAAATGGGCTTCATCTGAATGTTGTGAAGAGAGCTTACATTTGGAACCAAATCCACCAGCATCATGATATTTATGTTCCAGACTTTACAAACGTGAGAAAGAAATGTGTTGATTAAAATACCCAGATTATGAGATTTCCTCATAGTCATGCTTGAACCATAAGACAGAAATACTCCTACAGTTGTGCTACATAAGTCTGGAATTAAAAGAATAACCTGGATTCATCTGACAGGCATTATTCAATGAAGAGACATACATATGACACAAATTACATAACTTTATTTAAATTTGGTTTTATAAATACATGAATGTAAGCTGTATGTTTAAGGAATAAAATCTAGATAATAAAACTAAAGAAAATGCAGACTAGATTCATGTGAATGCTAGGATAATATCTATATTTTTGAGGGTTTTTTTTTTTTTTTTGAGTTTTTGAGGTAGCTCTAGCTCAGGCTGACCTGGAATTCACTACGTAGTTTCAGGGTGGCCTCGAACTCATGGTGATCCTCCTACCTCTGCCTCCTGAGTGCTGGGATTAAAGGTGTGCACCACCACGCCTGGCAATATCTATATTTTGATGGAAGGAAGGAGGTGATAATTGGGAAAGATTGCTAGAGAAACTTGTAAGACAGAATCTTTATTCTATTCCGTGAGTTGCATTATGGTTGTATTGTCTTACTATTGTGATGTGTCCCTGACTTCTATATAACAGACATGTTCTCTGTACATCAAGGTAAAAATGTGGAGCCAGGCATGGTGGCACAAGCCTTTAATCTCTGCCCTTGGGAGACAGAGATAGGAGGATCTCTATGAGTTTGAGGCCACCCTGAGACTACACAGTAAATTCCAGGTCACCCTGGGCTAGAGTCAGACCCTACCTCTGAAAAAAAAAAAAATGATGAACTAGAACAGAGGAATGACAGACACACAATTTAGAATAGTAGTCTCTCCAGAGAAGGAGAGAAGGAATAGGCTCCAAGGAAAGGAAAGATGTATTATTGTAGATCCTTCAAAATTTGTATAAGTGTTGCATACTTTGTGTGTATTATTATATAAATTACAAATAAAAATTTTAAATTCACATTTTTGTTTATTTAGAGCAAATAATTCCCAAATTTTATGAAATTACATCTTTGAACTAATATTTATTTGGGGAAGATAGCTTCTAATTTTCATTTTGTCATTGAGAGCATGTTATATCAGAAAAGCAATGTACTTTTGAACAGAAGAATTTACTTACTTTGTTTTGTTCTAAAGCATTAACACTTTTGCAATAATACAATTGGCTATATATCATTATTAATTTTGCTTTAACTTCAGATCTAGACTTTTCCCATGCTAATGTAGAGGTTTCATTATAGTTAATTCTAAGTGAAACTACATTAGTCTATTGCAATTTGTTCTTAAGTTATATGAACTGTGTCATTCATTTTCCCAAATGGAGTTGATTTTATTCAATATAGCATATCTCAGTGCCTTTAAAATCTGGAGGGAAATTACTTTTAAATTATATAAGGGGGGAAAATCAGCATTGGTTGACATCAAGGATTAATTATTTCAACATAACAGTTCATTTATTTAAAAGATGTGAAATACCCTATGTTCTTATTTTAGTGTGACATTAAAGCTCAAATGTTACAGGCATATTTTGTGAACACTATGCAAATGGTGACTCAAGATCAATAAGAAATAATATTTATGAAATATTTCAGTAACATCACCTAACTTATCTGAAAATTTAGAGACTTTAACATATTATATACAGCAGTCTGACATGGTCAAGTTCCTTTAATATTGATGATAAACATTAATTGAAATAATAATTTTAAAAGTACACATTGAACTTTTCTGTATCCAAACTATACTAAACACATTGAAAATAAAAATAATATATATGGCAACATTTTGAGGAAAATATAATTATCTAAGCACATATAATGATTATGTTTAAATTAACATACATATATTTAAGGCAAATTTTATATATCTGTATGCATTTGTACACACATAAAACATATGTTGCACATACAAATATAATTTTGCCTGAAAACACATGTCTAGGTATATAGGTATATAAATATATATATATATATATATGTATATTTGCCTGACTATGCATATTAGTCTACACATATATGAAGTATAATATATTCAAAAATCCTGATGTGTTAATAAAATTTTCTATTATTTTTCTAAACTAGAAAATAATTCAACTATCAATGAATTTGTGCAAAATAATAGACTATGCACTTATGCTAGATATATTTTAATTATTATTAGTAAGATATAACTCTTAATATGAAGCTTAATAATTAAAAATGCTAACTCTAAGTCTAAAACCAACATGCAATTGTATGCTGTTTTACATGAGAAAGTAAACAAATTAAGTCCAACGTAATAAATGACTCACCTAAGGACATATGGATGTAAAATGCACAGTAAAGTTCAAGAATTCATTCCTTCAATTCCATCTGCAATGCTATTCACATTTCCCCTTGTAGCTGCTTCATTTGTATTCATTGATTAAGTCTGAGATAAAACTAAAACATACATTAATTTTAGATGACATACTTTGTACCAAACAATATATTTCTTGTCATCACAATCAAGCAATGTGTCAGCAAAGTGAGAGAAACAATTATGCAATTTCACTTAGCTAGGATGCTGACATCCTTGAAATTTGAAGGAAGCACAAGTCAGAAGGTAGCCAAGAGCAAATGAAGAAAAACATCTTTTCCAAACACTGCTCATTCATTCATTCATTCATTCATTCATTTTCCCTTTTTTGAAAATTTCAAACATGGATACCATGCATTTTGATACCATTTCACCTCTCCCATCACATTAAAATTCTCCCTTGCATTAGATCCCAATCTGACTTCTATGCTTTATTTTATTTTATTTTATTTTCTGGCCCACTGATTTAAATGAAGATCACTTGCATGACTGGAGTAGGAGATTATTTACCTGAGAATGGGCAACCTACCAGTGCTACACCACTCAAGGACATTGTAAAGTTTGGGAGTGATCAAGACCACATGAACCATTCTGAGGCAAAGATGAAAGCTTTTATTTGGGAAAAGCAGGAGCTGCCCAGGGCTGACTCTCAAGAGAGGATTGGAGCCAACTGGAGTTTTAAGGTAGTGGGCTTGATAGGGCTTTGTCAGTTGAGGGATGGTGAAGAGAGAAAAAGAACTCTTTTGTTAACTTCCTTTAGGGAAGATCATTACATTAACCATTTAAAACAGAACAGTGACCATGTAATTTATGAGATAAGGGGCAGGAAACCATGACCTGGGGCATTGTTAGGCAAGGAAGGGATAAGGACTGGGTGGTTTCTTGAGGCATGTGGATAATCTACTTTCCTATGCCTCTGTCACCATTCTGATGACCAAGGTGACAAGATCTAATGACCTAAAAGACATAACTTCTACTGTCCCATTACAGTCCACTTAAGAGAATTACCAATCACCACATTTTGGTAGCAAATTGAAAATCCTTTTTACTAAGCCGACAACCAAGAGGGGCCTTATGCCAGAAAATGCTCTCAGCCAAGAAGCTCAGGGTACAGCATTTTTTAAAATTATTTTTTTGGAGAGAGACACAGAGAGAGAGAGAGAGAGAGAGAGGAGAGGAAGACAGAAATGGGCGCGCCAGCAGTGTCTCAGCTGCTGGGAACGAAATCCAGATGTGTTTGCCCCCTTGTGGTCTAGTGTGGCATTGCACCCTTGCATCACTTTGCATCTGGCTAAACGTGGGACCTGTAGATTGGAACCGCTGGAGATTGGAACCAGTGTTCTTAGGCTTAGGAGGCAGGCGCCTTAACCCCTAAGCCTTCTTTCCAGCCCAGGGTACAGCATTTTTAAAGTCAAACAGCCATAAAAAAATAATGACATCATTGTCAGATGTAGGGCTGGGCAAAATGAAGTCCAGTTGTTTCACTTATCTGGAAGTCATCTTACTTAGACACTTGAGCCATGTTTGGGGACATGAGAAATCTTGAAAGTGCTATGAATGCAGATGTGGCCCTCCCTCCCAGGGAGATGGGAGTTTGCAAATGAAAGACACCCTGGCAGACAGAAAATGTTAGCTTTTTTTATTCCCCCCAATAAATAGTGTCAGGGCCTAGTTAGCCTATACATCTGAGGGTATGATAGGGTGGCAGCTGTTACATCCCAGGACAGATGGACTGATCTTGGCTGTTACAGTCCCAGCAGTCATCATTTTCCACAATCTACTTCTGAGAGGAGTCTCATGGGCTCCTTTCTCATCTCTGATGAGGTACTGATGGGCTCGCTCATGTACAGGACACTCCATCTGCTGTGATTCCTTGAGTGTAGCACATTGGTTATATCTAGAAAGCGGCATTGTGCAGCCACACTTCTGATTCTCCTGCTCTTACATTCTTTCTGTTTCCTCTTCCTTGAATTTCCCTAAGCCTTAGTGTTTTTTTTTTTTTTTTCACTTAAACTCCAATGGCACACCCATTCTATCTCTTGCTTTCTCTCTCTTCCTCTTTCTTTTTCTCTCTCAAATAAATAAGTAAAAATAAAATAAAATAAAAAAAAGCATAAAGAAGTACAAATTTTACAGGAAGAATGTTACAAATTAAGGCAACCATTATAAAGAGAGTGCCACTGTTGCTGCTGAAACTCTTCTTGTTTAGTGAAATTGAGTGTGGTTGAATTAATGTACAAAATATACAATACATAACAACCTTGTGTTCTTCAGTTACTAAATCATACTACAATGGTATATCTTGTCCTTTAAGGAACATAAACATAATATGTGATGACAAAAAAAAAAAAAAAACTGCAAAGGGATTTTGAAGAAAACAACTTTTTTTTTATTTTTTTTTTTTTTTTTTTTTTGAGGTAGGATCTTGCTCTAGTCCAGGCTGACCTGGAATTAACTATGTAGTCTCAGGTGACTCGAACTCACAGTGATCCTCCTACCTCTGCCTCCCAAGTGCTGGGATTAAGGGCATGTGCCACCACACCTGGCTTGAAGTGAACATTTTTTATATATTTGAAAATACTGCCTAGTAAAGTGGGTCTGGAGGAAAAAGAGAAAACAGAGGTTCTAAAAATAATTTTAAAATGATATGATATTCTAACATATTTGGTATATAGAGTATTTGGAAGCTTTGCAATGGAGAAATCTCTCAGAATATCCTCCAACAAAATGATCATTTTTGACAAATTTAGCATCATTCAGTCATTTTGACTGACATTGAGTATTCTGTGACATGTGGCCATGGAACACTTCCCTACCTCTGTTTGTTTCTGAGTGTTCTTCCTCAGAATTCATAGCCCTTATAATTGTGAGTGAGCATCAGGCAAACTCAAATTCATGAATATTTATCAAGGTACACCACCAAATGTTGGATGATGACATATAGCTCAGTGGTAGAGGGAAGGAGGGAGGGAGGAAGAGAGGGAGGAAATGAGAGAGTAAAGAAGGCTGGAGGGAGGGAAAAAGCATGGAAAGGAAAGAGAAAGGAAAGTTGAAAGCATTTCTGCCATGTGGGGAGCAAGAGGGGATAAAGAACCAATGTGGACAGTAAGGACTAGGGGGCCCTCCTGACTGCTTGTGGAAAAATAGGCCTGGGGCACTGGGCAAGCGAAGAAGTCAGATCACCTTTGATTTCTAGCAAGTGCAAACTTTCCTGCACTTTTCACCTTCAGCGGTCCAATCACTCTGACTCTACCCCCCCTTTCAGTTGAATGTCTCCTCTAATCCCAGGCCGATTGGCTGGGACACCTGGTGTAGGTGCATCCAGGTATAGTGACACAAATTCTAAGATATATCCTCACTAGATCCTCTCTGTCTCCAGATCTGCCAGCAATGAGTTTTTGGGTCTTTGGATATACACCCAAGACCTCTCTCCCACCTGAAGGAGACCTTTTTTCTTCTTTTACTGTCTTCACTTTTAATCCTTTTGGAAGCACACATTTTTCAAGTTTTTTTTTTTTTTCATTTTCCTAAGATCTATGTTTGTTTACGTGGATCCTGAGGTACACATTGTGTACATGGGCTTTGGGCTCCATGTGGTATATCTCTCTTCCCCCCACTTTATCTTTCCTTACCTCCTGGCTTTCTTCCTTTCCCACTCCTTTATAAGATCTGAATAAAATATAGTATTTTAAAAATCATTTTCTTGAATCTGTAATTGCCAGTTCTTTGGTTAGTTTGCAGGTATGAACTCAGAGCTTGGGGTTCCAGAAGGCACCCCAGAATCCCAATTCCCCCATTACAGAAGGAAGGTAGGAAGGAAAGAAGGAAGGGAGGTAGGGAGGAAGGGAGAAAGCAAAAAAACAATCTTAAGAATAACTAAAGGATCCATTACAACTAAATCTAACATTTGGTTAGATTCCAGAGCAGAAAACTTTATTTCATAATCTATACTTTTTGTAAATTAAAAGGTGATCCATAGATTTGGGGAAAATGTAAAACATACATCTGGTGAGGTGTGGAGAGGCTTCAATAGTTAAAGGCACTTGCTTGCAAATCAGCCAACCCTGGATAAATTCCCCAGGCACTCACATAAATCTGAAGGCAAAAAGTGGCACAAGTTGCCAGCATTTGTTTGCAGGGGCAAAAGACTCTAGCTTGTCTAAAACACACACACACACACACACACACACACACACACACACACGTGTACACAAAAGAAATAAATAATTTAAAAACATACATCCAACAACACTTTTATTTCAGAATATAGTAACAGCATGAAGCAAGAGTCTGGTACCTATCTATACAACAAAATTAGTGGGAAATGGTAAAAATAGTTTCAGAAAAAAAAAAGTTAACTATAAGAGAATTAGCAGCATTGCAGCATTGGTAGGCCTTTTAGACAGTGCAGGCTTGTCTTTGAGGAAAACCCTCAAGTGCCTCCAGGTTGTTTTGAGGTTTCTCTGTGTCAAGCTAATCTTACAAGGATCAGAAAAGTCCTTTAGGTTCACTGAATATTATGTCATGGTTTTCTTTCCCTATCAATCCATATAAATCTGTTTGTTCCTAATGGAGTCAGCACTTTTAATTCTGCCTGTAGGAAAGCCCCCTTCAGAAATGGACCTGTGCATTTTGAATTGAGGAACCCAGATTACATTTGAAACACTTCAAAGACCCTCTGGGCTTCTTTGCTATGTTTTATTAACACTGACTCCCAGCATTTTATTGGAATAGATTTTATTTTCTCTTTATGTCAATTACATTGACTGACAGTCTGCAATGAGTTCCCCAGTAACACCTAGGGGATGCTGAGGTTTCCTACTTTACTGTTCTTTGAAATATTGAGTGCCTGTCACTAAAAATGGCACTTTTATTTAATTTTTTTTGCTGATGAGACAATTTTACTCTTAACCTCACATATAATTTGTCCAATACAGTAAAGCTTTAGATTATGCAACTGCTGACATCTTAAAGTCTCCTTTTATTTATTCTTTAATTCCTTGTTAATAATCTCCACTTCTCTGTAGAGGTAGTTAGAAATAATTAAGATTTACTCACTAGCTCAGTCATGACTATTTGCTCTGTCTTCAGGAAGTCACATCAAGGCCTGTTTATGAAATGAGTCATCAGAGTCGCACCTTGAACTCATACGTGGTTTTCTTGGACACAGAGTTAAGCACGGATAAATGATTTTTACCAATTCATATAAATTTATCCTGAGGTGAGGAGAGTAGAGTAGTATACCAAATAGTTACCTTGGAAATAATTTAAGATGTTAAAGTACAAATGTGTTACCTTAAGGTGTAAGTGGTGTCACTATGATACTGTTCACTTGCTGTCAGAATGTACGTACATTGTCATCCACTCAAAGACTTTTATCTCTTTTCCTTTTTGGTTGGATAGGGATTTTACAAACATTTAATCTTTTGTCCTACCTACTGTATGACTATTATTTACCCAACACACAACACCCATACATAACGTGGTTGAGTCAAACTGTGGCTTACAAACATCAAAGGAGGAAGATATGTTCAGAAAAGGAAAGATTATAGTGAAAGAAAAAAAAAATCTTAGGTGATATTTTAAAAATAATGTTCTATTAGAAATAGCTGACTCTAGGTGGAAGTGACTGCTTTAGATTAAGGTTTTGAGTGTTTCTTACAGGAAGGGCCTAATAGCTTCATCTCTCAAGGTGTGCTTTGTCTAATAAAGCTTTAGTTAGGTTTAACTTCCTACTAAGTTAAGTAGCAGATGTTCACTTCTGCACATTAGAAGGATCTACTTAGCCTACACTATGATCTGATTGTTTTTTGTTTTTTTAATTTTTCCAAAGGAAAAGGGCACATCTAAATCCGAGGGACTTTGAAAGCAGAAAAGAAATATCACTATCTGTTTAGAATGATACAATGTCACTGATACGCAAAACATTCAGAAAAACAGTGTGAGGTTAATGGTTTAGGCTTTTTCTTCTTTTTCATAATCTAGAACTTTATTCTTACTACACACTAAAATTCCTTATTGATAGAAATTATAATTTTGAACAAATTTTATAATTACTTTCTGTGAGACACCTGAGAAGTTGGGGTTTCTTAACATGGAAGGCTAAGTGACTGACAATGTTTTAGTATGGAAATGGGCAGATTTTTAAAAATAATTTATTATTTTGTTTATATTATTCTAATTTTACATTCATTATTTTGTTTATATTACTCTAATTTTATCCTCCTCCTGTCCTGTCCCCGCCAAAGGGACCCTCATCAATGGGGAATGTAGGTCATGCATTGTGGGGGTAGTCAAGAGTTATGGGGGATAGGCCAAGTCTCTGTGCATAATGCCCCAACTTGTGGCTCTAACACTCTTTCCTTCCCCTCTTCTGCGAATTTCCCTGAGCCACATTGGGGTCATTTTAGGTCTACTTCAGTGATGAGGTTTTGGGAGCCTCTGTGTCTCTGGATATCTGGCTTAGTAGGAGTTGGATGTTCTATGTGTTTATCTCCTTTAGCCTTTCTCTGGTGTCATGTTTACCAAGAAAGCTGTACCCTTGCCCTTTCCCCACATTACTCTATGGTTTCAGCTGAGGCCCTGGTGAGGTGTGATAGGCTGATCCTTCCTTCATATTCATCATCCATCTGAAAAAGATGAGCAAATTCTCCAAAGGAGAGAGAAGTTAGTACTAGATAAATGGAACGGTCATAGTTATTTTAGAGAGAATTTTATATGTGTAGGCCCTCTTCTAGCCCACATTTGGTGGGAGCTTGATCTTGGAGACTGGGCTCATTTTTTGTACATGGTTTTGACTTATTTCCCAGTTCCAGCAATGAGTTCCATTCCAGTGAGTGGATCTATTAGCCACAGCAAGAGCAGTTGGTTACCCACCATGGCTGTGTGCCACTACTGCACTTGTTTGAGCATTGTGTCAGGTTGTTTCCTGCTGGGTAGCTTAAAATGCAAGTTGTTTGGACAGATGTTGGTCATTTTCCCCCAGTTGCTCGTGTAGCACCCTCTGGCACTAGACTAGCTAACTGTCTGGGTACTGACCCTCTTCCAGATTCTGACCAGGTCTCTCCATGTTTTGTCTCACCCATTTATGCTGTCTTCGACAGTAGGGTCTTACCATTAACCTTTGGGAAACTATGTAGGTCTCTTGGATCAACAGCTCATTGTGAAAGTTAGCCCCGTGCTGGTATTGGGAGTTATAAGTCAGTGCCAAGGAAGGTGGAGGAAGAAAAAGATACATAATATAAAAGAGAAAGTGAGTATAGAGAGGAGAGATAGAAAGAGAGAGGGAGAAAGAGAAATAGAGAAATAGGAAAAGATTAAGGTTGTTCTTCTTGATGTTCTCTCCAGTTCCCTGTGGTTTGGGTGTTCCCTCTGTAGGCCTGCTGAAAGACTATTGTCTTAGCCTGTTGTTCAGCATATAGGGTTTTATAGTACCCTTTCCTTTTGGGTCCCTGTTTGTGTCCCCCTGTCCTCTCTCCCACCCTCTCGCTCCTTCCCATCTTCACCCTCCCCCCATCGCACCCTCCCTACTGTCTGGCCCTTAGGGTACTTATTAGGTTTGGCAGCATCTTGGGTGGATTCAGGTTAGGAATGACAGATAAATGAGACCATGCAACGATTATCTTTTTTGGGATTGAGTGAGCTCACTGAGGATGATCTGTTCCATGTTCAACAATTATTTTTTTTTTTGAATTTCATTATTTCATCTTTCCTTGCTGCTTCATAGAGTTCCATAGTATAGATATACCACATGTTTGTTATCCATTCATCTAATGATAGACATCTGGGTTGATTCCAGCTCTAAGCCATTATGAATTGATCAGCTATAAATATGGTTTAGAATATCTCTGATCTTTACCCTACAGGAGCATTTAGGGTAAATGCCCACTAAGGGAATAACTGGATCTGTTTGTAGGTCTATAATCATCCTTTTCAGGAGTCTCCATATAGCTTTCCATAATGGTTGAACCATTTTACATTCCCACCAACAATGAAAGCATGATCCTATTTCTCTACAGCCTTGCTAGCTTGATCTAAAGAAGTCACTTCAACCTAGAATCAGCAACATGATGGTGTCTGTTTTGAGATAGATACCCTCTGGACTTTCATAAAGGGAAAGGTCTATCTAAGTTAAGTCTTTGATTAAGTGTATCATCATAACAATAGTGTCATCTGTTTCTGCGTGTGCTCTCAAAAGCCACCTACATTTTTGATTTGTTATAAAATATGTAAATAAAATAATAGTAATTATTTGCATGCATGCAAAAAAAAAAAAAAAAAAAAAAAAAAAAAAAAAAAGGAGCTGAAACCATAGAGTAACGGGGGAAATGGGCAACAGTGCAGCTTTCTTGATGAACCTGACACCAGAACAAGGCTGAAGGAGATAAACAAAGACACTCAGCTCCTACTAAGCCAGATATCCAGAGACACAGAGGCTCCCAAGGCTTCATCACAGAAGTAGAACTAAAATGAACCCAATGTGGCTCAGGGAAATTCGCGGAAGAGGGGATGGGAAGAGTGTTGGAGGCACAAGTTGGGTCATTATACACAGAGACTTTGCCTCTCCCTCATAACTGTTGGCTACCCCCATAATGCACGACCCACATTCCCTTCAGAGGGGGGAGGTCAGGGAGGAGGCTATCGGAAGTACCAACATGTAAAACTAAAATTAAAAATAATATGCCAAATGATAGGTTTTTGAAAAATACACAGAGTAAATAAATAGATAATGGGAATATGATATTTGAGTGAACTGCTTAACACAAAACTAAGTGCTCTGGTTGGAGAAGTGGCTTAGCTATTTGTATTTAAGTAATATACTCTTATTGAACTAGACTCTCATTCCACATTTGAAAGAGTAAGAAATAAGGCTGCCTAATCTAATACTCTTTAGCAAGGAATAACATATAGCTAGATTATTATAGGCAAAATTTTAGGTGACTGATATGGTAGATAGTTCTAACTTTTTTGGCATAGGTATATAACTCTAGGACTTCATCATGCTGGTCAAACATTGTACCACTGAGCTATATACCCAGATAAATAAATTTATCATTTAAAGTAAGGTATTTATTTTCTACAAGCTTGCTTTCTCCTTTCATACTGTGTTTGTAAAACTAAGTCTAAAAAGGAATTTGTCTTTTGTGTCCTATTGCCATGCATTGCAAATCTATATTTCTAATATCAAATGGCTTATGTAGATAATCACTTTTAGAGAGGTCTACTTTTTCTAAAACACATGCAAAGTGTGTTTCTAGGATTCATTTAATGTGAATAACACAGCTACTATTATCTAGTACCAGATAGTATACTTGCCAAGAATTATTATTGAATGCATATCTCTCTTTAGTAAATATTCAATACACAGTCTCTTCTCCCATATTATCTCTTTAGAAAAGAACAAAAATGCCATAAAACATTAAAAGCAGCATTTCAATATTTTTGTCTAGATTTCTTAAAAATAGAGGAATGGCAATTTTTAAGATTCTTTTTTGGACAAGTTTGTTGAACACAAAGTCCAATGTGTCTGTAAAGTCTTTGAAATCAAGAATACTTTTCTTTCTACTTATTCACTGACACTTTATTTCTATAATTATTTTCCTTGTAAACATACACTTGTCTTCTGTTATTGCTGTCACCATCTTTATTCTTTAAATGCCTCAAAGGCAGAAATATCACAATATATTTCTTTGGTTTTTGACCTTAGTGCTGTGCATAGTGTATACGATTTCCATTAACTATGCTGATGTTTTGACTATAATTCAGTTTTTATTAGTCAGAAATTAACAATCAAAAGGATGTTCTTAAAGCTTATTTCATATTTTGTCTAGATTACTTCTTAGGGAGCTTTTGCTGCAATGTTTGGAAAGGGCAGTCACCTCATTTTTCTTTCTTTCTTTCTTTCTTACTTTTTTTTTTTTTTTTTTTTGGTTTTTCGAGATAGGGTCTCACTCTGGCCCAGGCTGACCTGGAATTAACTTTGTAGTCTCAGGGTGGCCTCAAACTCACAGCGATCCTCCTACCTCTGCCTCCCAAGTGCTGGGATTAAAGGCATGCATCACTATGCCCGGCTTTCTTTCTTACTTTTAATACCCACAAAATGAGGAGTGGTTCTTTTAGAAGGAATTGAATGCTATACTTTTCCTTGAATTCTACTTTTAAAAATCTTTAGTATTAAAGTTAAAAAAAGGAAAATAAAAATGTACAAAAAGAAATTCAAAGAAATTAATTTTTATATTTAGTTTATTCTCTTCAAATCTAAAACTAAATGAAAGAAAATGAAATGAGTTTTATATTTATATTTATGCATGGTAATTTAATGAATAATAAAAGAAATTAAAGAAAAAAGGAACTATTAACAATGTGATGAGGACTGGGCCAAAGATCATTTCATGAAAAGTGAAAATACAAAAAAATTAAAAATTAAAAATATTTTAACAGCCAAGAATTTAGCAAGAGTATCAGTCAATAAAGCTGTCCTTGACCTGTGTGTATAGCTCAATGGTAGACACATGGTTTGCATTCAAAAGACCCAGGGTTTGTTCCATAGAAAAATAAAGTAGAAACAAACACAAACCCTTTTTTCCCCTCTAATCTGTCTTCTAGGACATCATCACAAAATTATGTATCACTGAAGCAGTTGGTATGTGCTTGCTTCCTCCCCAAGTTCTAATTGTTCTTACCCTTTGTTTTTGTATATCTGTCATAGAACACAGTAAATATGTGCTTTAAAATATAAAATAATACAAACGTTTTAATCATATAGTTAAAAAGCCTGTATATATTGTCAACTGTCTCTTTTGTTAGTTCTGAATGATGCTAGTGTTGTGGCTCACTGGTAATGTACTTGCTTAGCATCTATAAAGCCCTTGGATTGAGCCCAAACACTTCAAAAAGAATAAAAAAGAGCATTTTTTTTATTCTGAATTAGTTTACATTTTAAATAAATAAACCTAGGATAATTAGTTCCTTATTAAGCACCAAATTAAAGTGAGGGTGACATGCATAAACTATTTGCCACACATTTGAAACACAACCAAATTTTCTCAAATTCTAGTAAGTTACTTTAGAATCTAAAAAAGGGGGACATGGATATTCCATCATTATTTTTCCATACATATGTAACATACAACTCTCCACCAGTCCAAAATAACATGAGAGGTTGTTTTTATTTATTATTTATTTATTTTTACAATGGACCTGAGCATAATCTCTTGGGAAGACTATTTCATCATTTTATAGATTTATTCTAAAGCTCTTTTACATGAGGAGATGTCTTGTACTTCATTATGCTGAATTTAAAAGCAGTTAGCATGTTATGACAAAGTACTCCAAAGCTGTATGAACACAAGTGTCATTAAGATTTGCAAACTGAATGTTGAGCATTTGGAGATATGTTGAACCATCTCTTTAAATTTCAAGGAGGCTCTGTTCCCTAAATAAAAAGACAAACTGTGCAAATATTAAAATAAAAGCTATGCACATATGTTTGCTATTTCAAAGCACATATTGGCTTTCCTTCAAACAAAATAATGTAGAAAGAAATTGGACTAGAGAGTAGGCTAACTTGCTGAATTGTAAATACCTATAAAATATCCGGCGGAATCCATCTGGAAGGTAGAGGAATTTAAGTTTGAAGTTTGACAGTGAAAACACAGATATATGCTTATCCAAGTGGCTGCGAATAGCTGGGATTATCAGTATAGTGTTTAGGAACCAAATACAGAGAAGACCAGTAGACTACTGTCAGGGGAAACTTTTTCCCTGGGGAGATGAAAACACGCCTGTTCACCCCAAATAGGGCAAGGATGGCAGACCAAAGTAAGATTACACCCATACCAGTTCCGTAAACCAATATGTTTATTGGGAGGGGGTCATTTACAGAGCATGGAGAAGGGCTTTTTATAGGAATGTAAAGCCCCCCAAGCAGCCACTTTGATGGGGCTTCCCATGTCAAATTACTCCTTGGATGCTCCTTCCTCGGCCTCAGCATGAAGGCTTACTTCCAGAGCAAGGACAACACGAACAAGTCCCATCCTACTTTGAATAGGACTTTCCTGTGGCTATTCCCAAAAGCTCCTTATCCCTGTCCAGGAGCATGAGACCCCAAATCAGCACTTCAGTGGGGCTCACTAAATTGAAATTTCCTCCCTCAGCTTCAGGGAGAGGGTATGCTTACAGTGCAGGAAGACTCCAGAGACACTGCCACATTGGAGATCACAACATTAGCATTACCCCACAGATGTTCTTCTCTCAGCCTCAGGGTGAAGGTTTCCTTACAGAGCATGAGACCCCAAAGCAACACTTCAGTGGAGCTCACTATAACCGAATTATTCCCATGAATGCTCCTTTCTCAGCCTGGAGGTGAGGGCTTACTCACAGAGCATGGAGTCTCCAAAGAAACCATCTCAGGGGAGCTCCTTTTTCCTTGATCTTTTACTCTCTATATATTCCATCTCTCCCTCCTGAGGTCACAAGATCTTTTGCATTATTATATACAGCTGGCACAGTGGGAGCCTACATTTCAGGTGGAAGATTGATGACCCTCCCCACATCTTCTCTGTGAGTTGCTCCAGCTGCTTCTGATAAAATTGGTGATAGTCTTTTACATTTTTCAATGTGGAGGAAATTTGCCATACACTATCCACTTAAGCAGCACCAACATTTGGGGTTATGTAAAATCAGACAAGACAGAGAAAAAGGCAGAGATTGCTAGCGCATTTTGTATCTACTAAGAATACTAGTACAAAGACTCAATTAAGATCCTTAATGTATTTACCATGATGTGCATTATAACAGAATATAATCCAGTCTATAGAATACTGGGGAATTCATGAGTTAGTGGAACACAATAGAAAGCCTAGAAAATACACACACAAACCAAACATGAAAATATAGTTAAATTTTACAAAGAAATAAGTGATTTCATGGAAAACAGTCATGTTAACAATGGACCTAAAATAATGACATGCCAAATAAGTGAATAAATAGATGAATAGATGATATGTAGATAAATATATACATATATAGATAAATGAATGATAGCTAGATAGGATAGGGTTTCATGGTTTTTATAGCTGAATAATATTACATTAGGAATATTATGTTTTCTACCTTTATTTTTCAAGGTAGCTTTCATACAAGCCCAGGATGATCTAAAACTCACTATGTAGCCCCTAACTGCCCTTCAACTCATGATGATCCTCTTAGCTATGCCTTCCAAGTGCTGGCATTAAAAGTGTGTGCCACCACACCTGGTTTTGCTTTATTCATTATTAATACATAAAATTAATTTTGATTAAGTCTCTTCCTTCCTTTTTGCTCCATCTCCCTGTCTCTACCCTGCTTTCAACCTCTCACCCCTGCCATTCCCACTTCTACTGTGAATTTCTTTAAGATCTGCTACATTTCTTATCCTTTTCCCTTGAAGCTTCTCTTTTATTTGACCTCTAAAGGGTCACTTTCTAGCTTCTTCACATCTGCACACTTGTAATCTCCAAATAGCACACATATTTAGAGGTTCTAAACTAAGATAGGACTGTGTCACTTGTCTTTCTGCACCTGGCTTATCTTACTTCATATAATAACGTTCAATTCCACCCATTTTTCAGAAAAGTTCACAATATCAGTTTTCTTCATGGCTGAATAGAACCATATTTGTATATTACCACATTTTCATGATCCAGTCCTCTGTTGTTGGACATCTAGGGTGATTCTGTTTCTTTACTATTATGAAAAGCACAGCAATAAAATTCATGAACAAGAATCTCTGTAGTATCCTATAGAGGCTTTGGCTATATGGCCAGGAGTGGTATAACTGAGTCAGTCATAGGTTAGTTCCATTTTTAGGTTTTTGAGAAACTTCCACACTGATTTTCATATTGGCTGTAGCAGTTTATGCTCTCACTAACAACATTTGTTGTTTTCTTGAAAAACATTCTGACAGGGACAAGATAGAATCTCAAAGTAATATGAATTTGCATTTTCTTGATGGCTAAAGGCATGGAAAACTTTAAAAATACATTTATTTGTCATTTGTATTCCTTCTTTTGAGAATTCTATTTAGTTATTTAGCTCTGATTGGATAATTTGCTTATGTTTTTTTAAAGATTTAGTTTTATTTATTTATTACAGAAAGAGGAAGAGAGAGAGAGAGAGAGAGAGAGAGAGAGAGAGAATGGGCATACCAGGGCCTCTAGCCACTGCAAACTAACTTGAGACACATGTGCCACCATGTGAATCTGGCTTAAGTGGGACCTGTAGAAGCAAATCTGGGTCCTTAGACTTTATATTCAAGCTCCTTAACCAATAAGCCATCTCTCCAGCCCTGCTTTTTTTTTTTTTTTTTTTTTTAAAAAAAGCTCATTGTGCATGTTAGAAACCAGAACCACATGTATATCTGGCAAATATTTCCCCCTATTCTTTGGGCTCTCTCCACTGGGCTATTTCCTTGCTGTACAGCAGCTTTGTAATTTCATGAGGTCCAATTTGTTGATTTTGGACCTTAGTCCTGAGCGACTATAGCTGTAGTAAAAAAATTCTCACCCATTTCTCTATCTTGAAGATTTTTCCCTACTTTTTTTTTTTTCCTCCAGCAGTTTCAGAGTTGCAGGTCTTAGGTTAAGGTATTTAATCTGTTTGGAGCTAATATTTTGCTGGGTGATAGGTAAGAGTCAAGTTTCATCCTTCTGCATGTTCATTCATTCAGTACCTAGGCTGATCCCTTATTGTACTTATTGTGACTTGCACTGCAGGAAATATGGGAGTAAAACTGAATGAAATCAATAAGCTCAAATAGCATGCTTGACTTTTTTGGCATCCATAACATTTTGAAATTAAACTTTAAACCAATTATATATTCTTTCATACTCACCTCAACTCTTAAAAATGTTAACTTTTCTTTTTCTGAATCTTAGGAAATATTGTTTTCCATTGAGAAAATGCTGTATTCAGTCTTTTTTTTTTTTTTTTCTGTCTGGGAAACAGTATGAGTTCCAAAACTGTGTATGGCATGGTCTGCACAGGCAGTGATTAAAATTCAGATATTCAATATTCAGATATTGACCATAGCTGTTATGTAACACTTTCATACTCAACTTTCTTAATTATAAAATGGTCACATAAAAAAACAACTTACAAAAAGATTGCTATGAATAAATGAATTATGTATAAAAATTAATAAAAGTCATTTTTATAAATAATATACTTTAATATTTTATTATTCATATAATACTTGTGATACTGGTTTATTATATCCAGTAGTATATACAATAAATTTAACCAGGCAATGGCTTATTGGAGAATTGTTACTTTTTCCTTGGGCTTAATAAAGTAACAAGTAGGCAATTCATTGATCTTAAAACAGAATTGTGGGGGCTGGAGATGGCTTAGTGGTTAAGTGCTTGCCTCTGAAGCCTAAGGACCCCATTTTGAGGCTCGATTCCCCAGTACCCATGTAAAATGCATAAGGAGGTGCATGCATCTGGGGTTTGTTTGCAGTGGCTGGAAGCCCTGGCATGCCCATTCTCTCTCTCTTTCTCTCTTTCTCTCTTTCTCTCTCTCTGCCTGTTTCTGTATCTTTCTCTCAAATAAATATATAAGAATAAAATATTTTAAAAAAACAGAATTGTGACTATACAGAGCAAATTTAAGAAACAGGAAACTCTAACCCTTTGGATAAAGTAAGGATGTTCAAATAATTCCACTGAAGCTAAGATTACAGTAAATAATTCCTCTTGGAAAACATTGTAGGATAATGATGGAGACTGTTATATAGTCTAGACCAGAAACTGCTGGAAATTTACCAAGATACCTGTCACTTAAATAAAAGAAACGGCTGGCAGTGTGGTAAAATGTTAATTATCACAGGATCCTCTAGACTTGGATGTGAGTTATACTGTATGGTATTCCTGATAACTTGTGCATATTAGAATATCTTAAAACACACTTAAATTTGAGTGTCTCAAAATATTATCAGCAAAATATAAAGTGTTAGGTATGTTTGCAGATATTCATATTTATTATAGTATATCAAAGATATATATTACAAAAGTCATAATAAAATATATGCAAATTTTATGAAACTTCTTGTGCTTATTGTTTGTTCAAAGTGAATTTGTTTTATCATATGTAAGATTAATTTTGCCATAGCTTTCGGTGATCGCCATTAGAAAGGCTTATATATGCATTGTACCTAACATATGTTATATGGAGCATTTATATCCCTATAAAATAAAGTTTAAATCTGAAGAGGTAATTCAGGGTAAAATATTTGACTAACATGTATTAGAACTGGGTTTCCATACCCATGACCACAAAAGTACATACATAAATGCATAACAACACACACAAAATAAATGAGTTTTCAAATAGGTTGCATATAATATGTACATGTATATTTGATATATAATTCAGTGAGAACTATAGATAGAAACAGATAAACAGCTTATTGACAATGATACAAAATACAAGAATGACATCCTAGACTTTGATTCATGTTTGTAGAGTAATTTCTTCTCTACCATATTTTAAATAATAGTCTCAAGAGCTAATGGGAATAAGAACATATATATGCACCCATATTTATATACATACACACATTTAAGTTTTCTAACTTCTTCCTATACCTAAAACAAAGGAATACATTCAAGCAGAAGTTTGTCCTGTTTCAACAAGTAAACATCAAGGAGTTCCTTCATTTACCCAAACACCCATTTGATATACAATAAAGTAAACTATGATATGACTATCTCCCTGGAAAGGGTGTGAGAATGGCTGGAGCTAGTGTTTGTGACAAAACTTTGAAAAGGACATAAGTAATTGTCTTTGGCAATTTTCCACAAAGACTATTGAACAAAAGGTCATGTTGAAATCAGTATTCTTCATGCTTTAGTGAGTCATTTTGAAAATAGGATGAAAACTATACATCATCTCCAGAAATGTGAGCATACTCATATGCACAATTTTTCAGAAAATCCAGGGTATTTTTGAACAACTCAAGCCCTGCATAAAAGATCCTGTATCAAAACTCATATTCTAAAGTAATTCAGCTGAGTGACTTGGTCAATAGAGCAGGGAATGGAACATGATGTGAGTCACACTAATCCTAAATATGCCTCACATTTACTTTGGATTAAAAAACACACTCATGAAAAGAGAATTACTAAAACACAGAATTCTATTGAGGGCTCATAATTTGATTGTGAGTTTCTCAGTAGCCCAGTTTTCTGGCATCTTTAATACCTATTTCAGTCTCAATCTCTTTATCTATGGATATCTCAACTACTGCATGCACATGATGTATATAACACAAGCTTATTCATTTTCTATACCACTTTATTTATTTAATTTTTTGAGAGAGAGTCTTGTTCTAGGCCAGGTTGACTTGGAATTCACTATGTAGTCTCATTGTGGCCTTGGATTCATGGCAATCTTCCTATCTCTACTTCCCAAGTGCTGGGACTAAAGGTGTGTGTCACCATGTCTGGCTAATACTTTAGACTGTTATTGAGGATTGGAGAATGGTAAAGACCACGATACAGTCATTTATCTTATAAACTATTTGTTCTTCTTGACTCTTATCCTTTCCCAGGCACTAAACAATTATACATGATAGTTAATTTCAACATTTTTAGAAACTTGAATTCAATATTTTTCTGAAGAAAGACAGTGCATTAACAAGAGCTACTCTTTGTGGATGACTGCTGGGGTTTTTTTCCTCCACCACCGGCAGATAGAGCAGAAGAGAGAGAGAACCAGACCAGCCGCTTCTCTTGAGGCTGAGCAAGAAGGCGGGTGTCGGCGACTCAAACCCCTCCCCCCACTAAAACACCGGGAGAAAAACCACATTGAGTCACGGAGACCGTCTAAGGCGGAAAAATCTCCGTTTATTGTCAGGGGAGGTATTTATATACTTTGAGGAAGGGGGTGGGAAGAGGGGATGAGAGAGAAAGGTATACTTTGAGGGGCCAATAGTATTTCATCACGTCAGTATTTCAGCAGCAGCAGCAGCTGGAGGCAGTTTCAGCTTAGGTGCTGAGTCAAGGGCAGGTCACGAAACTCTACTCAGGCTCGACTAGGCCTCACCGGGAGTAGGCCAAGATTGGCTGGGCTAACCACTCGGCTTCACACCGGGCAGGGCCCAACAGATGACATTAACTGTTTCCCCTTCCTTTAATCATACCATTTTGTTCTTTGAAGTTACATGTTTTATTCTTTAAATGATCATGTAGGTTTGATGACGTGTAGTATAGAACTCAGTTAAAATTAAAAACACACATACACACACACATTAAGATTTGCAAAGTATTTTAGGACATTCCACCCTGTGATTAGATTTGCAAATATTCACAGTGTGATCATTCCAAATGTAATTAGCTTTTCTGTTTAGCAATTATCTAGAAAGATTTGCCAAATGCATCTTGACAGTGTTCTGACAGGGACTAACAGAAGTTACAAATTATCTACTGAAAGTTCATTTACTCCATAGTTTAATTCTATGCTACATGATGAATGAATGCTATTTATTCATGTGATAGCAGAATACTCAAAGGGATTTATTTCAAAGAGTATTGGGTCATCATTTGTTGGAATGACTAATCATTAGGATATGTAATATATATATCAACCAAGAAAAAGTGTTCTCTCTTTAATTTCCTCTCCATAACTTAAAAAGTTATAATTAGTCTAATAATTTGAGATTTTTTTTTTGTTAATCAATACTAAGTCAAGGATGAGCTACTCAGCTCTATAGAGTCCATAGTAATTAAGAAAGATATTCACAACTCTGGTAGTTGGAATCAGATATCCCCCATAAACTCATATATTTTATTTAATTTCTTTTTATTTATTTATTCACTTATTTGGGAGAGACAGAGTCAGAAAGAGTGAGGTAGAGCGAGTCAGAGAGAATGGGCACATCAGGGCCTCTGGCTTCTGTAAATGGACTCCAGATGCATGCATCACCTTGTGTATCTGGTTTACATGGGTTCTGGGGAATTGAACCTAGGTCCTTTGGCTTTATAGGCAAGTGCTTTACTGATAAGCCATTCCCCAGCCCTTTTTAAAAATGTATATTTATTTATAATATATGTTGAATGGCTATTATCCAGTTGGCAGGAATCTGGGAACTGGAGCCTTGCTGGAGATGAGTTGATGGGGGCATGTTTGAAGCTTAGCTTCCCTCTTGCTACAGGTCAATTTACCCTCTAACTTCTTTCTGCCAGCTGCTGTGACAAGAAGTGATGTCCAGTCTCTGTTCTACCATCCTTTCCTCTGCCATCATAAAGCTTCTCTTTGAGACTATAAGCCAAACTAAACTCTTCCTCCCATCAGCTGCTTCTGGTCAGGTGCTTAGTCCCAGCAATGTGAAGGTAACTACAACAAGTGGTATATCAGAAAATGTGGATGCTGGCCTTATAAAAATTGATGTTGGTTTGTATAATATTATATTACTTTATTGAACTACATGGCATATGCATGATCAGTCTATTCTCTTCCTGTTAGAAAGTGAAAATGTTAATAATCGGCTTAAGGAAAAGTAAGACTTGATAAGTCTCTTCTTATAATTTTAAGGTGTTTGAATGAAAATATATCTTTGAAATGTGTATTTTATTGTAATCTTAAAAGAATTGTGTATTCAGTAGATATTTACATTTTAATAAACCAAATGGATAACAAGAATACATGCCAGTAAAATTTGGTATCATCAATAGGAAATTTTAGTGACAGAATAAAATGGTAGGCAGTATGACGCCACATATCTTTAATCCCACTTGGGAGGATAAGATAAGAAGATCACCATGAATTCAAGGCCAGCTTAAGCTACAGAGTGAGCGACACAGTGGCCTTGCCCAGAATGAAACCTTTTCTCAGCACTTCCCCCACCAAAAAAAGAATGCTTTGGCAATACAGAAAAGTTTAAACTCACCAATAATCCAGGATATGCACACATGTCATAAAGTTAAAACATATATAATAATGCAGGGAATACATTTATAGACATGAAATACGTAGCTATTGGAAGAATAAAGAGAAAAATAACAAAAATGTAGATGGCATAAATTAAGCCAAATGTTGTTTCTTCTTAGTTATGGAAGTGCTTAACTTTGAGGAAGAAAGAAGCAGTAATGTTATGGGTGAAAAGAAAAAAAAAATCTTACTATGAGGTATAAGTAATATAATCTAAATGACTAGAATAACGAATTGTCTCACTAAAAGTCAAGTTGGCTATAAATTTTTCAACTGAGTATCTATGTGATTGTGTAATTCTTCAACAAAAATATTTAAATTAGTAAAAGAGAATATTTTATATGTTTTTACAACAAGCAAATGGTAAATATTTGAAGTATGAACATGTTAATTGGTTTGATTTGGCCATTCTTACATGTAACAAAATATTTGCATTGTCCCATATTCAATAAGAATAAAATGTATAAAAATAATTACACATACATAAAATTAATAAGTTTTATTACAATATTATTTTATATAGTCTCTGTGAAAATTAGTCAAAAACTTGTGGTATTATTTCACCAAAGACATTCTTGACTATTAGATGTAAAATCGTTAAATGAGCATAATGCTCTTCACAGAATTGCACTAGACACAAAATAAGTTAAGAGTTTTTTTTTTGTTTTTAAATATCTAGATTGATAAGAATATCACTATAGGCATGATGACATAATGATTCTAAATGGAATAATCCAAATGTTGTGATAATAAATAAACAATATTCCAAATTGAGATCCCAATGGCTTAGCTGGAATTTTGACAGTGCAATGAGATATGGCATTACCTAAACAGATGGAAAAGAAAGAAGAAAAGCAGCCTGGGCTAAGACATAAGGTTAAAATTCAAACATAACTTTTAAAGCTAGATAGTAATATTATGAGATGGGATCATGGGCAATGGTCTCATTGTCAAGAGATTTGAATGAGGTGGAAAAGTCAGAATATTTTATTGTTGTCAATACATAGTGGATAGCATTTATCAGGGGGAGATTATATATTAAACCTACATCTGGATGTATTCATATAATAAATTGGGGGTAAATTATACTGGTCATTCAGAAGTGAAGAGAAATACGCAGAGATGGCCAGTAATCTTTTCACTTAAGATTTGTGCTTTTATTTTTTTAAGTTTTTATTTTTATTTATTTACTTATTAGAGACAGACAGAGAGAGAGAGGGACAGAGAGAGAGACACAGAGAGAGAGAAAGAGAGAGAGAGAGAATAGGTGCATCAAGGCCTCTAGCCACTGCAAATGAACTCCAGACTCATGTACCAGCATGTGCATCTGGTTTAAGTGGGTACTGGGGAATTGAGCATCAAATTTGGGTCCTTAGGCTTCACAGTCAAGCACTTAACCACTAAGCCATCTCTCCAGCCAAAGATTTGTGCTTTTAAATAATTGACACTTTTTTTAACCCCAAAACAAAGAAATTTTGACTAGAGATTTACCTCAGGGGTAGAGCCTTGAACAAGTGCTGGGTTGAATCTCAAGTATTGATAAAGGAAAGGAAAGAAAAGAAGAGAAGAGAAGAGAAGAGAAAGAGAAGGAAAGAAATGAGAGAAGAAGGGAAGGAGAGAGCCATCTATTCCAGGAAAGATAATGCCATCAGCAGTGACCATTAAAAAAAAAAAAAAAAAAAAAAAAAAAAAACCTTTTTATTGATAGCTACACTTTCCCACCAGTCTGCCCCCACCCTGCACCCTCAGGGTGATTGCTGGTATTTACCATAAGGTTGTGGGTTATGAGCTGTGAGAGCAGTAGTCAGTCATTGTGGGGTGTGGCAATGCCTTGGCAGCTTCCATAAATATACTCAATAAACCATGCTAATTCCCTCCTTCTAATCTCATTCTCCTCCTCTCAAATCCATCCCCCATCCAGTCGTCCTCCCTTCCAATCAGTCTGTCATTTAGATGTCATCATATTTTTCTCCTATTATGAAGGTCTTTTGAGGGTAGTGTCAGGCACTGCATGCTCATGAATATCAAGGCTATTTTGTGTCTGGCAGATTAAATTGTAGGCACTCCTACCCATCTTTGGCGCTTACATTCTTTCTGCCACCTCTTCCACAATGGACCCTGAGCCTTGGGGAGTGTGATAGAGATGTCTCAGTGCTGAGCACTCCTATGTCACTTCTTCCCAGCAGTATGGCACCTTCTGAGTCATCCCTAGTGGTCACCACAGTCTGAAAAGAGACGCTTCTCTAACCATAAGTGAGAGCGGCATTAATATATGTGAATAAACATTTTAAAAAGGGTTTACAGGGAAGTTTGGTGGATATAATAAATGCATTTAGACAGACAACAGCACTTGATACTTCCCTAGGGCTCATAACCTCCCAAGCTATAGGCCTTTGACTAGATTTTCAGTTCCAGGTGTACAATCCTGCCATGGAACATGCCTCCAAATCCAATTAGAGAGCTACTGGTTTCAACCACAACAAACTATTGTAATAGTTGGCACATTTTGCATGGCTGACCAATCTTAAGGTTTGCAGGGTCCACTGCTGTTTTAAACCATTGATGACTTCTTTCTCTCAAAGGGCTGTATGTAGCATAATATTTTGGACTTCCACCAACACTGCTCTACATAACTACTGGATTTCATAGCCCTGAACACATGCAAGTATATAAAGACATTCTTTGATCAGTAGCATCACATTATCCAACCTCCTGAGAGGAGTATTCACACAATTGACCATACCCTGATACTTTTCAAAAGCTGTGAATCACAGAGGTAGCATGGAGAAAATAAACATGGGCTGGGCATGGTGGTGCATGCCTTTAACCCCAGTACTCAGGAGGCAGAGGTAGAAGAAGTGTCATGCATCCGAGGCCATCCTGAGACTACATAGTGAGTGAATTCCAGGTCAGTATATGCTTGAGTGAGAACCTACTTTCAACACCAAAAAAATAAATAAACAAATATGGAAAATGGAAACTTAACTTTTACTTAGCTTTGGCTTGTCATATACTTAAAATATATTTAGATGTTACTATAAATATGAACAAGAACTTCTGGGGCTCTCTGAAATTTACACACAATTTTTTTTATACTTTGGATCTCTCTAGTCCTCTGCACAAATAAGCCCACCTTATATATGTTAATTATTCTCTTTAAAAATAAAAATATGCTTGTAGTTTCCCAAACAGAAGAAAAATTCAATTTTTTCATACAGTCTAGTTCCAGAATTCCTACATCTTAAAACTACTTGTCATCATTATAATATTAGAATTATATAACAATTGTGAGATAGTTATGACTAATCAGAAAAATATACAAAATACTGAACAGGTAATGAATGTAAGGGATTCATAGAGATATGTATATGTCATGTTTCATAAATGTTACTTTCAAGGGTATCTTCATATCTAGTAACCATGGAAACATTCATGAAGGACGAGTGTTATAGGAACCCAGAGTCACATAGAGAATTAGTCAATCCTTCTGTCATTCTTATCCAGGAATAATACTGCAACATGCTTCAAGGGTTCTCCAGTGTTCTTTAGGACTGTCCATAGGAGAACGATAACTACATAGCAACAAAATTGAACTGTTGTCAACATAGTGTACACAATCTTATCAAACAACATGGGATAGAATTTTATATCTCTTGCTAGGGTCCCTAAGGAATTCATGTGAGGCCATAAGTGTGGATTGAAAGAGAAGTACAAATTGGCATGCTGAAGGTGTACATAATCTACTCATATGTCTGCATTGTGTTTTTAAAGAGATACCAAGCCTCAGTCCTTCATGTAATTTACTTCTTTTCTGATGATAGTGTGAAAACTTGAATCTAATATGTGGGTGATTTTTATACAACTATTTAGGGACAATCTTCTAGGAAAAACAATCATCTGATGCTCCATTGATGTATGTTCACTCTTCAAAGGATCCCTAGGAAGTTGAGTTTTTTTCAAAGGATAATTACCGCTACTTTCTGAAGAATGCACTACAGAACTCCAGAACTCATGGCACTTTAATCCATATCTCTCATTTTGGCCTATCATCAATCACAGTTGGGGACATGGAATCATGCAAAACTTTTTGGGTAAATGTCTAGGATAAATCTTTAGGATAATAATCGTTAAGTGTGAAAATAGAAGTATAGCCTATTTGACCTGAAGAGATCTTTCTAGGATGAGCTCCAAAAGAAGTGATTGAGAGTAATTCAAGAAATGAACTGTTGTATTGCCCTAAAATGTGATGAATGCTCCCTTGTAACCAGTCAGAAAGTCCTCCCTTCTCTCTCTCTTTCCTCTCTCTCTGTGTCTCTGCCTCTCTCTCTCTCACACACACACACAGTTGCACACAGTGGCTGAGACACAGGGATAGATCACCTTACTCCATTTCCTTTCAAGGAAAAGTATTTCATGTCCCAAATACCTGGGCCTCTAGGAAATTCCTAAAGGCCAGACTCATATTTTTGTGGGTTTTATTTCTCTATCTTAGTAAATACATGCCCCTTCCCAAGATATCTAGAACACTTATTATTTATGGTAATTAGGTGATAGATGATTTTGATAAGTTCAATGTTCAAAATCCCTGAAGTCCAAATTGTGTAACTTTATTTATCTTTAGTTGTTGTTAGTCAGATGAGGGGACCTGCCTTTCCTGGGGCCCTGTGCAGGAGTTTGAAAAGTGCTGTTAAACACTATGAAAACAAATACTTATGTTTTAATTTATTCATATTGCCATCACTGTTCTTTTAATTTCCCTTGGGGGTCATTCATTCAAACTACTACAGGCTTTATTTGACTTAAAGTCCCAAATGTAAGTTTCATGATGGAAGGGGAGAGCATGGCGTGTGCAGAGGATGCACATCACTCCTTGTCACAGCAGCTGGCAAACAACAGCAAAAGTGAGAGTAGCCCTGGCAATGGGAAGCTAGCTGTAATACCCCAGAAACACACCTCCTGCAGCAAGGCTCCACCTCCCAAACTGCCACCAGTTGGGAACCAAGTATTCAAAGCACATGAGTTTATGGGGGGTGTCTGATTGAAACCACCATAGGTCTCTGTCTTCTAAAGTAGCAGAGTCCTGAGAGCAGCCATAACAAATTATAACATTTACTACTGACAAGGGCTGAGAGGTCCCAAGCAAGGGGGATCTGAGGTACATAAAGGTCTACGCTTACCCCAACTAAAACATCTCCACCAGCATGACCCAGCTCCCAAATTGGCACCAGCCAGGGACCAAGTATTCACAAAACACGTGGCAATGGGTGACAGTTCACATTCAAACTACCACAGAGGGGAAGAACTTCACTTGTCTGCCATAGCCATCTGATTGTTAACATTTGCATTGTTTACATGTTATGCATGAGTACTGAACTAAAAAAGAAAAAAAAAATCAAACTATGTTTATCTCACTTAGCTCTGGGCCTTTGAAATAAGCTGAATCTGCCATGTAGAAAAGCCTGCATTTCATTATACTAGAAGGTCTGTTTATCAAATTGTCTCTATTCTTTTAGGGGCATAATTTTCTATTGTCCCAGTGAGAATATTTTTCTAATTTTCCCACATGCATAGGCATCTTTTAGTTTTAGTGTGTTAGTTTTGTGTTTTGTGGTTCAAATCAAAACCAGTGGTGGTACTTGAAAGTCTAGTGGTAGCCTGTATAGAGAGCAAATATCTCTGAAATAAGTGATACTATTTTATTGCTGGGCATGAAAGGGAAAAAAAAAAAAAAAACTATTATTCTGTTGTTCTGTTGTGTTTTATTGTTATTGAGAAAAAGTATTTGTCAGGTCAATAGCTACTTGACAATGAAATTGATCTGTTCCTAAAACAAGACCATATCTGAAAGAGCAGTTGCACCTGAATGCAGCTATGATGAGGCTTCAGATATCCCATTTTTTTTTTCTCCAAGATGTGTTAATTTTTGGTATGAGCAAACATGGAGTCTTAAAAGGTTATGTGAGGAGTCATTCCTAATTCAGCAAAATTTTCATGTTGACTCTAATATCCATGATTTACCCAGGATATGATTTTGATTTTATTAATTTTTCTTTTTACTCAATGTCATCTTTACTTCCTGTTGGTGTGCTGCCATGGCATTTCTCCTAGTTTCTAAGGATTCAAGTTCAAATAACACAGTCAGTGATCCTATCACAAGAATAAAGAGCAACATTACCTTCCTTTAGACATTTGACCCCTTGACCTTGACCTTGACTGCTGACATGAGATGCTTGGTTTCCCAGTAATACTGATAACCAAATGTGGTGCACAGTACAGTCTCTTTCCTGTAGGCACAATTACCCTATGGAGCTCTTTTAGGTTTCTTCTGGAAGACTAAGGGAAATTTCCAGTATGCTATCATAGGAATTCTACTTTCTTCACTTGAGGACTGCTGATTGTGACCTGGTCCATACTTTGGAATGAGAAAACTTACTTTGATTCCACTAGTGTAAATATTGCTTTCCTTTAGGCCAAATATGGAAATTTCTACTTATAAAATATATACAATCTGGGCTGGAGAGATGGCTTAGCGGTTAAGGAGCCTACTTGCTAAGCCTAAGAACCGGTTCCAATTCCAGGTCTCACATTTAGCCAGATACAAAGTGATGCAGGGGTGCAATGCTGCACTTGCCCACAAGGGGGGGGGCGCACACATCTGGAGTTCATTCACAGCAGCTGAGAGGCTGCTGGTGCGCCCATTTTCTGTCTCCCTCTCCCTCTCCCTCTCTGTCTGTCTCTCTCTGTGTCTCTCTCCAAAAATAAATAAAGAAAGAAAGAAACCTGTGGATTAGAGCACTCCATGTGACACTCACATTTACTTTTACTTAGCCTCTTGTTTCCTATAAATATTTTCTCCAATTTCAGTTGTGTTCTAAACATGACTGAGTTATCATAGGCTAAGCTATGAAATACAGTAGGCTCCATGCATTTTCAAACTACTCTATTTTCAATTTGTGATGCACATAATTCTACTATAAAAAGAGAAGCAGCTGTATATAAATTGATTGATTGGTAAACATAAACATTCTGATAAACAGCACTTACATGGAAGAATGAGGACCTGAGGTCAATTCCCAGAACCCAAATACAAATCCAGGTATTGTCATGTTGCCTGTAACACCAGTGCTGAGGGGCAGGAATAGGAGAATCTTTGGTGCATGATACAGATATTCCAAGTTTTACATGATCAGTTCATGATAAAATTTAGTTATTTAAATTTGGTTATCATAAGATACTACAGTTTAGATACCTTTTAATGAGTGTATCTTATTTTTATTACTACTTTCATAGGATGAATGCTAGAAGGACAATTCATAGCATGTGAATACAGAGGAAAGAATGTGGGTTGAAACATCAGATTAGATTGAGTTTAGACAGTAAAATCAGGCAGGTTCATAAGCTTATGGAAAAATCGTGAGTTGTATTGAAGAAACCAGAGCCAGAAGGGAATGGTGATGTCTATTCTCTGGAAGTGCTACTGCCATTTAACACTAATCTTTCAGATTTTTTTTTTTTTTCTCAAGTGATAGTACTGTTTTATGCACTTACTTTGAAAATGTTTTGGCTACCCTATATTTAGTCATAACATATGTATTTCACTGCTATGGATATGTAATGACTGGTAACTGAGCTAATCTTGTCACAGTCCCATTGGCATTCTCTTTTTCTTTTATCTTAATGGCATGTTGATTTACTAAAAACAGCTCTTTTAGAAGGATTTCATACTAAAAATCTGAAAAGTGTATGATTTACTTGAATGTAAAAATATGAGATGTTCAAAATTCTGAAGTTAAGGAGATGAGCCAAGGCTACAAATGAATGTCTCATTATTTATTCTAATATCCTCAAGCCAACTACATTATTGAATCTTTGAAATCCTATGAGAATATTTACTGATTAATTTTGTAGATTTCTAAAAATAGCCATCCAAGGGTGTTGAAACAGTTCAACAGATGAGTGCTTAAAACAAAAACACAAAGGTCAAGGAGGGCCAGAGTTCAACCCCAGTACTCATGTAAAAATAGTCTGTAACTCCTAGTCCTGAGGAGATTGAACACAGATTATTAACTGGAACTCGCTGGTCTGCAAGTCTGGCTAAAAACTTGGCAGCTCTATTTTCAGTGGAAACTCTAAAGGAAGTGACCTGGAAGAACAATAGAGGCAGACACTCCATATTCTCCTCTGGCTTCAGCAAACATGCACACATGTGCAACCACTACACTCTAATATCACATATACAACCAGAAAATAATAACTAATCAAAAAAGCAATCTAGCACTGTAATGGTTTTTATAGATTCAGAAATGGTTAAGAGTTTGAATTTATCCCAGTATCTAGAATTTTACATGTTTATTTAATGAATGTGCTTCAAGAGTCAAGTATATGGCTCGACTAACCTAAGTGCTTTGAGAAGGAAAGGGTAGGAGAAATGAACACATGGATTTATGGAACTTCCAGCATAGCAAGAAAAAACTATGAATAAGTACATATGTTAATAACATAGGGAAAGCTAGAATGCTACTGGAGCTGGTAGAAATAAGATACTTGAAATTGGAAGTTTGAACAGTTCTTTATTGCTTAGCAAAGCCAAGTGTAACTGGTTGAACCACAAGTTCGAATTTACCCATTTGGAGGATTGATAGGGAGTACTGTGAAGGGAAGATGAGCAATCTATATCAAAATGTCAAGACAGAATAAGGTGTAGAATGTGCCGTAATGCTACCTTATTTCTTTCTAAAGATAAAATGCATATATTTCTCACTTGATATTTGGAGAAACTGAATGATTCCTGAACATTTTAAACAAAACTACAAATTGGCAAGAATCAATGTTTTTTTATGGTGATGTTGACGATCAGCATAATCATCTTGTTTACACTTGGCTTTGATAGGGAAACGTGATGGTATAATTTAGTCTTCTTTCAAAACCAAACCTTGACAAAATAGACGACTTCAACGCGGGTTAAAAATAGTCTGTGTGTTTTTAATATTCTTGTTAAGAGAAGAACCTTCCTGCGATTTCCAAAGAACACACAGTACAGAAACCAAAACCAATTAGATGTTCTTCATTGCATTCAGGCATGTGTACTGCAGATCCCAATAAAGCTAATGAGCCTAGAGCATTAGCTGATTCCTATTGCAAACACTATGAAATACCTCTTCTCTGTTTATGTGTTTAGTGTACGTGTGATGAAGGGTTTATATAAAGAAAAGGGTTGCTAGCTGTATTCTGAATTCAGAGGTTGCTAAAGCTTGACTCTTGTATATCCAGAAACAATGTATATAAAGAAAACTGGTACATTATGTAATAATTATAATTGGCTTTACTATTGCATTTCCCATCATAGTGCAATTACATTTAAAACGGTATTTAATCACATTTATCTGTCTACTGTTAAACTGGGCATGACACTGTCAGCCCTGCAGAATCCAATAGCTGGATGGCGGTTTGCACACGCAGTTTGGGAATTGTGGAGCAGTTAAGCACCATCTTTTCTGTGAATTAATGAGAATCTCATATCATCTGCACTTATCATCTTTGTTGAACAGCTGCAAAAAAAGGCAAAGGGATAATTGTTTTAAATTTTGTTATGCATTGTGTCTAACTCACACAGTGTAAGCATCAACTAGAAAGACTGAAAAGCTGTTAAGAGGCCTGATGTGCATAAAAACTCTCAAAACCCTTTTTAAAATAACTCTTGTGGGCCTAGAGAGATGGCTTAGCAGTTAAGGTGTTTCCTTGTGCAGTCTATGGATCCCAGTTTGATTCCCCAGGACCCATGTAAGACAGATGCACAAGGGGGTGAATGCGTCTGGAGTTTGCTTGCAGTGGCTAGAGGCCCTGGTATGCCTATTCTCTCTCTCTCTCTCTCTCTCTCTCTCTCTCTCTCTCTCTCTCTGTCTCTTTCTCTTTCTCTCTGCCTCAAATAAATAAATAAATAAATAAATAAATAAATAAATAAATAAGATTTAAAAAATTCCAGGTCAGCCTGAGCTAGAGTGAAACCCTCAGAAAACAAAACAAAAACAAAACAAAACAAAACAAAACCTCTTGGATATATGGACACAAGCCATCAAGACCCTTTTCAGTAAATTCTATTGCAAAACAACCTGTTCTGATGGTAATTAGGAAAAAACACATGCAGTCAGCATATGTGTGTAGTTCACCAACAATTTATTGAATGCCCACTGTTTGAAAAGCTGTTTTCCAGACACTAAGAAACAAAAATAAACATCTTGGCAAGATTAGCATTTCATCTGTGCAGCCTGCCTATTATTACTCTCCACATTTTTAGGAGTATAAGGAAGCCAGAAGGAAAGAAGAACAGAAGGAAGGAAGGAGGGATGGAGGAAGGCAAGAGAAGGAAAAGGAGAGGAAAGGAGGAGAGGGCACGGGGGGTGAAGGTATAATAATAAAATATATTTCTTAGGATTATTTTTCTTATAGTTTTGTACTTGAGAGCTAAGAACAGAGACAAGAGTGAGGAAAAGAGAATGGGAGATAAGAGAGAAAGACAGAGGAAGTAAGGATTGTATTTAATGGAATATTTTAGCATTTTCATGAAGATATTTCCCCAAACCCAAATGAATGCATAAGACTACTGTAGCACAGTTTGAAAATGGAGAGGAAAATTCTCTTCATCATGAACTGCTAAACTATGTGTTACATTCTAGATTAGTAAAAACGCTTCCTTACTTCTAAAAAGATTTTATATATATCATTAGTTATGTATATAGTGTATATACAGCCATGATGGTACCATCGTTAGCCTTCTCCTGTCCTCCCCCATGGGTAATGTGGGTCTTGCCCTAAGGGGGTAGCCATCAGTTATGCTGGAGAGGCAATGACTGTATATGATGACCTAACTCATGTCTCTAACAATCTTTCCGACCCCTCTTACTCAAGTTTCCCTGAGCCATGTTGCGTTCATTTTAGGTCTATTTCAGTGACGAGGTTTTGTGAGTCTCTGTGTGTCTGGATATCTGATTTGGTAGGGGTTGAGAGTTCTTTGTGTCTATCTCCTTCATCCTTGTGCTGGTATCATGTTCATCAGTAAAGCAGCACTCTTGCTCATTTCCCCTATAACTCAATGGCTTCATCTGGTGCCCTGTTGTTGTGCACTGGGCTGATTCTCTCCTCAGGATATGTGTCCATCTGAAAGAGAGAAGCAGATTCTCCAGTGGAGAGTGGGGCTGGTACAAGATACATGGATAACCATTATTAGTTTAGGGAGAATTTAATAGGTGTAGGCCCTCTTGTATCCCACTGTTGGTGGGAGCTTGATATTGGAGTGTGGGCTTGTTTTTGGACATGGTTCTGACTTGTTTCCCATTTCCAGGTATGGGTTCTATTGCACTGAGCGGATCAGTTAGCCAAATCTAGAGCAGTTGGTAACCCACCATGGCTGTGTGCCACAACTGCACTTGTGTGAGCATCATGTCAGGTTGTTTGCTACTGGGTAGCTTAGACCACAAGTTGCTTAGACAGATGTTGGTCATTTTCCCCCAGTCACTTATTTAGCGCCTTCTGGCACTAAACAAGCTAACTGTCTAGGGACTGACTCTCTTCCAGATTCCATCCAGATCTCTCCATGTTCCATCTAAACAGCATAAGGTGTTTTCAGCAGTAGGGTCTTACCATTAACCTTTGGTGGGTCATCAAGTACTCTGACAGAAATCTGTCTCCTTTTGGGAAACCTTGTAGGTCTCACTGATCAACAGCTCTGTGTGGATGTTAACCACATGATGGTTTTGGGAGTTACAGGTCAGTGTCAAGGGAAAAGAAGGAAGAAAAAATACAGATAATATGAAAGAAACAGAGAAGAGAGAGAAGAGGGAGTGATAGAGAGAGAAACAGGAGAAGATTGAAGTTAGTCTTCATCATACCCTCTCTTGGCCCCGGTGATTCAGGTGTTCTCTCCAAGCACCTGATGCAGGTTTGACCTTTTACTATATCCTTCAGAATATAGGATTTTATGGTTCCATTTCCATTTGGGTCCCATTTTTTGTCCCCCACCCACCTTTTCCCTGCCCTCCCACCCAACCAGTTGAGCATTACTGGCTTGTGAAGATATCCCTGTTAATTCTAGAAAATGCTTTTAGAATATTTATTAGTAATTTCCTGTTCTTCATGATAGGGCTGTGTTCACTTGCACAACATCTGATAGCACAATGTCTGAGAGAAGAATCAGGCACTTACCAGCTGGTGCCAAAAAGTTTAACTGACAAACCTATCTATACTTACAATTCCACACCCAGATCACAACAATACTATTACTGAAGACAGAAATTTGTTGCTGATTTGAATGTGCTTCTGTGCTTTTTTTCTTGTAAAACATTTGTAATAGGGACTTGTGTCTAGTAATTGCTGAGCAAAAGTATGCCAATTATATTTTTTCAGAATGATATCCATGCTTCAATTTTGTTCTTTCTTTTTAATACCTTTTTTTTTATTTGCACTCTCTGAAAGACACCCTCCATTTATCTTCTAGTAATTTTATTGAACATTGTGTTTGTTTTATGGTGTCTTCAATCTTGAGCAAATTTTTTAACGTGGTTCTCTTAATAACATTCTGCATTTGCACAATGTCCTAAGGAGTCTAATGAGAGATAATTTTGTTGTCCCTGCATCTAATTTAAAGCAAGGCAGGCCCATTAGGATAATGGCATGTCTCCTCATATATCTCCATCTCTGATATCTCCCAAACAATCACTTACAATACTTTTAGCTATTTTATGTACCTACATGTCTTTACTTAACATATTTTTATTGATTTCCATTTTTTCCGTTTTAAAAATGACATATACATTTACTACAAAGGGATATGAAAATGTCTTTCTCTATCTTCATTCTTTCACAACCCTCTTTCACCCATATACTCAGGCCTATTCTTATAATACCTCCCATTCCAATGTAGGTGTATAATAAATTTGACACTCGATATGCATTGCACATATTTGTATGCAAATTATATGCAAACCATATCCATGGGTAAGTCAAATAATACTATGTAATTATTTTGACTTTTTGGCATAAGTGGGTATTTTCCCCTTCAGACACTGATGACCTTTGATTTTGATCCACTTATTTGGTTAAATAATTTGAAAATTCACTTATGACTAATTCATCCTATATTTTTTTCAATTAAATAATTCACCTTTCTAAACTTCCAATCGTGTGATATCAACCTTCAATTTCATTTCCCTGCAGAGCCTTCTCCTAGAACATTATGAACAATCCTTTATGGAGCTGTTACTCTTCAAGCATCCAACTGAGCTGTGACCCTGGAATCTCATGTTTGTGGCCATCCTGGGACTTCAATGTCACTTGACACAGATGTGCAAGACTCAGGAGGAGAACTATTCTCTCCCTTTGCTTTGGTCAAACTGATTGAAGAGGGGGAGGATGGAGGCATGGGAAGGAAAGAGAGACACAGACAGAGTCAGAGACAGAGATAATTTTCCCTAGAAAAAAGGGCCCAATAATGACTGTTGTAATAAGTTGTCCATGTTCAAGATCTATCCAGGTACAAGGTCACTCAGGTTTTAGTAGCTGGTGTTTAAATGTAAGCAAGCAGCTACATGTTCAGTTAAATATTCTAAAATCAAACAAATGTACTTAATAGAAAAAGATAAGCAAGATGTAAAACTTCAGACATACAGCATAAAATTGAATAATCAAGATCATAGATTAAGACTCTGGAATGTTTCCAGTTTTTATAAAGTTTTGAGCCTCAAGATATGAGAGCTTCTATTTAGGAAAATTTTTAAAGTGTAAGTTAAAATTTAAGTATAAATGGTTATATTTTCTACAGATAGAAAAGTTCTTTCAAGGTACCCATACAAGTGAGAAGTGAGCTGTTATAAATATTTAGTCATCATGGAATGAGCAAGTTATTCAAAGATATACAAACAAACACCAGAATAAATATACAGGAAGTCAAAATATTTGCCTCTTTGAATAGGGAATAAGAACATTTGTGTTTTATGCTGTTTTGAAAATGTACATCACTAAATGACACATACATTTAATACATATAAAAAAGATAAAGATCATTTCTTGGAGAAACTACCAAGGAAATACAGTTTGGCACACAGTAATTGCAATCTAAGGTAACCAATCGCAAGCACTTATGTCCAAGGAATTACTAGAACGTGAGCTAAGGAAAGCAGTCTTTCTAAACAGTTCACATGAAAACCTGGGTGCTAGAATCTTTGCTTATAGTTTAAACTTAACTTGTATTGACCAGTAAGGCTTCATGCAAGACTAGCGTGTCTGAGGTTAGAAGGCAACCTTACACCTGAAAGAAGATGTCCTTATAAAAATCATTATCAGGCATTTCTCCTGCTCTTCATGTTAAAGAGATCCATTTGTAAACATAAGACCATGATTTGAATGACTGAAGTATTTGACTAAAAGTAAAACCATCTCTAACTTATTCTATTAATGACTTGGTGGTTTATTTTGACCTGTAAATATGCACTTCAAAGCAATACTTTATTTACTGTCAGCCTGATTAAAAGGTAAGGGGTTACTTGATTTTCCTTGTTACTTGATGAGCACTGTTATATATTGGTAGTATTGATAGGGTCAAGCTTTAAACATTAAAATTCCTTTTAAAATCGTAAGTGCTTACTCTAGTTCAAGTAACAACTTAGGAATTCAGCAATTTTTAATAACATTAATAATTTTACAGACATAAATGCCCATGAGTCAGTAACATAAGAAGTAAAGCAAGAAATTTTCACAAAAGCACAAACATTTTGTTTAGCCTTGTCAAAAAGTCTTTCAGTTACTAAAAACTAAAAGTGGGTGGTTCCCCAGTATTTATATCAATACCCTAGTATCTTATATGTATCATTTTCATTGATTCACTTTTCATAGTAAAATGGTCTTTTTCTGCTATTCTTTAATGAGCACATTGGTGTTTCTATGATACTGTGTATCATGACACTGAACTTGACTTCTGAGAAGTATAAATGGCAGGCAGTGATTGATTCTAATTTATACTGGTTCTTCTCTTCCTCTGCTATTAACTGAGCCCATTGAAATTCCAACCCAATATACAATAATCTCTCTTTTTTATGATTTTGATTTCTAGGTTTTTATTTACCCATCATTAGCAATGGTCCAAAATGATTAAATGGAGAATTTCAGAATTAATCACAATTTTCAAATTGTACAGTATTATATCATTTCACATCATTACACATTACATTTCACATCATACTGCTCCAAAATTATCCAAAGGCTCTGCCTCATGTTTTATCAGAAGATCAACAGTAGCCTATGGCTACATCACATTGCCCACACCATTCATCTCACTTCACCCCACATTGTCATTAAAGAAAACATGAATGTAGCACAGTCAGGCTTTGTGAGAGACTCTGCAAGCCATGCAATTGTGTACACTGTGAATATTGGCTCAATAAGTGTGCCATTGAATAAAGCCTTTGGCTGCTATAGCCTTTATCCCTTTAGGATTGATGACTATAAATGGAATTACTGATGTTAATATACTTTCTACTTTAGGGCTGTGAGAGGGCACATGAGGTAAGAGCATGAGGACCTCAGTTTGGTCCCTGGCGCCCACACAGAAACTCCATGTGGCCATGAACATGGAAGTAAACTCCAAAGGGGAGACAATAGAGAGGAAGATTGTTGAGAAGCAGTGAAAACACCGAGTCTTCACGTTCAGTGAGAGACTTTGTGTTAGGTAAACAAAGTGGAATAGTAAGAGGAGGGCACCTCTACATTTCCTGACTTCTGATTCTAGAACTTAGCATCAAAGTTTTAATTTTAGCAATACTCCCCAGGAGATCTCATAAAAATTATGAGATCAGATGACAACTAATTCCTTAATTTCTAAGAAAATATGATATTCACTAGCAACAGTCAGGTACTATTTATGTAAGATTTGAAAGCACTTTTAATAAATATTTGATATGTCCTTTAAAATATATGTAGTGAGGTATTAATCAAAATGGTCCTTATCACTTGGTTTCTTTTGATTGATTTCATAATTCCAGTCTACCTAATATCTTCTGATTCTAGGTCATTTAACAATGAAAGCAGGCATAAGAATTTCTTATATCATTGACTGATGTTCACCTTTGCTTTTATGTCATAGATTATTACAAGCATACATTGATACATGTACAGTCTTTAGAATACTCTAGACTAAAAATGTCACAAATGAACAGATAAGTGGTCCTCATCTTTTACAACTCATTTTAGAAAGCTGTGAGTATAAGAAAGATATTGTGGGGAAATGGCTAAGTGGTTAAAGGTGTTTGCTTGCAAAGCTTGCTGTCCTGGGTTCAATTCCCCAAGCCAGCCAAGTAAAGTCAAAGAGGCATTTGTTTGTAGCAGCAAGAGACCCTGGGATGCCCATAGACACACACACACACACACACACACACACACACACACACACACACACACGAATCTAAATACATAAAATTTAAAAAAAAAAGAAGATACTGTGGTTACTGATTACTTCAAGTAAAGACATTCTGTATATATAAATACTGAGTTTTATCCTGTGTCAGATCTAACAGTAAATATTTCAGTCAACATAAGTGGTTATGGTACAAATCCTGATAAATGTGAACACATATGTATATAGTAACAAATTATAATGAAAAATACAGTCATGTAGTACACAAACAGGAAAGGATTATCAAATACAAGTTCAATACAGACAATAGTGTATCTGTCATCACTTCCATTTTACCTTAACTGAGGATGAATTGATATTAAATAAGACTCCTTTTGTTTCTTCTAATGAACTCTACACAGGTTAAAAAGTAGGTAAGTATGATTTACTTGGTTAATTAGTGACCAGTTACTTAATTGTCCTATGTCCCTAATAGGATTGGCACCAGTCCAAAGACATTTTCTGTCTAAGCACACCACAACAGCAGATATACGGATCCATCATTAGGAAGGGAAGCATACTAGTGAATATGGCATAGTTCCCAATTTGCTCTGGAACCAGCAATGAGCATTGACACCAAGGAAGACGATCTATCTGACAATCAGGCCCCAGCTAAGATTTTGGGTAGAATCTGACATTACATGTGTAGAACTCTCTAAATAATACACTTTATACAATGTTAACCAAAAAATGTATTTAATGAATACCTCAATTTAGTACTATTACTGTTGTTGTTGTTGTTGTTGTTGCTGCTGCTGCTGCTGCTGCTGCTGTTGTTGTTGTTATAAAGGAGCTTCTTTTGTAGTGATTCTCCCCCTGGTGTCCCAGCAGGTATGCTGGCAGATACAAATGTCCCAGATCACTTAAGCATCTGTATGTTTTTCTTAAACATTTTTTTTTCTAAAATGGTACATTGTCAAGAAATGAATAATAATCCTATGATGAGGTTTCCGGCTCATCCTTGACACTTTTTCACTCACTGGATAAATTTAATTTGTCACCCACACTGCTGTCCTTCTTATAATTGCCCATTTGTTGAAATCTTTTGCCTATCTAAAAATGTCACTTTCCATCACCTGCAGAAGATTACAGATGCAGACACTTTAGCATTGCACATGGGTAGCATAAGCTTGTCCTTACTTATTAATGAAAAGCAATACTACTTATTACTTGCAGTTTCTCCATTTGTCATTATAAAGGAAGCCTCTTCAATGACATACTCTTTTTATATCCTCAAATTTGTCTTTCCAGTTCATTCTATATTTTTTTATTTAAAGAATCACAGTTTTTTTAAAAAGCAAATGAGCAAACAACAGTAAAAAAAAAATCCCATACTTCTTTATTTTCTCCAAATTTCCCTTCTAAGTTTCAGTCAGAATATTTTCTACTTAATTATGGTTTGTGTAATAACCACCCCTTCTGTTACATTTATAGTACTTTTAAATTAATCTAGTGGTATTTATTATTCTCTGAGTTGATGCTCCTCTCATATGAACTCATTTAAACATAATTTGGTCAACTTGTATTTTTGTAGTAATTATTTGTTTATTTCAGTTAAATTTCAAAATGTCAGTGAAGTTTCTAGAATACTATAATGAATTTGTAAACTTTGTAAAATTTCTTACCATACTGGTACTCCATCATCATCAAACCCTTGTGTACATGGTACATGGCTATACATAAACACAGCACCACCACCACATCAGAAAATAGAATCAGGTATAAGTTCACTACTACCATCTGATTTACAGTTGTCCAAATAATGTTTCTAACCTAGAGTCTTGTTTTTCATTTAGTTTTTACTTATCTCTGGGCTTTTAACTTGAAAGGCTATTATTTCTTTACTTAAATGACTTTGTCACATTTTAATATTAATAACAGCTAATTGTCTTAAAGAATATCCTTTATTATAATTGTTCTGCATTAGGTATGTGCTATTAAACTTGCTCCCCAGCCGGCTCCAGTGTCCTTCTCACACTTCTATCTCAGCTGATGACCTAGTTTTGTTTTTCATTGCTCTTGACTTATCCAGAATAAAAAATATTTTTAAATTTTGTAGTTAGTTCCTATTTTGTATATGGATACTTTGAGACTCTTAACCTACTCTGTTTCTTGTCTTAAGTAATTGTTTTTATGATAGTTGTCAGATCATAATTTTTCTGATTCCATGATTTTTTTACATTTGTTAGCTATAAATCTGCTATGCAGAAAATTTTGTTCATTCTTCACGTATCCTTTTACTTAGCATTGTAAGTGTCTTGGTTCCCATTTTACCCTGAGTTAAAATCTGATATCTTCATTACTTAGGCCAGAGTTTGAATTTTCTGACTTTCAGTGAGTCAAGTCTTCCAAGTTGTGTGTGTGTCCTTATCTGTTAGCATTTATCTATTTTCTAGCACAGAATGGCACATTGTCTGTTTCATTTATTTTCTCCTTGCAGAGACAAAATACCTAGTCAGAAGCAGCTTAACGAAGAAAGTGTATATTTTCAGCTGATTTTTTTTTTTGTTGTTGTTGTTTTTTGATTTTCAAGGTAGGGTCTCACTCTAGTTCGGGCTGACCTGAAATTCGCTCTGTAGTCGCAGGGTCAGGGTGGCCTTGAACTCAAGGTGATCCTCCTACCTCTGCCTCCCGAATGCTGGGATTAAAGGTGTGTGCCACCATGCCCAGCTCAGCTGATGGTTTTGAGAGGAAACCCTTCATAGTGGGTAAAGTGCAGCAGGTCAAAAGTTAGCCATTGTCACATCTTCACATCAACAGGAGCAGGGCTGTCCACCACCATCACTTCCCCTAGCAAGACTGACTCTACCTCCCAAAGGTTCCACAGGCTTCTCTAACAGTGCCACCAGTTTGTGATTAAGTATTCAAATACCCTTGTTCAGTCTCCCATGGTCTGCTATGAGATGGGACAATTCTTACTTATTCTTATTCATAAGGTTCATTAGAATATTTTAAAATATTAAATATTTAAGAAATGTGTAACATACCATGGCCCTCCCTCTTGGTTGGTCCTGAACTCCACTCTTTTTATTCCTACCCAAACTTTCAGCTCCTTTTAGAGGATTCCTTACATCTCTTATTTTGTATCTTTAATTGTGGATATGGGTCTAGGTGTGATTTCTTGTGTGTGGGAGAGTGCATGTGTGTGTAGGTACAAGTGTAAGTCAGATGACAACACTGGGTGTCATTCTTCTAAAATACACATTCAACTATTGTATTTATTTATTTTGAAACAAGGTCTCTCATTGATCTGGAGCTCACCCATAAAGCTTGACTAAACAAACAGGCTAAGTAGGGTCCTTCTGTCTCTACTTAGTCAGTGCTGGGTTTAAAAGCATACACTATTACATCCACTTTTTTCATATGGATACTGGTAGTCAAGTTTGCAAGGCTGGCACATTACTGAATAAACTATTTTCCCATCCCTGTGTCTTAACTTTTGGGCAAATATTTTCAGGACCTTGATCAGAAAGCCTGATTCACTTATTATCTTATTTTTCCCCAATATTTTTGCTTCTAACTTTGTATGCATGTTAAAATCCCCAAATTCCAATTAATTAATTCCAAGTTTTACCTTCTCCATCCTATGAAATTAACAGAAAATCTATTGCTTTTTGTGTCTGGATTCTCAGTCTTGTGCAATTTGCTAATTAATCTAAAGGCTATCCCAGAGGAATACCATATGACAATGAAAACTGACAGATTTAAAAGATGTTCCATGTTTAAAATGATTCTGAAAAATGAGAGACATATTTGTGACTTATCTTAGGCTTGTCTTATTCTACTGTTTTTCAACTTGACCCTATGGGCATTAAGATATTTTTGAAAGACCAGTTGTCTTGTACACTCAAAGCTATTTAACAGCATTCTTGTGAGATGCTATAGAATCCTTCATTATTGACATCGAAATCATCCCATGCTGATGGTAAACATCTAGGAGATAAAAATCAACCTCAGTTGATAACCACTGACCTGTATTGAAAGGCAATTTTATCTAGGGTATACTGTTTTCATACTTCCTCCCTGTGTTAGGTGAAACTGAAATCTACAAAGTAATTTGTTTTCACAGTTCCACTATGAAACAATGGAACTTAAATTCAATAGGATGTATGCAGAGGGATCTGTCCATTGAGAAACAAGACCAACTGTATGGGAAATGATGGCAAATGTGTGACTGGGTTTGTCCTCTGAATAAAAATCTATAAAATAACATATAAGCTGCCAAGTCCAGCATCACTTAGGCTTGTCTCTCAAAAATCCCCCTCAGTGTGCTTAGAGAAAGAGTTTAATTCTTATTGAACTTTTATACAAATGTATAAAAAGCAATAGAAATCTTTCTCTGGCCCTCTCTAATTCCCCTACCTGTCACATCATCATTCTTTTTCTTCACAGCCTTAACAGTTTGGCTTTCTATTTTCAAGAGGGTTGGAAATTGTCACTTAGGCAGCAATTATGAAAAATGTGATCTGAATTTGTTTCAACAAATTGGGAATACTTGAGTCCCTCATATAGCTATGAACATTTCAGCTTGGAATAAAATCAACTGCAAATAATTCCATGTAGTTATTTAAAGTTAGAAACTTTTCTTACCTTTTACTCTAATGCACTGTACCATGTGGGTAAGTCCTTAAGCTAGTACTAGCTGATAGCTATCAAATACATTCCTTACTAAAATTAATAAATATTAAAAGAATTTATGTTCATACATATTTCCAGAGAAAACATACATTTGAATTAATGTACACACACACACACACACACACACACACACACACACCTTGACCCTTAACATGCTTTGTCTTGCTCAAAACATCTCTCCTGGGCCTGGAGAGATGGCTTAGTGGTTAAGCATTTGCCTATGAAGCCTAAGGACCCCAGTTCGAGGCTCGATTCCCCAGAACCCACATAAGCCAGATGCACAAGGGGGTGCATGCATCTAGAGTTCGTTTGCAATGGTTGAGGCCCTGGTGTGCACATTCTCTATCTATCCTCTCTATATATCTGCCTCTTTCTCTCTCTGTCTATTGCTCTCAAATAAATAAATAATAAACAAAAAAAATTTAAAAACATCTTCCTTCAAGGACGATTTGTTGTCATATCTCTTACTCATTGCACTATAGATGCATTCTGAATTATAAATTGCATTTCCATCATATAACAATATTATATCATAATAATATCTTATTATTACATCATCAGTCTCATATATTCCAAGAGATATCCAGTTGAGATTTTACATAATGAATTTGCAGAATAAGGGCATAAAAGTACTCAGATAAAAAACATCTAAGCCTAAAATGATAAAAATAGTAATTTTAACATAAATATCATTCACTTCATTGAAAAGTAAAATAAAATACAACATATACAGGCAAAATCACTTATGATAAGCATTCAAATTTAAACTTTACCAGTTCAAAGAAGTGGATTGATCATACTGTACACTTGCATTATACATCACTAATCACTACTCAACTTTTGAATGAGTGGAAAAGTCAGGACTTCACTGAAAAATATTTTTACCACAAAAATCCATATTTTTTTCTCAACCAAGATGCCATAGGATCCCAATCTAGTAAAAATTTCAAAATAAAGCAAGGTGATGTAACATAATATGTCTATTTTACTGTATTTAATCATAGACATATGTCAGAAAGTCATTCGTTTATATACAGTTGTATACCACCACTTACTTACAGATTTCTCTATTCATTTGTAATAGTTCCCTATCTGGACATCTGTATGCCTTATTAAATGCATTATATATATTCAATTAATGATTAAATGGACTCCCTTTTGGCAAAATCCCTAACATCATCATCCTGAATTAGATTTCCTTCCTCTAAACTTCCATTCATTGTATTCAGAAATTTAATTTGGTACCTCCCCACTGTGTTGAGCAACGATTGGCAGAGCAAAGTGCTTGCCCTAGTCTCCACAATATCTCTGGATACCATTAGGGCATGGTTTACCTTGCCTTTGTTACATATTAAGAGCTTAATAAAAGATAAAAAAGGAGGGAAAAGATGAATGAAATGTTTCATATTATGTCTATGTCCATTAGTAGACCTGCTGCAAAATCCAATGCAACCTATTATCCATGGGGTAGTACAAAGACAGGATGCTCCAAATGAAAGACTGATCTTAACAAATGTTATAACCTGGAAAACAATGTAACAGAAGCATTGTGGGAGGTTTCAGCAATCCTGCTTTCCTCTCTCTGTATTTTTTTCTTTATATTCCACATGCTTCTTCAAAGGGGTAATCTAGCTAAAATATAAAATAAATATGTTTTACAAGTAAACTAGATACTAGCTCTCTTATGCCATCTAAATTCTCAGCCTATAATCTCTAATTTCCAAAAAGATTAGATTTCTAGCTTTAGAACTTCAGGCTTTGTGGAATACATATCACTTAGAAGTCTCATTGCCCTCCGAGAGGAAAACTGATGCACTGACCCCCTCCAACGAAGGAGTGTGTGCATTTTGATATCTGACAAGTTCTCAACAAAGATAATTGAGTTCACTGTGTGGTAAATATGTAGGAGCAGGGGTCTAACGTTGCCAGTGTTTATAGACTTGCTCATTTGCTGTCACTTCTTGCGTGCTTTCCAGGGCTAATATTCTGCAATGTAAGCTGAATTGCTAAATGCTGCATTCTTTCTTAAAGTGAAAGTAGCTTTTGGGCTTTACAAACCTGACACTCTTTCCCAGATCAGCTATGGATTATTGAGATGGTTAACTTTTCATATGAACCGAAAGTCATTTGTAATACTTAGAAAAATTAATTCTCATAAAACCTAATTCACATCAACTTAATAACAGCAACTTAAAACTTTAAAAATATTTTTACTTTATTTTTTGCATTTGAAAGAAAGACAGAAAGAGACAGAGAGAAAGCGAGGGTATTGAGCGAATGGGCATGCCAAGGTCTCCAGCAGCTGCAAATAAGCTCTAGATGCATGCACCACCTTGTGCTTACAGGGGTCCTGGTCCTTTGGTTTTGCAAGCAAGCGCCTTAACTTCTAAGCCATCTGTCATGTTCTTGAAACACTTTTCTCCTACTAGAGGCAGGCTTTCTGGAACTCAGGACATATTTTTGATGAAAAAAAAATAAAGCTAGGGAGCCATTTCCAAACACATTATGACTTCAGCTAGTAAAGTTTTTCAACTATCTTAATGATAGGAATTTCATCCTTATCATCAATTAAGTCTGGATTGAGGAACAACAGCAATCAAACTGCACTTCAGTTTGTATACTTTATTTATTTATTTATTTATTTATTTATTTATTTATTTATTTATTTATTAGAGAGAGAATGGGCAGGCCAGGGCCTCTAGCCACTGCAACTGAACTCCAGACACATGTGCCCCCATATGCACATTGCTTACATGGGTACTGAGGAATCAAACCTGGGACCTCAGGCTTTGCAGGTAAGTACCTCAACTGCTAAGCCATCACTTCAGCCCCTCCTTTTTAAATACAAGTAAAAATGGAAGTGCTTCTTCATTCCTTCAGAAAAATGAAGAAATATGGGTAAGCCATTTTTTCCATCTGCAGTTGGGAATTCTGATACACAAACATCCCTATTACAGGTTGTAATAGTGTATTTGGTGTGGATGCTTACATAAGTGATAATCATTTTTAATATGAGTTTTAAGAAAGCAGAACTCATATTTGCTAGAAATATTTATTTCTGGGCTAGAGAGGTGGCAGAGTGGTTAAGGTGCTTTCTTGCCAAGCCTGATGGCCTGGGTTTGATTCCCTATTACCCATTTAAAGCAAGATACACAAAGTAGTGCATACATGTGGAGTTTTTTTGCTATGTCAGAAGGTCCTGGTGCATGCACCCTCTCCCTCTTCCTCATTCTCTTTCTTCTTGCATATAAATAAATAAAAATATGTAACTAAATAAAATACTCAAAAAGAAATAGTTAATTGAGCATCTCACACAGTACTCACATTAAGTCTCCACAACTATAGGTAATGAAAGTCATAGGACAACAGAATCCAAAATATTCCCATAGCAGAGAATATTCAATATGAATTATTTGGTGAAGCCCTTCCTGAGGTCTCTTCAACTAGAAAGATGTTTTTAACCAGTTTAGTTTCTTCAACTCAATGACAGGTTGGTGATTTTTTTTTTTTTTTAAGTATTCTCTTCATAATTTAAATATTCATGTGATAACTTTCATTCCAACTACTTATTTGGAAATAATATAACTTAAATAACTTCTATAACCACACTCAAAACAGCATCACATATCTATTCTGAGATACAGTGCTGTCTCACATTTGATTTGTGAGTTTCCATGTCACAGGGACCCCGTTTCCAATAAGTACTAAAGTACTGCTAACCATTAATCTCCATATTGCATTCATTTTGGTGCAAATGATGTGCCTTTATTTTCTTAAACCATTGTGTATCTATACAGTATTTTTTCTATCCTTCATCTGTTAGTTGGCATCCAAGCTGATTCCATAACTTGTATATTGTAAATAGTGCAGCAGTAGACATGGATGTGCAGGTATTTCTATGGTAACATGACTTGTGCTCCTGTAGATATATTTATAAGAGTGGGATCATTCTATCATATAGTAATTTTATTGTTAGTATTTTGTGGTACATCCCTATTGGCTACCACAGTAGTAGCAATAGTTTACAATCTCATCAAATATATGTACCACTGAGGTTGAGGAAATGGCTTAGCAGTTAAGGCACTTGCCTACAAAGCCAAAGGACCTGGGTTTAATGCCCCAGGACCCACGTAAGCCAGATGCTCAAGGAGGCACATGCGTCTGGAGTTTGTTTGCAGTAGCTGGAGGACCTGGTATGCCCATTCTCTCTTTCTATCTCTGCCTCTCTCTCTCTCTCTCTCTCTCTCTCTCTCTCTCAAATAAATAAGAATAAAATATATTAAAAACAATGTGTCATAATATATGTATGTACTTATGCATGCACATGTAGTTACATATATAATTCATTAATGATTGTGACTAAATTATTCTCAATGAGTGCTTTAGATACCTACTCTTAAAATTATAAAATAAAAGCATTACCTGAATTTATGTCTAACAAATCACACGTGCATATATGAACACATACATACACAAACACACATATGTATGTTTACTCCTACATTGCTAGGTAGAATTTACATATATGAAAAACTGAATTTTCTAATTATCTAAGTAGGGAAGTGAGACCATCCCACTTTTCACAAAAATATGTCCAACAATTTCCCACTTATCTGACTGCATATCTGTGCACATTTCCATGTGTACAATATGCTGCGAGTGCACAGTTATTAAATAAATTGCCTATGGTGTTAATCTTTACATAACTTTGTGAAGTTTATAAAATGGGATGAAATGTGAGATTCATAAAATGGTAGGACTAATGTACCAACATGATTAAATAATCATGAGAATTAACAAAATATGTTTGCAAAATTCTTAGAGAAATATAAGCCATATTGCAAAACAACTATCCAATAAATATTCAATGATAATTATTATTGTAATTATATGATTAAAGGTATTAAATGTACTCCTTAACCAATTTAGAAAACAATCAGTATTAAATACAAAAATTTACTTCTAAATACCAATTTTTAAACTTTTTTATAGTTTTATTTTTATTTACTTATTTGAAAGAAAGAGGCAGAGAGAGAGAGAGAGAGAGAGAGAGTTAGAGAGAGAGAGAGAGATTGGGCACACCAGAGTCTCCAGGCATTGCAAATGAACTCTAGATGCCTGCGCCCCCTTGTGCATCTGGCTCATGTAGGTTCTGGGGAATTGAACCAAGGTCCTTTACCTTAGCTACTAAGCCAACTCTCCAGCCCTAAATACAAATTTTTGTTATGTTCCTTTTTTAATATGATTCCCTGAGCCATTGTTATTTTTATACATTATGCTGGCATGGAGAATACAATGGTAGTCAAAACAGACAGTTCTTTCCCAATAGATATTGCAATGTAGGAGGGAAGATGATATGAAAATTACATAAATATGACTATAATTCACGACAGTTTTCAGAAAAAAATATTACTAGTAAGAGAGCCTTAAATGAGATCCTATTTTACCTGACTTATCATCACCAGATAATAAATATTTTGGATGAAGATATATATGTGTAATATATCATAAATTAAAACAACTTGTCTTCTGCTATTTTGTATACTAAATTTGATGACTTAATCTAGACTGAAGAGAAGTGACAGTTACAGGGTTCCATAGATAACGGTGTTTTCTTGGAAAGCTGGCCAGCTTGAGTCAACTTCCTCAGCCAGTCATGTAAAGCATTACTCAAACAAGTAAGATTCCATTGTATGTGGTGTTCCTACATTTTCCCTTTTTAGTGCTTAAGTCAAACTATTTGTCTACAAGTACTTTCTTCCCATTCAGAGCTCCATATTTTTTATCTTCAATTATATGGAAGCCATTTTCTTTCTATTAAATATTATCTATTAAATCCAGCCAAATGAGTACTGATCATTTTATGTTTCATACAAGATGTCATGCAACAAGATGAGAGTTTTTCCATTTCTTAGAGATCTGAAATGGGTTGATTCAGTCCACATTCATCAACTCATTTACTATATGTTTGTCACTCAACATAGTTGATTCTAGAGGGAATGAGGTCTGGAGAGATGGTTCAGTTGCACATCCTGTACTAGATGAAGGCATGAGGGGGACTAAGACCACCTGAATTTGAATCTCAGGAAAATACATAAGCACTGATAAACATCTTTTTATGGTAACCCTTAGAACCTTAGGGAATCAGCAACATGGAAATTGCAGGAGCTATGTCCTCTGTGATAAAATGGAAAGCTTAGGGACCAGCAATGACTCCAACTCAAAGATGAATGGGTGGGCAGAAGAGCAGTGGTGTGGAAAACCCAACGTTCAACACTACAGACACATGTACTCTCCACAGCTGAGTGTATGGACTTCAGCAAGGTCACACACACATACAACACACACACACACACACACACACACACACACACACACACACACATGCAAAAAGACAGAGAGATTACAAAAGTATTACAACACCTATGATATTGGTCTTTTTCTAAATCAGCAAGGGGAACACTGGATACAATCACAAGAGAATAGCAGACTCATACTCGAATAATTTTATTAAATCAGAGCCTGGTAACACACACAGCCCATAGCTTGCCCAATAGCATCAGGAAATTCACTCAGATGTCAGAGGAGAGTAAACTTGACTTTGAACAGATACCAATGATGATAGTGGGCATGCAGAGTTCATGCACCTCACTAAGGAATGTTCCAGGGAGGGGCTGAAAACTAAAGAGTAGAAGCTTCTCCAGTACTGTACCTGCTGACTTTTAGAGGTAGATTCTGTTATTATATCTATTGGCATTGGGTTTGTGTGTGTGTGTGTGTGTGTGTGTGTGTGTGTGTGTGTGAGAGAGAGAGAGAGAGAGAGAGAGAGAGAGAGAGAGAGATGATATGTGAGTAATTCTAGCCATTGGAATCAAACTCCAGACATGTGCATCACCTTGTGCACAAGTGTGACCTTGTATGCTTGTGTCACCTTGCGCATTTGGCTTATGTGGGACCTGACAGACATGAGTGATTAGGCTTCACAGGCAAGTGTTTTAACTGCTAAACCATCTCTCTCGCTCTGTCATTGAATTTGACTTAACCTCCTTTAGTGCCAAGAGAGCATTAGAAGACATACCATTTGATTTTAATTTCCTGACTGTATTACAAAGGTCTTTGTGAGGAAAGGAGTAATACAAGGATTATGCCCTGTATGACTTCATGCAAAATCCCCTGTGGAGACAACCACCACCACAAGTCACCACAAGCACAATTGTGAGCTCTTCAGCATTTTGACATAAATGATGGAAGAAGGAGGATACACACACACGCATACACCCCCCCACACACACACACGAGACATCAAAATATGAGACACTAGCTGGAAAGAGGAAGGGTCAGTGGAGTGATGATAGAGGAGGAAAACAAAATAGTGTAATTGGTTGGGCGCAGTGGTGCATACCTTTACTCCCAGCACATAGAAGGATGGCCATGAGTTCGAGGACACCCTGAGACTTCATAGTGAATTCCAGATCAGCCTGGGATAGAGTGATACCCTGCCTCGAAAAAACAAACAAACAAACAAACAACAACAACAAAAAAAACAAAGCGTAATGGGAGGAGATAAAAAAAGTCATAATTGAGCCTGGCGTGGTGGCACATGCCTTTAATTTCAGCACTTGGGAAGCTGAGGTAGGAGGATCACTGTGAGTTGGAGACCAGTCTAAGACTACATAGTGAATTCCAGGTGATACTGAGGTAGAGTGAGACCCTACCTTGAAAAACAAAACAAACAAAAAACAAATTAATTGCATACACAGATTGTCTTCCAAATGTGGATCTGCCACCTTTGTTTCTGCCCTTAAGTCAGATAATGTACATCATTTGCCTCACAGTTACAAAGCACTATGGAAGTAGTTAATATTTCATGTCCTCAATATTAATGTTGATGAAATTAGTAACTGTATGCACATTTACATATGGTAATGTACAAGTGAATGCTAAATAAATACATCTAGATGAAAATAACAACTAAGTTGTTTGTCATTAACTAAACCTACTGAAGTAAACACAAGCCTGTTATTAAAAAAACACAGAACAGAAATATCTTACGAGGATTAAATTAGGCTGAGAACAAATTCCTGTAAAGTGATTCAACCTATCATGTCAAACTGTGTTAATTATTTTTAGTTTTATATGGCAGATAAATACTATGAGATCAGCAATTCTGTTTTCTTTAAATATCAGTTTGAGATCTGCAATGCCATTGACTATAATTGACATCTGGTTACATATTGGATAAAACATAGCTTAATTAATATGTTCAAGGCATTCATAAATTGAGCATTTGGATTTTCTACTTTTTAATTAAATTTTATATTTTTCAATGTATACTCATATATCCCCTCTCTCCTGCTGCCATTTCTACTGACAGCCCTCCTCTGTGGGGGTATTGAGATTTACTATGGATTCCCAAAAGCCTCAGACAATCTTTTTTTTTTTTTTAATTTATTTATTTTTATTTATATTATTCTGCTTTTACATTCATAGTGTTGGCTCCTTTATCCTCCTCCCTGTCCTCCCTCTTCCAAAGGGACCCTCATCAATGGGGAATGTGGGCCATGCATTGTGGGGGTAGTCAAGAGTTCTGGGGGTAGGCCAAGTCTTTGTGCAAAATGCCCCAGTTTGTGACTCTAGCAATCTTTCCGCCCCCTCTTCCGCAAATTTCCCTGAACCACATTGGGGTCATTTTAGTTCTACTTCAGTGATGAGGTTTTGGGAGCCTCTGTGTCTCTGGATATCTGGCTTAGTTGGAGTTGAATGTTCTCTGTGTTTATCTCCTTCAGCCTTTTTCTGGTGCTGTGGTCCCCAGGCAACTGGGGGATAATGGCCCACATCTATCCAAACACATTGCAGTATAAGATACCCAGCAGGAAACAACCTGACACAATGCTCAAACAAGTGCAGTAGTGGCACACAGCCATGGTGGGTAACCAACGGCTCTTGATTTGGCTAACAGATCCACTCAGTGGAATGGAACTCATTGCTGGAACTGGGAAATAAGTCAAAACCATGTACAAAAAATAAGCTCAGTCTCCAAGATCAAGATACCACCAAATATGGGCTAGAAGAGAGCCTACACATATAAAATTCCCTCCAAAATATCTATGGCCATCCCTCCTATCTAGTACTATCTTCTCTCTCCGTTGGAGAATTTGCTTATCTTTTTCAGATGGACAATGAACCTGAAGGGAGGATCCTCCAATCACACGTCAGGGCTCCAGCTGAAACCATAGAGTAATGAGGGGGCAGGCAAGAATACAGCCTCAGACAATCTTGAGGTGGGGATGTACCTCAAGCTACTCCTACTTCCCACAAAGACTCTTACAACCTTTCCAATTCTTCTTCCACAATGTTCCATGAGTCTTGGTGAGCATGTTAGAAATATGATTTAGGGGTCTGGAGAGATGGCTTAGCAGTTAAGCATTTGCCTGCAATGCCAAAGGAGCCCGTTTTGATTCTCCAGGACCCATGTAAGCCAGATGCACAATGGGGCATATAGATCCAGACTTCATTTGCAGTGGCTGGATGCCCTGGCACACTCATATTCTCTCTCTCTCTCTCTATCTCTCTCTCTCTCTCTTAGTGTTGAATTCTCAATACTCTGATTTCCGTTTGGATGAGATTTGAGTGACCACAGTGTTGCCATGTCCCTGAAACTGGTTTTCCGTCTAGCAGTGACAGCAGCATTTGTGTCACCAATTCCTCTGCAAGGTCTCCTGGGCCCCTACAGAAGTGGTAGAGGTGACCTGTCTTATGGTGAGCAGTCGGCTATCTTTTCTTGTTGTATTGATGTAGCTGGAGCTTCCCAGTAATTTCTGTCATCTGTGAGATAAATCAGATTCTCTGACCAAAATTGAGAGCAGCTTGGACTAAAGGTGATACACACAGGAATTTGAGAGACATTTTTGATGTGTATACCCACTTTTCTTAGCCAAAGAGCAATGGAGGTTCTCTCTGGAGTCTGAGTTTCCTATCCATGGGATTCTGATTTGGCTCCCAGTACCAGGTACAAGTTCTCTCTTGCTGAGTGGGTCTCTGTCCAATCAGAGAACATTTGCTTACCCACATAGGCTATGGGCCACTGTTGGCATGGCTGGTTGACTTCGTAGCTTGCAGGATCTCCTGAATGTTCACACTGTTGGTCACCATTATCATCTAGTAGCTCCCATAACACTTTCCCGTGTTATGAGACCTAGCCAGGAGGAAGCTGGTTCACCTCTGAGTTTCAGCATGGTCTCTCCATGTGCTGCAACCACAGGCCTTAGTGTCTTCAGTAGTAGGCTCTTATCTTTTACATCTGGCTGGTAACCAAGTGTTTTGGCAAGGGCCTGCACTATTTTGGGGACTTCAAGGGTCTCCTTGGCCAACCAACAACTCACTTTGGGAGACAACACAATTTGGATCCTGGATTCACCAGCCAAAGAAATATTTGGACTTAAAAAATATGCTACTACCTGAAGTAAGCTATATAAAGCAAATGTCATCATGTCATTTTGTTTGAAAGCACACTGATTGCTCCTCACTGCTGCTGCATATTCTGCTCTAGGCTTTTGTCATAGGGTCATTAGCCTGTATCTGTCTAGCCTTGACCAACTTAATTTAACTTGTATCTACCATTCCTTATTTTCATGCAAAAATCAGTGTTTCTTAAAATCCCTTTCCTTTATGGTTCCTTATGAAAATTTCAAGAAATGTATATACCTATTCATCAAGGCATACCTTTTCCAGACTTAGCTCTGGATCATACTTAGGGTGGATTTTGCAAATCCCACAGGCAGAACTTACTCTCATGAGTGGATATATATAGGTACTGTGTTAAACAGGAAAATAGCCAGGCTTTCATGGTTCACATGACTATGTTCTTGGGATGAGGGATCTTGCCGTACTCATACTTAAATCTTCAGATACTATGACATAATTGTTTGATAAAGCAAAACATAGCCCTTACTGCACTTACATGAGTTATTTTAAAATATATATTATTTATTTATTTGAGAGAGAGAAAGAGGCAAAGAGAGAGAGAGGGAGGGAGAGAATGGGTGTGCCATGGCCTCCAGCTACTGCAAATGAACCCCAGATGCATGTGATCCCTTGTGCATCTGGTTTAGGTGGGTCCTGGGGAATCGAACCCAGGTCCTTTGACTTTGCAGGCAAGCGCCTTAACTGCTAAGCCATCTCTCCAGCCCTACATGAGTTATTTTTGTAACAGTTGAATCCAAAAGGGACTGCAAGCAAATGAAGATAATAGATGCTGACTTATGGTATGCCAAGCCCTGGTCCTCAAAAGGATGTTCCCACCTGTGAACAAAAGGTTATGAAGGTTATAACAAGCAAAGATCTATGTCTTTGTGTGAGATTATCTATATCTATGATCTATCTATCATCTATTTATTATCTATCATCTATTTATCTAATTATCTATCTATCTATCTAGAACATTTATCTTGAGTAACCTTCCCGATTGTAAAATGTAAATAGAGAAGGTTAGGTATTTTTATTTTTATTTGAAAGGAGAGAGACAGAGAAAGGAGAGAGGAAAAAGAGATAGCTAGATAGATGACAGATAGATAGATAGACAGACAGATAGAGATATTTAGAGAGAATGGACATGCCAGGGCCTCTAGCCACTGCAAACTAACTCCAAATACATCTGTACATCTGGCTTTATGTGGGCACTGGGGAATTAAACATGGGTCATCAGGCTTTTCAGCCAAGTTCCTTTAACTGCTGAGCCACCTCTCTAGCCCAATAATATTAGATTTTTACAAAAATGTTACTCTCTTCTGTGGCAGAATTTAGCATCATATATGTCTGCTAGTGCCATCAAGCATACATTTTTCAGGCTGAGTCACTGCTGTATGATTTCTAGTTAAGTTTGAGTTGATTACATGCTAGGCTTTCATCTGTAAGCTAGGACAGATAATGATAAGAGTCATTACAATGATGATGATACTACTACTGCTAATAATAACAACCCCATTTATACTTTTGTATTGTAGTGAATTATTTTGATGAGAAAAGCAAAGAACTTAAATTATTTACAAATGATGGCTATCATTGTGACAGTGCATACATAACAGTTTACCAAGTATTAAAGAAAGTTTAAGGAGCAAAAGAAGAAGAATATTTGTTTGACCTGCCTATGCTAGAGAGAATAAATCAAATCCAATTTAATGAAAATAAAGTTTAAGACAAATTTTATGTTTAAGCTAGAAAAATGAATAAATGAAAAACCCCAATCAATATCCTATGTATGGACAAATATAGCTAATATTTGAAAGAATTTTAATATTCTTTCAAAAGTTAGGGTGATATATTTTTGAAGAGCAAGGATGGAGACAAAGGGGAGAGTTGTTCTAATGTTCTAATAAACTGGATTTCATAATGTAACTTTATTTACTATGAAAATGCTAGGTTTTTTAAGTGATGAGAACTTCCTCTTAGCTATAGTCACTATTTTTTAAAGTATCTATGTAAGCAAACTTATGGGAAATTGTTAAGCTAAAAAACAATAGGTTGGGGCTGGAGAGATGGCTTAGCAGTTAAGGTGCCTGCCTCCTAAGCCTAAGAATGCCGGTCCCATGTTTAGCCACATGCAGTGACACAAGAGCACAATGCTGCACTTGACCACAAAGGGGCGCGTGCATCTGGATTTCGTTTGGAGCAGTTGAGAGGCTGCTGGCGCGCCCATTTCTATCTGTCTTCCTCTTCCGCTCTCTCTGTCTCTCTCTGTGTGTCTTAAAAAAAAAAAAAAAAAAATAGGCTCGATTTATTTAATATTTAAGGGTGAGTTTCTATATCTTTAGAATATGATAACATAGCTGGAACAAATCACAACTCTGTGTGAATGAGTACTTGTGGCTAACCAAGCACATACAACAACTCTATGGGATGTGTAATTATCCCCATGCTTTAGATAAGAACATGGAAGCTCAAATTGCTTGAGTAATTCACCTAATGCAGCACAAGTGTAGAGTTAAAATGCTGGAATTTAGGGTTAATTTGTCCTGGCAGTATATCATTTCATCTATGCCAGCCCCAGGCTCATTTTTCTATAAGATGAACAGCGATCTCTTAACCCTCTCCTGTGCTGATCCTACAGAGAAGCCAACTGACCTTGATTAACAAAACTAGTACAGCAGGAGTGGGAAGAGAAGTTACACTGCCTCCTTCCAGAGTGCCCTGCTATCCAGAATCTCAAAAAGGTTCAAGATGTCAAAAGATAGCTTACTACCTGCAGCAGTGATTAGGTGAGGCTGTTAACTATCAGGGAGGCGAGGCCAGAGAGTCCATCTTGATACCCTGGAGGCATGAACACCAGAGAATGTTACAGCAACCTGCAAGGAATGTGTTATATTTGTCTTCTTGCCTGAGGAACTCACAAATTATGTGCAAGTGTCAACTGTATCCTTTACCTGACTTGAGTTATATCACTCAGGTGGAGAAAAATGGCCACAGTCAGCACTCAAAAAGCAAACAAAATGAAAATATAAAATGATTGTGTTTTTTCCTAAAGAGGTGGAGGCAATTAAAATATTTCAAGCACAGGCAATAAAATGCAAAATATGGGAAGAACAAAAGAAATTAAGAAATAATCCATTCCAATAGCTGCCAACATGAACTCTGAGAAAATCTGCCAACGTTAGCAGTGGGTTACAGAAGTCAACAATCACAAGAGAAGAAATACAAGTGACCAAGAAGTATGTGGAAAAATCATGTTCAACATCCCTAACCATCAGGGAAATACAAATTGATATAATTCTAAAATATCATCTTACCCCAGTCAGAATGGCTATGATAAAGAAAACTCACTACAAATACTGCTTAGAATGTAAGGAAAGAGGAAATTTATTCACAGCAGGTATGAGTGTTAGAGAATCCCCATGGAGAGACTTCTAATATTGTTGATGTGTAAATGAACATAGGAACATATTTATATTATAGACTATTTTGATCTATATTTATTTGAAAACAATTCCTTCTTCACTATCACATTGTCCATTTAGAACAGGTGAATATTAGGCTTTTTTCTTTTGTTATTGCCACACTCTTTCCAATCTGAAGAAGTCTTTTATCATAATCTTTAGTGGGAAGGGGACATACATGCATCTAACCAAGAGGACATAAACATGTGACCCAGGTTGGGCCATCAGAAATGTCCAGCCCAGGACCTGACAAATGAAGTCTTATTTTAACCAGGAGACCAGTGAAACTGATGCAAGACTAGTAATCTACCTTTCCCTGCAGATGGTAGTGGTGCTCACTCTCAGCTGTTTTTGTGACTTAAGATGGGCTGTTCTGAATGATAATTGGCCTCCCTTGATTTGCCCACTGACAATGTTTAATTCTGAAGATTTCCTCAAAATGGTGTAATGTACTCACTATATTTTAGTTAATTCCTTTTATTCTTAGAAGTTGTTCTTAGTGATTTGATGTTAAGACTTTGACACATACAAAATGTATGGAAATTACTTTGAAGATTAGAAAACTAAAAATAAATTAAATTATATGATTTCTCAGACTTTATCCTATCCCTTTATCATTTAGAAGTTTGGGACAGAAATTTAAAGATCTTGGAACACAGGTAATGTTTTATGTTTTTTTTGTTTTCTATTTTCCTCTGAGGGAAATGTGGTTCTTAAATAGAAAGGAGAAAAATCCAATGTAAATACCTCCAAATGTGCAGATAGTGTTATAAAACTCAATCTGGCTTACTTCATATTTGGTTTATTTGATTTTTTTTTTTGCAGTGGTCTATTGATGCCTAGATGACACACATCTCACCAGAATGTGTAGGAACATTCTAAATGGCAATGGTCAAACAATATGAAAGCTTTAAAGCTGACAGAGAAGGAAGTAGCCTAAGTATACATTATTTATTACTGGAGCATGATAGAGGTTTTCATTCATAAAATATACATTTAGTGCTTCTTTGTGTAAGACACCATGGTACTGAAATGAGAAAAAAGGAAAAATAGTACAATGCTGCTTTCTAAAAATGTCCTCTTAAACTTTCCAAGCTTCCCATTATCCTGTTGTAATAATATTTGTTCATCTACAAGTGTTTATGAAATGCTTGGAGATAAGACACTTATGTTTTTACTTTTCTATGTTCCTAGCATTTAGTACAATCATGTATATATGACTGGTTTTCAGAAACTGCCCATGGAGTGAATAAATAGATGAATGAATTTATGAGTAGAGGAAATGGCATTTCTAGTACGTGAACTGAGTGATAACCATTGGAGAATGAGTTTCCTGTGCTCCAACTCAATGTACTTCTTGGTAGGATGAAGAAACACAGAAGGCAGGCTTCTTAGACTCACAGACGCTGTACACGTGTTGATGAATACCTAATATATACGTTAACAATCAGGAAACTCAATATTTATCATCTAGTTTCACTCAAGAAATATTTCAGAATTTAAAGTACATTACATGTTTTTTAAAGAATTCTTCTGTGCCAGGCATGGTATCATACACCTTGAATCCCAGTTCACTAGGGCTGGGGAAAGAGGATCCCCTTGGATTTGAGTCCAGTCTAGGCTACAGAGTGAGTTCCAGTTCAGCTGAGAGTTCAAGGTTAGCTGAAACCATAAAGTGAATTCCAGGCCAGCCTGGGCTAGAGTGAGACCCTATCTCAAAACAAGACAATAACAACAAAACTGGAAAAAAAAAAAAAAAAAACTAAAAATGAATTCATTTATGAGTGGGAAGAACTGAGACAGAACAGTAAAATCAGGTAACTGGATGAAGAAATAAACCAGTGCCTCGTGGGGTACAAGGACAGCATATTCAGTATGAAACTCCAGTGTAGCACCTAGACTATTGTACCAGTCCTGGCACTGTGTGGGAGGAATGCTTTACTGCAGGGCATGCCAGGAAGAGAGTGAAAGTCTGTGCATTTGAACATCATTGAGAAAGTAGAGCACATTCAATAAAGAGTGATCCTCCTGGAAAACCATCATGTATACTTAAATAAAAACTCAACAAATATGGTCTTTAAGTACTGAGCATGACTAAGGTGTAATTCATCCAAGATCTACCATGGAGAAATTAGTTACTATTTGGAACTCTAAAATCTGCCCTTACCTTCCCTGACTAGCCTGCAGCAGGTACCAAGAGGTGAGGCGCCAGATTCAGAACCCTAAGAGGAAGGGAGAAAAGATCAAGGGGGAAAGGGGAGAAAAGGGACCCTATGTCCTGATTCAAGGGGTTGTTGGCCAAGGGTGACTTTGACCTGTTTTGTGGCCAGTGCCACACTTGGTATTTACTTATCTTGGTGCATCTTCATAGCATAGAGGCATGGCATTTACACAGTGAACATCCAAGTTCTGTTTTAATTCCCAACACATCTTGCTCAGATGTAAAGGCAGGCTGGCATTTCATCTCAGGTGTTCTCAAGTAAACCTGGCAACTGATGAGCCAGCTGGGAAAGGTCACAGGTGCTCCAGCGTGGGGCCTGCTGGGAATGAAAAGAAGCAGAGGTAACTCAGGGAAGGACAAAGGTGTATATTTCATAAGCTCTCTGCTAAGTTCCAGAAGTGGTTGGTATATAACAATGACAATGAGAATGGGGAGAGCAGTGCACTGAGTAGTGACAGAACAACATCAGGGAGGCCACAGAAAGAACACATTAGTCTGAGGGAAAGCTTATGTAAGAGGGATTCTTAATACCAACCCCAACTCAAAACCTTTTGTGTTTAATTACTGAATTATTGAAAGTGAAAGATTTTTAAAACACAAATTACATTGAAATGGTTTTAAAGGGTTTATATGAAAATATTTAAATGAAGTTCTGTATGCTGATCATTTATGACTGCAGAAAAAACTAGAGTAACTTTTAATGTCTAAAACAAATTTCTTTTTGTTTGGAAATACCATAACACAGTTCCTACGACTGCATGTATTACATGCTGAGCTCCAGTATTTTCTAGACGTGTGACTCTCAAGAAACTGAATAAGGGGCTGGAGAGATGGCCTCGAGGTTAAGGCACTTGCATGCAAAGCATAATGACCCCGACACATTTCCCCAGTACTCACATAAAGCCAGTTGCACATGCATCTGGAGTTTGTTTGAAGCAGCTGGAGGCCCTGGCGAGCCCATTATCTGTCTCCATATCTCTCTGCATCCAAATAAATAAAGTTTAGAAAGAAGAAATTCAATAACTTATCTCTGGCTCACTTTCCATATCTGCCAAAACAAGACAACAATACCCTGAGTTGAGGGATTTAATAATGTATAAAAACATATGCCATGTGGTAAGCATGAATGTTTACAGAAATCTGTGAGGGCACCCATGTACATGGCCCATATGTGGAGGTCAGAGGATAACACTGTCCATCTTCACCTTCCACATTGTTTAAGACAGGGTCTCTTTTGTTCTGCACTGCATTAAGGCTCCACAAGCTTCCTTGATTCCTGTTTCTATCTCCCATCTGGTTGTAGGAGGGTTGGGATTACAGATGCTCCATAGGATTTCTGGTACTTTATCTACTTGTTACACTTCATAATCAAGCTCTTTAACCCACTAAGCTATCTCCCCAACCCCCAAAATTGCTTTAATAGTAGTGATAATAATATCTCATAGCCCATGTATGTTATATTACATATCCACATATTCTTTGTAAATATAGTTGACTACACGCAGGGGCAATTATTTTTTTCATATTTTTCCTAGTAGAAATATATTATAGCTTTTAAGATTGGCTCACCAGTTTTACTTTACATCTTGTGAGAGTCTGTTGTTACTTAACTGGTCAGATTTAGAGATGCTATTTATGGGTGGAATAGAGTTAATTAAACTGGCACAGAAAGTAGAAAACCCACTAGCATATTTATATTTTCTTAGCCAAGCCTATTATAGCAGTGCCAAATACATACACACATTATCAAAGTATTTCCTCATGCATTTGAAACATTTATATTAAAAAATTTAATAAAGTAGGCATATAGAAAAGTGCCCAAATCAGCAGTGTGTAGCTGGATAAATTTTCACAAAGCAGAAAATCGCAATGAAGACACAAGGAATAATAAGAATAAAAACACTCAGATTCTGCTTCTAGTGAAGAAAACAGTTTTAAAGTAGATGGTTATGGTAATTTTTTGATAACTGTATGGACACAATGCAATGGATGATAAGGGAGGCTCAATAATAATCTGCAAGGAAAGGAGGAAAGACTAAGAAAGGCTGTTAGAAGTGGAAACATTTTATCTGAATTTGAATGAGAATGACATTTATTCAGTCTATCAATCTCATCTTCTGAATTATATGTCTCCATTTGTATGTGTATGTGTTCTTCTATGAAGGGTTCTTTTTGTCTTTTAAATTGCAACAGAAGTATGAGAATATTTGTGATACAATAGAGGTGATATAATCAAAATGTGTGTATGGGTACAAATACATGTGTGGATGCTCTTGTTTGTTGTTGGGTGTGGAGGACATGGGTTTATGTCGGTATCTTCCAAAAGTCCTCCCTTCACTAAGACATAGGCCCAACTCTATATCCATTACCTCTTATTCTTACCTCTAACCCTAGTTATTTTTTTTTTTTTTTGCTTGTTGAATAATACCCAATAGAATTTGCTCCATATCAATTGATGTTGTGATTTCATGCCCCCCCCCCAAGGAAGGGTCTCATAGCAGCTCAGACTGACCTGGAATTCACTCTGTAGTCTCAGGGTAGCCTCACACTCATGGCAATCCTCTACCTCTGCCTCCTGAGTGCTGGGATTAAAGGCATGCATCATCATGCCCAGTCTGATTTCATGTTTTAATGGTTTCATAATAGTCCATATTGTGATTATACACGTTCATCTCCACTGGTAATTGACCCTGAGCTTATTTACACTGTAAGCAGTGTTTCAGTAAGTATGTTAATGAATAAAGCCTTTGGCTATCACGGTCTTAGTCCCTTTGAGATAGATCCTTTAAAATAGAATTAATAATATTTAGATATTTTCTTTTTGTGCTGTGCCATGTTGAGGGATCAGCAAATAAAAGAACTTACTCCACCAGCATGAGGACCTGAATTCAATCCCAAGTAAAAAGCAGGCATGACATGCTTGTAGTCATAGAGCTTAGGGGAACAGAGACAGGAAGATCACTGGGATTCAATGAAAAAGAATGAGATTCCGCTTCAGTGAGAAACACTGTCTCAAAGAAATAAGGTGGGGGCAATGAAAGAGGACACCTGATGTGCTTCTTTGGCCTCCACACACGTGTGCACACATACAAATATATGCACACACATGCATACATCTCTCCATACCACATGCCCCCACACACACACACACATTTTCAAGTTTAAGTCATACTGTTAAAACTAGTTAGCATCTTCCTAGAGAAAATTCACGAGAGTGCAGTTAATTTTTCTTACCATTGTCAGTAGTTGTTCTTTTGTTCTCACTTCAAAATTCTGTCATTCTAGTGGGTAAAAATGCTATCTTATTACTTTAGTTTTTAAGCCTCTGATTGATACTGAACTTAGCTATATCATTTATACACTCACATTTTTTTCTTCTTTTATCAGTCATGGTCATTATTTGTTAGCTTTCTTTTGCTACTTTTAGTTGTTTCTGGATTTTATAAGAATCTTTTTTGTAACAGTTTTTTAAAGTTTGTTTTTACATTTTTCCTTCAATTATACATATTTTATTAGTATTGTGTTATCATAAATAAAGGTGCCAACATCATAGGAATAATAAGAATATTTATGAAACTTTTGCAATCATGGCTTCTTCCCGTCATGACTAGCTGATTCTAACATGAGGAGATAAAATAATTTACAAAAGCATTCAAAATCTTTTTTTTTTTTAAATCTCTTCACAGGGGCATTGTCTTCTATCACTGAGGTAAAGGATTTAAAGATTAAAATTTCTGAAGAGATACAAAGGAGATTTAACTGGTTACAGCTATTGCATCATTTCAAAATAGAACCCTTTGATCCTGCAAAAACTAGAAAATGTGTCCTTGAACTGTACAACCCATAATCAGCACAGCTGGAGACAGCACAAGTAGTTTAGAGAGCTGATGAAACCATGATAATCATATAACTTGACCCCTTAAAGAGTCAAAACTCAGGATTGATTAATCCCTATGATAAACTGCAAAGTGAGTTCTCTGAAGTACATACATGTGGGTGTTTACTACTTTCAACTAATTTATTTGGCTTTTTACAAAGATGCCATGTTTTGTGGGAACTAACTAGCCTCCAACAAAAGAGAATATAATTGACATCAAACACTAGGTGAGCAGTATTTAAGTACATTCCATTAGAAGTCACGAAAACAAGATTATAAGTGCACCTTAACCATTCCTTCTCAGGTCAGCAGTACTCTGATAATAAATGCAGAACTCTCTTCATCTTCAGACTTTCCAGACCATTTAATGATGGGTCTTCCACAAGCAGCTTTAGTTCATTCATGAAGAGAAAAGGTGAAATTTGAGCATGAAAAATCATGTTAATGTACATGATGAAAGGATGGAGAAAAAAATCTCAAAGAAAAAGGAAAAGGTGGTTGTAGCAGACAGCTTCAGGTTCGCTGAGATGAACTTCCAGACCAGGCACAGTTATGGAGGAAGGGATATTATTTATTGAAGCTTACAGATCCAGGGGAAGTTCCATAATGGCAAGAGAAGCGGCCTGCTCTCCACAGGGCCAAGCAGAGAGAGAGAAAAACCAACCAGCCACCACAGCACACAGAGCAAAACTACAGCCAAAAGGTCACACAGCACACTTTGGGAACTCCTGCTAGGCACATTTGCATATCTTTACAATGGAATCTCAAACCCACCATTAACACCTAAGACCGGCCCCCAGTGACATTGCCTCTAGCAAGGTGATTACAGATGCAAACTATAACTAATAAAACACTGAATATATTGGGCGACATATATTCAAACAACCACAGCGGTACAATAAACTAGATGTAACCTGGTAAGTTGTATATAGCAATATTTTCAGGAACAGAGCTCCAACTCTATCTAGACCAAGTCTTTGGTTATTGCTATAGTTATGGAATTGCAAAATGTTTTCCATATAGCCAAATGCCTGTTTGTTTAGCAAAATTTTATTTTATCAAAACATGATAAGACAGGAGAGGAAATGTTGGTAATAAACTGACCATGTATCAGAGCAGAGCACTTTACAGGTTGTATGTTATTGAAAGTATACACCAAGCCTGAAGAGAAATTATGTCCACTATTTTACAGAAAAAAACAACACAGCAGTGTAAGAGTGTATAGTGTGCCCAGGGTCCCTTAGCTAATGATATCAAAGCCGTGATCCTAGTCAGGTTTTTACTACCTGGGCAGCTATAATCTCTTGAAAAACAGTACAAACTCATGACCCCCAAAATCAGCATGTGATAAGTCACTAGTTAAGCTGTACTTAAAAGACAATTCAGCATTAAAGTAGAATAAGATTCACGTGAAATTTGATAAGAAGTTGGTTGGAAAATTAATAATAATAAGAATATTAATAATAATAATAATCTAAGGCAACAGATTAGGTGAGGGATTGAAAGAAATCAGGAACCATAAAAAGAAAATAACATGTTTCTGAGGTGACAATATTAACTAAGCCAATTTTATGTGGTAAAAGGTGTTGATTTTCTCCTTATCTATCACAGGAAATATGAAAGTTTTTCCTAAATCTTAAAAACCAACAAAAAATTTGTAGTAAATGCGGTATAATTAGAGCTCTTTAATAACCAGTCCTGCTTGTCTCATGATTTCAAAATTTCACTTCTTATACCACGTCCTCATAAAGTAATAACAGGTAAAGCATAATGTCAAACTGGAAAGATTGCTTAGTAGTTAAGGCATTTGCCTGCAAAGCTAAAATACACAGTTTGATTCCCCAGGACCTACATAAGCCAGATGCACAAGGTGGCGCATACATCTGGAGGTCCTTTGCAATGGCTGGAGGCCCTGGTGCACCCATTTTCACCCTCTCTCACTGTCCTTTTTTTCTTTCTACCTCTCTCTCTCTCTCAAATAAATAAATAAAAATAAAACATTATTTTAAAAAACTCCTACTAATACTATTAATATAATTAATAATTGTATTAATATTTAATATATGACTTCATGTCTAGTAGTATTTGTGTTATGAAGTTGGGTGCTCCTGTATTTGTGCCATATGTGTTTATAATTTTAATGTCATCCTGCTGGATAGTTTCCTTAATCAGGATGAACTGTTCTTATTAACCTCTTCTAACTTATTGTGGTTTAAAGTATATTTTGTCAGATATTATAGCAACATCTGATTTGTTCCTGGTTCCCTTTGCTTGAAATATCTTTTCTGTCCTTTTATGCTAAAGTGCTGTCTGTCTTTGGAAATCATTTCTTGGGGACAAGTTGAATTCTGTATTTTCTAGGCCATCTGCTAATCTGTATCTTTGGATTGTGAAATTGAGACAACTGAGATTTCTAGTTGCCATTGAAGTTATGTATTAATTGTTGTCATGATGATGATCAATTCCCTCTTACACAGATTGCTGCTCTTTGACCTGTGAACAAGCAAAAGTATTATTCTCATAAAATTTCTAGAATATTATGAAGGTGTTATAATTTATTTAAAACTGTGTAGTGCAAGAACTTCATAATTGCCAGTCATTGGTATATATGATATTCTAATTGCAGGGATTTTTTGGCAGTTAGGTAATTCCTATTTTATTAATGTACCTACCTATTTATCTATCATTATTAAAATCATTGATCAATTTTTGAAAACAAACAAAAAAAAACCCTAAAAAAAAACTGGAGATTGGGTAATACCTCCAGTAGAGAAACCACAATAAATGGCATGAATAGTATGTGCCAGTTGTATCTATTCAGGGAAGATGGGTAAAATAATAACGATATATGAACAAGAAAACTACAGTGGATATAGTGTTTCAAGATCCACAGTCAAAGGGAAACATACACATATATGAAATTTATTTATTATTACTTTCTCTGCACTTATAACTGTAAGACAAACCTAGAAGGGGAAGGATGTGAAAAGCTCTGACTGGACCTCTCCATCCAGCCCTGCTCCTACTATCTTTATGTCTAGTGCTGGAATAATTTTTCTTATATCAAGATATCGCTCTCCTACATTTCCGTATTCAGCTATCACAAGCATTTCCCTTCTGCAATCATAGAAACAGATATCATTTACCAATAAACTAGTAAATACACATTTTAAATTTAAAAATATATTAGAGATTTTTGCACATTTAAGTAACTTGGTAAAACAAATATTAAACTACATAGAGACATCAAAGAGCTGTTTTGTTTGAAAAAAAAAAACATGATAGATAAGAAATAAAAGAAAACTGCTGGCAAGAAAATGAAGAGACTTTCAGGATTTGTTTTAATTTTTGAGTTTGAAATAACTTTAGATTTATAGAAAATTTGCCAAATTACTGAAAAGATCCAGGTGTAGCCTATCCTAATATTGGCATCTTACAGACATAGTATACATTATAAAATGAAAGAATAAATAAAGCATTATTGTTTGAATTTGAAATGTCCCTCACGGGCTCATGTACTGAATGTGAAATCACCATGTAGAGGTGCCATTTTGAAGGCTGTGAAACCTTAAGGACATGGTCCCTGCTGGCACAAGTAGGCAACCAGGTGTGGATCTTCAAAGGTAATAACTGCTTTATTTGCAAGCCCAGCTCTGTATTTCCTGTTCATCACATTGTGATTGGCTCCACCATGCCTTTCCTTCCTTGATCCCTTTTTAACCATGAGTGAAAATAAACTTTTCTCCTCTGTTCCTATCATGTATTTTGTCAGAGTGGTAAGCAAAGAAATTAACATACAATTGTACTATACTCTTTGCAGAGCAGACAATATAAAGACTTTGTTAAAATTTTACTATTTTGTAAACTAGATTCATTTTTCTATTTATTCTGAGATCCGAGCTAGGCTAAAATACCAGCATTTGGTCATAATATTTCATAACCTTCTCTAGTTTGTGTGTTTCTTGTATTTTCTTTGTTTTTCCTTCTTTTTTTCCTCCATTAATTTCAAGATCTTGGTAGATTTAAAATACACTGGTCAGGCACTTTTTACAGTATGTCCTAATTTAGGGGTCTGGAGAGATGACTTAGCAGTTAAGGCACTTGCCTACAAAGCCTAATGATCCATGTTTGATTCCCAAGTACCTATGTAAATCTAGTTGCACAAAGTGGTGTATGCCTCTGGAGTTTGCTTGCAGTGGTTGGAGGTCCTGGTGGACCCATTGTCCCTCTCTCCTTACAAATAATTAAATAACACATTTTAAAAACATTTCCTAATTAGAGTTGCTCTACTGTTTTCCTATGATAAGTCTGGATTTGTAGATTCTTGAAAGACCACGACAAAGATCAAGTGACCCTTGTGTAACATCATATCAGAGTGGACAGATAACATTCCTTATCACTGGTGACATGAACTTGCCCCCCTAGTTAAAGCAGTTCTTGCCAAGTTTCTTCAGTATAAAGTCATTTTTTTCTACTTCCATATTCTGTTTAGTTCCAGCCAGCACAATGGTCATTTCAGGGGATCGGGATGGATGGGAAGAAAGCTATAACACCTGAAGAAAGGAGTAGAAGACATCTACCTGCAATTATTTATTTACCTGTGTTTATATTATTATGGACACATATTTGATTTTATTCTTTGGGTTACCATATAGCATTATCTATATCTGTGTAGTTTTTCACAGCAAACTCTACATATTGACTCAATTATGCCTTTCTTACCTATTTTAAGTTGTATGTAATTCTGTTTCCAGTGCTGAGAATCAATCTCAGGGGTTATAAATGAGAGGTAAGTGCTGCGCTATCATCGACATCCATAGGCCTTGTCAGTTTTTTTTTTTTTTTTTTTTTTTTTGGCAATGAGCAAATATTGATTTTTGACCAGAAAATGTTTTCTCTCATAACCTATAAAAACAATAAATTGCTAAGATTATCCATTTATTCTTTCTGACTAGTGAGTTGTTTCTTTTTCTCTCAAAATTGTGTGACACTGAGTGGCCAGAATGTTGCTGAAGTGTTGATTTGGGGTTAGTTTCACATCATGCTTGTTAAGTGTATGGCCACCAATTACATAGTCCAAGCTGATTCTAACCTCTGAACATTTAAACAAAAATAAACCCTTTCCTTCCTTAAACTGCGTCTGACCAGTATTTTGTCCAGCAATGAGCAGATTTCTGAAATTGGCCTGACACATTGCAGTTGACCATGAAGAAAGTTAATTCCTGAAAGAGAAAAAGATATGGCTTGGCAACAGCAAATGTTTTTCACCCGTACTGATAAATGGGCAGTAATCACATACTGCTTCACTATTCATTCTGTTAGCTCTTCTTCATTTTCCATCACATAGTGTGTGAATTTTATATAATGTCACTTAATCAAAACATTTATGTAGCCAAAAAGCTACGTAAGAACTGGGACCATCAAACTCCAGAGGTCATTCTTTCTGAACACTCTTGCTCATTCTTAAGTATAACTTCCAAAAGAGTGTTTTAAGATAATATTTAAGTACAGTAAGCAAATAGAATATATTACAGGTTTGCTCCTGGCGCAATACTTGCCAAAAATCCAAACTGATGATCAAAAAGAAGAGAAAGTGAAGGAATATTGTCTGCTCTGTGTAGGTCTCACCATTTGCTTCTCAGTAGAATTCACAGGAGAGGATCACTTCAGTTTCCATTAAAAAGATGCCCCAGGGCTTGTTGAGGTCTGACACCTCGTATATCAACGGAGGAGAAGAAAGTCATTATCCTTATTACAGCAACTTCTGCTGAGTGGAGATGCTGGGAATAGTGGACTGTGGTCGCAGGGAGGGTTTAACCAGCTGTCCTTTGTGACCCAGTATTGCTTCAACTATACTGAGATGGCTCTTGCCTCAGGTTACACTCAGAAATCTTATATGTATCCAGCAACTCAGTCATAATTACATGCGCACTGAGTTAGATAAGGAAGCCAAGAGTATAGGTACAAACTGACAGGTGATGGAATTTAACATAAAATTTAACCTGTTAGTAATGAAAGATGTATATTGCCCATTGCTTGGAAAAAAATACTATTTTTAGTTGTATTTTCCTTTGGCAGTCAAAAAAATGAGATGGACTCTGAGTCAAATTAGACAGGGAAAAATTCAATTGAAGGTTTCTACATGGATAATTTATATATAGTTACTAAAATTTTTAAATTTATATTTTAATCCAGCAACTATACTTTTCAGTAGATGGGCTTAATATTTTACAGAAAAAGTTTATTGCAGTATAAGTAATTAAATCAGATAAAAGGAAAAAAAACATCTGAATGCCAGAATGTTTTCATTTATAAGTTATGTATTCTGCTATGAGCTTTCCTGCAGACATTAAAATGGGTGTAAACAGAGATATAAGATATCATTAAATAAAAACACTAAGTTATACCAGAATGATATCATATTATGGAAATATATCTTGGATATGTATCTACATATGTATATTTATGTGAATAACTTACTTTGTTTTTCTCTACATAAAGACAATGTGAGATATTTTTATTAATGATTATTTTAGCTATAAGCTTTAAAATTTTTATTTTCCAAATTTGATATAGCCAAAGAAAACAATATTAAAATTTTTAGACTTGTTACTTAACTACGAATATAGACACATACATTATATTCTAAGTGGACTGTTTTAACTTTCTTCATTTCAGAAGTATATCATGTTCATTGAGATAGTAATTTGATGTTTAGGAGGACTCTGAAATGGAAGTGATTAAGTGATAAGTAGCTGCTATCACCAAACACCACTAATTGGAAGGATGCATAGATCATAGTTCATTGAGCTTTCATGTGAAAAATGGATTCAGGTTAAAATACAGGGCATTTTATAAACATCTATATCAAGCCATTGAGTATGCTTGTAATCTCAGAAAGTCCCTTCTAACAACTTTCAAGTCAAGCCACCTCTGGAGTTATAATGCATCATCTTAATGTTTTTCATGTTTATCTGAATAATAATTCTGCTTATCATTTATTTAATTTTTGAAATATACTTAGCTCTATTAGATCTTTTAAGTACAATATCTAATTTAATGACAATTATTATATTTAACACAAATAAATAAATAGAAAATCATTATTATTTAGCTACTCCCAAGTTAATGAAATTATTTCTGGTATATAGAAAAAAATCTGTTCAGTCTGGCTTCAGAGTTGAGAAGTGTTTCCACATTATGTGGATTTTACTTTGGTTTAACAGAATACTTTAGTAAAAACTGCATTCTTTACAAGAAATGCCAGCAATGTGCATTGTAGAAGGTCTCAACCACTTGCTGCTTCTATTAAAAAAAAAGTTTGATGATCCACACACAGAAATAGACCTAGAGGAGATACATAGCATGGTTAATAAGTTAAGAAGCTGGACAAAAAAAAAAAAAAAAACAATGGACACACAACAATAAACAAATACAAGTACAACAGCTGATAAAATAGTAGAAGTCATTCTCCATGTGTTGCCCCATATTGCCCCATACTCCATACTGGCAGTTTAATGTCCTCAGGCATCCCCTTTCTGCCAACCAGAGCCTCAACACTGCCTGACTGTGTCTGTACACATGGGACCAAATGCTGCTGCACACCCTAGCCACAGGTGAAGATCTGTTCCTCATGAAAGCCAGGCTATAACAGAGAGAGAAACAACTCCTTCAGCTGTACCTGTACAAAGCAGTAGGAATTTTAAAAAAATAAAGAAAAAAAGATGTTGCAGATGGAATCTAGTAATTCCCCAGCAACTTATCCCAAAGAAATAGTGATCTCTGAAATGCCTAAGAAACAATAGAACATATTTGCTTCAAAAATCAAATAAAACAAATGTCTAGGAAGCTAGGAGCAACCACAGATAAATAAATTAATGAAATGGGGAAAATAGTGCATGAACAAAAGCAGTTCAACTGAGATAAAAATATGAAAATAGGGACCAAACAGAAGCTTTGAAGCTGAAGTATCTAGATAATTATATGACTAATGTAGGCTTAGGCATAAGAAAGAAAATGTGGACTCAAAATCATGGCATTCAAAGGGCAAACAAATGTTTTGAAAAAGGGGAAAGGAAGTGTTTTTCCAATGGTCTGCATTGTTTGGAGGACCTCATGGGTCTCCCTGGCCAACAGCTCACTGTGCATGTATATGTGGGTGTGGGTAACCAAATGAGGCCTCCGATTTGCAGCCAGAACTCATGGTTTTAAGGTTGAGCTTTTTCCACCTTCTACTGGACACTCCTGTCCAGAACATTCCCTCTCCCCGTTTATTAGTGGTTACATCTTGTAGAATGCTATCCAAGAATCTTCACTTCTATTGAAGTGATTCATGGAGTCTTATGTTTTGTGTTTTTCCCTTCCCTATCCTCTACTACAAGAAACTCTTACCCCTTATATTCTGTCCCTCCCCAAGTCTGTCACACATCTCCTCATCTCTCCCTATTTCCTCTTTCTACTGGTTTCCTAGTTTTAGGCCCATATTCCTCATTCATACAACCATTTACACTCATCTCCAATTGACCCCAGTTAGGAACCACAAATGAGAGCGCACATGCAGCATCTGTTGTTCTGTGCCTGTGTGACCTCACTTAGAATGATTTTTTTTTTCCAACTCCATCCATTTTTCTGCAAGTTTCTTCATTTCATTTTCCTCACCACTGAGTAGAATTGTGTATATGTATCCCCTCTTCACTATCCATTCATAAGTTGGTGGACATCTTGGGCTGATCCCAATTTCCAGCTATTGTGAATAGAGCAGCAACAAACATGGCTGAGCACATATCTCTGTAGTAAAGAATGGAGTGTTTATGGTATATGTGCAGAAGTGCTATTGCCAGATCAAATGATAGATAAATTTGCATCTTTTTCAGGCATCTCCATACTGATTTCCATAGTGGTTGTACCAGTTTGCACTCCCACCAACTGTGGGTAAGGGATCCTCTTTCCCAACATCCTTTATGCACCCCAGGTACTGTTAGAGCTTCTGCCATGTTCCCTGCTTCAGCCGCCTCCCTTTTAGGAAGTGTATCTGTTTATAATCAACTGTCATTTGAGAAAGAGCCAATGTGAAGTTGAGTTGAAGAGTATAATGAGGCTTTTAATGCAGGTTTAAGCATAAGAGACAGGAGAAAAGAAGAGACACTTAGAGAACGGGAACGTATCTGAGAGCATGCTCGGGCTCCTATAAAAGAGAGTCTCATTTCAAGTGTCCTGATAGTGACTATGTATAGGGATTTTAGAATCCCTTTGGAATTTCGTTGTTCAGTGGGGTCTTGGGACCTCTCTCCCTTCTATCTTTTTGGCAATTGAGATTATCAGATGTCACCAGATATGCCACACTCTAATAAGGTAAGAGCAGGGCCCAGTAGGTTTGTACACAGAATATAGAGTTTGGCTTTAACAGTAAATGAGGGTGAGATACATGGAAAATTGTTGGCACACAGGTAGAAAAAAAAGAGATTGGTCCTGAAGCAGTTGTGAATGGTGGGGGAGTGCTTATTTCTATGCTGGTAAGAGGCTTCAACCAGATTCTTGATTTCAGGGGTCCTTTCCTTTCTCATGTCCCCCAACTTTCCCTAACTTGCTATCCTGCCTCAGAACTAATTGACATGACAAATACTACAAAGCTTTAGAGCTAAATATGGGAAATCTCCCCAAAACCCAGGAAAGATAGTCCTAAGGTCTCCTGCACACTTACCTGGGTTAGTTTGAAGAGGTTTTAGGATTAAAGTCGCCATAGCATATTATGATATTCAAGGAGAACCCATTCCTCAAAAAGAAGATTATATTTACTTCAGGATTTTCTGACAATGCTCAAGCTTTTAATTAAAAAAAAAAAAAGTAAGATAAATAACAGATATACCAAAAGGAAATAAATCAATGGAAATATTCATTTTTTTTTTTTTTTTTTTTTTTTTTTTTTTTTTGGTCACTTGATTGTAAAAGTAAAACTTAAGTTATTCAAAAGTCTTCCGGAAAAAGTGAACAGAGCAGGGATTAAATTAACAGAGATATTATGAATCTGAAACCAAATTAAAATTCATTTTAACAACTGTGTATGTACAAGTCCTCAGTTCATTACTCTTCCGACAGATTCATTACTCTACAGAGCCCAGTGGAAATTTGCATCTCCCCAGGCTATACTTCTCTAAGTGACTGACCAGGACTGAGGCAGCTCCTGGACTCACGATGTTAATGGACCACACACCAATTAGCAGCAGAAGGAAGTCGCCTTTGTATCACATGTAAATTAAGTATACCATCAGCATGCATTTCATGTTGGCTGCATATAGTCTTTTCCAGGGAAAAAATACTCTAGAGACCTCTATCCCGTTTGCAACAGCAAGAAAGAGAGCAGCTGACTTACCCTCAATTCTGCCTTAGAGATAAATTAAAATGGCGACTTTTATCAGGAAAGGAAAGGGTGATTTCCCACAGCAGGGGGCTAAATATTAAGGATTCAGAACTCTGTCTGTATTACTCATGTTTATTTCCTGTGGGTTCAGAGAATTCTAAATGAAAGGCATTCTCTGTTGCTGGCCAGGGATACACCTCAAGTCAAACTTCTGTTTTAGTGTTACACGTTACCTGGTGTCCAGATGTTGTATATGGAACTCTCCTGTCATAAATTTTCAATGTTGTGGAAGTACCCCAAATGAGACAAGGAAGTCATACTGTTTAGGAGGGAGAAGCAAGCTTAAATCCAGAGCAGCCACTGGAGGGCTGCATGGGTGGGGCTAATTCCAGATGGAGATGATTAGGAAAAGAGGATGTCCTAGACACACCATTGTGCTTTCTTTACATCACCCACAGCTCTCAGATATCATCAAAAGGACTCAGTCCATCATCAGAGCCAGCCAGCAAATATATCTGTGAGGAGAATATTGTGACTCTGAATATTACACTTGGCATTCTAAAAGGCAAACCTCATCTGTATGTGAGCTTAGTCATCTCCATAGCATAGGCTTTCCAAAGCTTTGACCTCTGTTAGCATCCAGGGATCAGGCATGCAAATTAGCATTGCCCCATAGGCCCTTAGGGTAAACCACATGCCTACAAAGTTCAATGTTGAGGTGAACTGCAAAATACCAGAGTGTCTTTAAATATATTTAATACCGCTTATGCTCTGTTATGGAGAGTTTTGTGCAGAAATCTTGCACATAATTTTTACTTTGGGAAAACCCTCAGATTATAAGAGACTCCAGCTAAACTCTGCCTTCAGAACATGATTAACCTACCCTTTATGGAATATCTCCTTCTCTATTCTTTATATCAGGCAATCTCCACTTAGCAATTCTCTGAAGAGTTTTATAAAGTTCTTTGGATCACAAAAGACAGCTGGTAGACTATCCAAAATATTGCATAACGCATCCATTTATCCCAGCCTTTCTCTATTGGTAGAACATTGGGTGGGAACTCCGACTACATAGTAGAACTTGTAGAAATCGGGTTTGAGATATTAAGATCAGTAGGATACTGAAGATGGAGATTCAATATTCTAACACTTCCCTAGTGATAATGACCTTCTTCTATGGTAAAAACCCTTTACTGAAAGTTCCATGTTTAGGTCAGAGGCAAAGAAATACAGAACACCTGACTGATGGCTCATTTAGAACCCATGGTTCTGTCATTCTGTGTCATCCTCATAGGTGAAACTCTGGACATTTTGAACAGTGTTTTATATGACAACCTAAGCAGGATATGAGTGAGCAACACCTCAATGCCAAGGCTCTAATCTCCAAAGATAAAAACCATACTTTTATCTCTTGACAGATTCTCACCTCAAAAAGTAATCTGGAGGAGCAAACTGCTGCAGGAAATCTAATAGGAAGAATCCAACACAAACAGAAAGGCACCAAGTGATATTCATTATGTTCTCAAAGCCCTGAGAGTCAATGATTTGAAAAGAGATAAACATCAACAATTAGACTAGTCATGTGTCTTCTAACTTTGAAGGAAATCTGGTCACCAACATGATGCAATGGGGCAGAAGTCATGAGATGTGTGCACACGCACACACACACACACACACACACAGACACATAGTATATAGAGACATCATAGAGAAGCAGAGATTTGCCTTAGGAAACGTTAGGCTTCCAGTTCTCAAAGTTCATCTCCAGTGACTTACTAAAGATGACTAGCATTGGTAGCTGTGAGGGCAAACCTTGAGCTTTATTATTCCAGCCCACTGGGTGTTTAGAGTTAGCTCACATGGACTACTTAATTCCTACTATGGTGCCAAAATGTGATGTTCCAACTGCCTGCTCTGCCGGGCTTTCCCCACCAAAATGAAACTTCCACCTTGAAACTGTAAGCCAAAATAAAACTATTCTCCCATAAGCTTCTTCTAGTGGAGTTTTTTTTTTTTTTTTTTTTTTTTTTCTCAGCAAGAAGAAGGTAACTGCAACATCATTTGAATCTTGGACCTGCAGAACTGTAAGCTGACATAAATAACTTTTTTTTTTTTTAATGAACTTGACAAGTGTGAAGTATTCAGTTATTGACAACAGAAAATAAAAAAATATGTAATTGCTTCTAGTAATATTTATTGACAGCATAAAATCAACATGTAGTTGCTTCATGTAATATTTTTAGCAGTAGAATTCAGAAAATATCTGTCATAACTTTATTACATATGTAAGTTATTTTGGAGTAACAGTTCTATTGAAATAATGGTTTAGGTGAGATGAAAAGTACACAGAATCACTATCTTCATGCAGAGTAAACATATTGTACCAATTATTCATTCTCTTTGGGCTTAGAGGATTCTCCTCTTTAGCAAAAAGTATGATCACCCTACGAAAATTTAATGCCTTTATATCAGGGTAAAGTCCCCCCCCCCTCAACATTGCTATCCATATTATTTTTTTCACTGCAATGACTAAATCAATGACTGAAACAATTTAAATGGCTGGGTCTATTTTTGGTTCATGGCTTCAATGGTTTTAGTGCATTATCATGATGAGCAGGAATCAGGGTGGAGTAGTCTTATCATTAACCTCACAATACTGAGACAAAGCACCCAGCCAAAAGCAGCTGATGGGAGAAAATTTGGTTTTGTTTTGTTTTCTTTATTTTATTTTTTCATTTTTGTTCTTTGACTTAGTCTCCAGGCAAAGTTTCATTCGTGATAGAAGGGGAAAGCATGGCATGAGCAAAGGCTGGACATCACCTCTGTGACAGCAGCAGGTTGAGAACAGCAGCAAGAGAGTGAGCTGAAATCTATCAAGAGGGAACTGGCCATAGCACACCTTCCTGCTCCCAACAACACACCTTTCCTAGCAAGTCTCCACTTCCCAAATTTCCAAGAGCTGGAGAAAAAGGAGTCTAAACACATGAGTTAATGGGTACCATCTAATTCAAACCTCTACAAGTAGTAAAATGAAGGGATCAAGGCAATATATACCCCAAGGACATACTCTCAATAATTTACTTTGTCTAATCAGGCACAGCTTACACAGGACAACCACTAATGGGTATAAGGGTATATTAAGATTTTAAAGGTTTATTCAAATTTTAATCCATCAATAAACAACAGTAGTTAGCTCAGAATCCTCAGATTATATTCTTCTTTTTAAATATTTATTATCATTATTATTATTATTATTTATTATTATTAACAAGATGTTTCATATGGATATATCATGTGTTGATACTCTCTTTTCCCTCATCCCTGCCTCCATTCCATTGGGGATGCTCCTCAGTAGGGTTGCAGGTATTCCCCCTGGGGTAGTAGTTTATGCATTGTGGGAGCAGTAGTCAGTGATTTTGTGGGGGAAGGGAATGCCTTCTAGGCATGATGTCTCAACCTGTGGCTCTTTTCACCCCCTTTTCCCCAAAATTCCCTGAGCCAATGGTGGGTGAGTTTTAAGTTTACTTCAGTGATGAGCTCTTAGGAGCCTCTGGATCTCTACTTTGGTAGATTTTGTGTATCCTCAGGGTCTGTCTCCTACACTTTGGCACTGATTATCAGAAACAACATGGAAGCAGAACTCTTGCTCATCTCTCCATTCCTCTGTGAATTCAGCCGTGGATTGGCTGAAGTGTGAGGGGTAGTTTATCTTCTCTGGTCTTGCAGCCATCTGAAAAAGAGGAACAAATTCTCCAACAGAGAGTGAAGTCAGTATAGTTTAAATGGGATAAGCATTATTAGTTGAGAGAGAATTTGATGTATGTAACTCCTCTTTTAGCCAAAAACTAGTGAGAGCTTGACAATGAAGAACATAATCTTTGCCTCCATAGGATCCTGATCTGGTTCCCAATCCCAGATATGAGTTCTTTTACATTGAGCAGATCTCTTAGTCAATCAAAAAGCTATTGGTTATCCACTGAGGCTGTGTGCCACTATTGCACTGGCATTTACATAATGTCAAGGCATTTGTTCTGAGTAGCTTAGACCTCTGGTTGCTCAGACTGTTGTTGGCCATTTTCCCTCAGTAGGTCATGTAGCACTTTCTAGCACTAAACAGGTTGTCTGGGGACAGGTCCTACACTGGATTCCAACAAGGTCTTTCCATGCTCTGTGTCAGCAGCATATGGTGTCTTCAGCAATAGGGTCTTAGCTTTTGCCTCAGGCAGTTAATCAAGTGCTTTGACAGAAATCTGTCTTGACTTCAGACTTTGTAGGTTTCTGATCAACAGTTCAATGTGGGTGGCAACCAATCTCTGGTACTGGGAGATACAAGTCAGTGACAGAAAAAAAATCTTCAAGACCACCCTGAGACTATGACTACATAGTAATTCCAGGTCAGCCTAGAGTGAGATTCTACCTCGAAAAAACAAACAAACAAACAAACAAATTATTTTTATTATTTTTTTAATTTATTTTTGGAGAGAGAGACAGAGAGAGATAGACAGAGAGGGAGAGGGAGACAGAGATGGGCGCACCAGCAGTCTCTCAGCTGCTGTGAATGAAATCCAGATGTGTGTGCCCCCTTGTCGTCAAGTGTGGCATTACACCCTTGCGTCATTTTGCATCTGGCTAAACGTGGGACCCGGAGATTGGAACCGCTGGACATTGGAACCAGTGTTCTTAGGCTTAGCAGGCAGGTACCTTAGCTGCTAAGCCATCTTTCCAGCCCAGCAAACAAATTTTTTAAATCTTAGGCTTCATCCCAAACTCGCCAGAGCCCTACTTTTCAGGAGCTCCCCCCTTATTCCTTTAGAGGGTTATATCTTTTAGGCTATCTCTAAGGATAAAGATTTCTATGCTCTCAGCTCATTTTAGGTTAATTTTGTGTTTTTTTACCCAGCCCCCACTTCCCCTCCCATCTCTCCAAGTGCTTCCATAATGATTGTCTAGGCCTTGAGCTGCCTAACAGGTATGATATCAACTTGAGCAGGTCCAGGTTAGGAACCACAGATAAGTGACATTATGCAGTATTTGTTTTTTTCTGTGACTGCGTGAGTTCACTGAGTATGATCTGTTCAAAATCTGTCATTTTTTTGTTACTGCTGAGGAGAATTCCATTATGTAAATGTACCGTAATTCCATTATACATTCATCCAATGATGGGCACCTGGGTTGATTCTAGTTCTTAAGTATAATGAATTGAGTAACTATAAATATGGATGAGCAAATGTCTCTGTATTGATGCATGGAGCATTTAGGATAGATTCCCAGAAAGGCAATAACTGGGTCTGTTGGTAGTTCTATGTTCATCCTTTTCAGGAATCTCCACATCAATTTCCATAGTGGTTGTACAAGTTTACATTTCCACCAACTGTGGATGAGGGTTCCTCTTTCTCCACATCTTCGCCAACATTTGTTGCTGTTAGATTTTTTACTTATTGCCATCCTTGCTGGAGTAAGGTGGAATCTCATGTTGTTTTAACTGGCATTTTCCTAATGGTTAGGGATGTTGAACATTTTAAGTGTGTGTTAGCCATTTGTAATTCTTCCTCTGAGAACTCCCTATTCAGTTCTCTGCCTCACTTTTGGAATGGGTTGATTTGATTTGTTATTGTTTAGTTTTTTGAGTTCTTTGTAGACTATAGATGCTAGGTCTCTGTCAGTTGTATAGCTGTCAAAGATTTTCACCCATTTAGTGGGTAATATATTGGCTCTGCTTATGGTGTGTTTGTCTGTGAAAAGCTTTTTAGCTTCATGAGATCCCCTTGGTTGAGTGATTGTTTAATTTCCTGTTAGGGTTTGGTTTAGGAAGTCTTTCAATACTCCTATATCTTGGAGAGTGCCTCCTATTTTTTCTTTCCAGTAGGGGAAGAGTTTCAAGTCTTATATTGAGATCTTTAATATATTTGGACTTGAAATTTTGGTATGGAGAGATGAGTTGGTCTAGTTTTATTTTTCTACATGTGATCAGCCAATTTGTCCAAGACCATTTTTTGAAGCTGCTGTCTTTTCATGAGCCTACTTTATTGGCCTTTTTGTGAAAGATCAAGTAACTGTAGTTATATGATCTAAGGTCTGAGCCTTCAATTCTCTTCCATTGGTCTGTGATTCTGTTCTTATCACAGTATCATGCTATTTTTGTTACTATGGCTTTGTAATATAGCTTTAGATCAGGTACAGTGATAGCTCCAGAGGTGTTTTAGTTCGTTTGTCTGTTGTTTGTTTTTCTTAGGATATGTTTGGATATTTGAGGCCTGTTGCCATTCCATATGAATTGTGAGATCATATTTTAATCTCTGTGAAGAATGGTACTAATATTTAAATTGGTAATTAATTAAATATGCATATTGCTTTTGGTAAAATGCCATTTTCACAAAATTAATTCTATCAATCCAGGAGCATGGGAGGTCTTTCTATCTTCTCAAGTCCTCCTCAACTTCTTTCTTGAGGTTTTTTTTCTGATGTTTTAATAATATAGGTCTTTCACATCCTTGGTTAGTGTTTGTAGCAGACAGCTTCAGGTTCGCTGAGATGAACTTCCAGACCAGGCACAGTTATGGAGGAAGGGATATTATTTATTGAAGCTTACAAATCCAGGGGAAGTTCCATAATGGTAGAAGAAGCGGCCTGCTTTCCACAGGGCCAAGCAGAGAGAGAAAAAGCCAACCAGCCACCACAGCACACAGAGCAAAACTACAGCCAAAAGGTCACACAGCACACTTCAGGAACTCCTGCTAGGCACATTTGCATATCTTTACAATGGAATCTCAAACCCACCATTAACACCTTAAGACTGGCCCCCAGTGACATTGCCTCTAGCAAGGTGATTGCAGATGCAAACTATAACTAATAAAACACTGAATATATTGGGGGACATATATTCAAACTACCACAGTGTTATTCCAAGGTATTTAACTTTTTTTTGTTGTTGTTGTTGCTATTGAAAATGGGACAGCTTCGTGGAGTTCTTCCTCTGTATATTTGTTCTTTGCTTATAGAAAGGCTACAGACTTTTGTGCATTAATTTTTTTATCCTGCCACTTTGCTAAAGGAATTAATCACCTTTAGAAGTTTTGAGATGGAGACTTTTAGGTCGCTTATGTATATGATCATGTCATTTACAAACAGGGCTAACTTGACTTCTTCTTTTCTAATTTGAATACCTTTCATTTCTTTTTTCCTACCTTATTGCTTGGGCTAGTACTTCTAGTACTATATTGAAAAGCAGTGGTGAGTGTGGGCACCCCCGTCTTGTTCCTAATCTCAAATCTTGCCTTGACTCTTCTCTGTGAAGTATTCCCTGAAGTATTCTCTGTAGGTTTGGCTTTGTGTTCATATAATCATAGAGTTGACTTTTTTCATGGAAAATTTTCCTTTCACCATCTATTATGAGTTATAATTTTGCTGTGTAGAATAGCATGGGTTGGAAGCCATAGATTTTTTTATACATTGAAGTGTTTCATTACAGGCCTTTCTGGCTTTCAGTGTTTCCTTTGAGAAATCTTACATAATTCTGATGGGACTGTCTTTGTATGTTGTGAGTTGTTTTTCTCTTTCTGCTTTTAACACTCTCACTTTGTTTTCACTGTTAAGAGTTTTAACTATGATGTGCATTGGAGAATTTCTTCTTTGATCCTATTTGTTGTTTTGTGCACTTCTTTATGTTTATGAGCCTCTCTTTTGAGAGATTCAGAAAATTTTCTTCAATAATTTTGTTGAATATGGTCTCTATGCTTCTGGCCTGGACTTCCTCTCCTTATCATATACCCATGATCCTGATGATTGGTCATTTTAGGGTATCCCACAGTTCCCTCATATTCTGTTCACTTGATTTTTTTGAACTTAGCAAAATTTTTGGCCTTCTGATCATTTTCTTCTGTTTTGTCTTCCAGGTCAGAAGTTCTGTGTTTGACATTAGTAACTCTGTTAGTGAGGGGTGCTTAGAGAGGATTTTATAAACTTTATTTATTTATTTATTTATTTATTTATTTATTTATTTATTTATTTTTGTTATTTTGCATCATGTCCATCTCTTTTTTGAGGTATGATTTCAGTTCAAGTTCTGATTTTCTTGATGCTTCCTGGAATTCATTCTTACATTTGATCAAGTCTTCATTAAGCTTAATAAATTGGTTATTGAGATCTTCCATCTCTTAACTCACCTTCAATTCATTTATATCTTTTTTTGTTTGTTTGTTTTTGTTTTTTGTTTTTTTGAAGTAGGGTTTCATGCCAGCCCAAGCTGACCTGGAATTCACTATGTAGTCTCAAAGTTGCCTCGAACTCATGGCAATCCTCTTACTTCTGCCTCCCAGGTGCTGGAATTAAAGGCATGCACTACTACTCCCAGCTTCCTATCTCTTTTGAGGGTCCTAACATTTTCATTCTAAAGTAAGCCTACTTTCAAGAGCTGCATCGTGTAACGGATGATTCTGTTCATTTCATTGATACACTTGTTTGATTTTTGATGGTTTTCTTCCAGTTCAGCAATTCTTTTGATCAGAGTCTCATTAGTTTCTGTGTTTTCATTTTGGAATTGAATTTCTGTTGATTTCTTGTTTTTTTTTTTTTTTTTTTTTTTTTTTGAGAGAGAGACAGACAGAGAGGGAGAGGGAGACAAAGATGGGTGCGCAAGCAGCCTCTCAGCTGCTGTGAATGAAATCCAGATGTGTGCTCCCCCCCCCTTGTGGTCAAGTGTGGCATTGCGTCCTTGCATCACTTTTCATCTGGCTAAATGTGGGACCTGGAGATTGGAACCGCTGGAGCATTCTTAGGCTTAGGAGGCAGGCGCCTTAACACACTATCTCTCCAGCCTGATTTCTTGATATTTTTATTGGAGACTTCCATTGTGGGACTAGGTATCCTTGACAGAGATCTCTCAGTTTTCTAACTTTCATTGGCTTTTTGGCATTGTAGTCTACCCATCTTGGAGAGTCACTTTATTCTTTTGAGGAAAAAGCTAGTTTTTCTCCTTTTAGGATTGTCAGAGGTTGTTCTGTTTTAAATGTGAATTGGATTGGTATACTGGTGTACAATGGGGTTATAACCATAGATGCACAGATTGTGGAGATTACATGTGCATTAAAGGTCCCTGAGAAACTGGGAACTCTGGCCTAATCTTTCTACTTACACATACTCTTCCACACATGGTAATCACAGGTTGAGGAACCAGGTTCCAAGAAGCTGGAGAGCCAGAGGCAAGATGCCTGCTCCTTCAGTGGCCCATGTACCCTCTGACTAAGAGGAATAGGGATTTTGGTATCCAGGGGCCTGTCAGGATACCAGAGTAAAAGGCACGTTTCCACAGGCCCCAAACAGGGACCAGGCCTCTCCAAGCCAGGTGCAGGAGGACCTCCAGGGACCAGGAAACTGGGTGGAACCCTGAGGAACAGGGCTCTGTCCTCTTCTCTCCTGCCTGCTGCATACATCCTTCCTTGGATTCTATTCTTGTTTGGGAACACATTCACAAACACCTCTCCCAGAAGAGGGGAGGTGTATTTAACATCTCCTTGTCATTTCTCAGTTGAATCAAGTTGACAAGATTAATCATCATACCATTACAGCTAATGTTTTTTTTTTTTTTTTTTTTTCGGAATTGTTGAACAGAGCCTTATAAAAACCTAATGCAGTAATTTTCTGATTAATTCTTTTTCCATGGAAGTGAAATTATATCAGAGAACAAGTTTATATGTGTACTTTAATTAAAGCCTATTTAAATCTCTGGAGAAATGGAATATATCTTGTTATATCCAGTAGGTTATTCTATAAATCATAGCTACATTAATATCTACTATAAATTGTTTTATCATAAAGCACACCTTTGGCTATATAGATATTCTTTGTGACACTGCTTATTCCTTAGAATGCATATTTGCTTTTTTTCTTTTAAGTTTTTAAAAATTTAAATACGAGAGAGAAATAGAGAGAGAGAGAAAGAGAGAAAGCAGGATGCACCAGGGCTTTTTTGCATTTCTGTAGTTCCTTTGCAACAAATCATCTTCAATTGCTGAGCCTTCTCCCTATATTTTCTTTTTAATCAGATTTAAAAAAAAAAACTTTTTTACAGTATATATGAAGTAAGATTGCACAGGAGGTAGAATTTTTGAGATCATCAATATCTGAACACATATCTGTCCCTCTTAAGACTTTATTTTTAATGTTTAAAAGTATAGTTTAGAAATCACTGTGCTTCAGAATTTCAATGCCATTGTTCTTTCACCTTTAAGTTTTCAAAGTTTCAGTTCAGAAGTGTAAGGGCTTCCTGAGCATAATTTTTTTCCTAAATCATTCAGAGAAGCTATAAAACTTTATTCTGTAGGTAGTGGGAAATGATGATGACATCAAAATAAAAGAGAAACTGAGAAGGGAGAGGGTATAATGGAGAGTGGAATTGGAAAGGGAGAGTGGAGAGGGGCAGGGAATTACCATGGTTTATTGTTAATAATTATGGAAGCTGTAAATACAAAAATTAAGAAAACTTCAGTCTGATGTACATCAGTATTAGTCTTTTATTTTTCTACATTTATGAGGCTGCACGTTTTATGAAACTGTTAGTGCAAAGATCCCTATCATTCAGTGTTAGGACATTCTGAGTTTTAGAAAATAAATGTTTTCCATCTCCTCTAGTTCCTATTATAAACATGTTATTATTGTTTTATAATTTCTACCTTCTGTTTTGGTTGTTCTAATTTATGGAAGATATTCTAGTAACTTTACTAAGAATGTTCAATGTCATTTATGGAATTTGTTGTTTAACAGTTTAGATTGAATGTAAAATGTCCCCCATGAGCTCATTAGTTTCTGCACATTATAAGCAACTGCTGGCACTGTTTGAGAAGGTTTTGAAAATTTTAGGAGGTGGAGCAATTTCTGGAGGAAATGAGCCAAAGGTCAAGCTCTACTTCCTGTTCTGTCTTTTTCTAGCACTCCAATGTAATGAGTAGGCCAGCTGTGCTTTCCCCACTATGAGACATACCGTAAATATTTAAAACAAAATAAATTTCTTTCCATCTTTAAGTTCTTTAGACTCAGGTATTTGTTTATAACATTAAGAAAAAAAAACTTATGTAAAGTTCTATTTTTTTAAAATTTTACTCATGCTTCTTTCTCTAACAATAATGTTCTTGTATTATGGATGCTACATATTATAATCTTTTGATGATATACTTTCTTGTATTCGCAACAATTTATTACAGATATGGTAAATGTCCTGATACATCAGTTTCATAAATAATTGTATTTAATTCTTGGATCCACTTTTACTTGTAGAAATTGTAAATACCATTCAATGCTGATTAATCCTAATTAGGAAATATTGCTCACTTTTTGGCAAACAGCATAGCATGATGGTTATTCTCTTTATTATTTACCTTTTTCTGATAACTCTCAATGAAAGATCAGTTTGATTTGGAAGTCCAATTTCATAATAGTTTTACTTTTGTGGAAAAAGATAATAATATCATTGTATTCTTCCTATCAACTGAACATCATTTCATGTGTGCTACAGTGCAAGACAATTGGTGAAGTGAATTCCTATGACAACTTCAAGTTCACTATAAACCTATGTAACAAAATTCTGTGGAAAATGTAGTAAAATCTGTTTACTGGAGACTATATAAGACTTCGCAAGGCAGAATTCTTTGATAGTTGACATTTCTCAAACATAACAATAAGTAGCAAATACTAATAGGCTTTTGTCATATTTCCCCTGGGGACATAGCATGCAATAAAATTACATAATATATAAATTAACCCAATCCAAACCCAAGATTTAATTTTAACTTGCTAATGATGTCTAAGTACTTCCATAGAGCAGAATTACAACTGCTTTCTTCTAGAATCAAGTCTGTTATATGTTATAGGTTATAGTGATTAGTGCTTCAAAGTAGGAAGAAGATGGCAAGGGTAACAAATTTCAAGTGAAACACTACTTATCACACCCATCACACAAAAAAAGAAAGAAAAGACAAAATGAAAATAAAAATAATATAAAAATTCAAGTGAAAAAGACTTTATTTGAGGTCAGGTGTCAGGCTGATGCTGACCTGTAATTCACTATGTAGTCTCAGGCGACTTTGAACTCACTATGCCTCCTACCTCTGCCTTCCAAGTGTTGAGATTAAAGGCATGCACCACCATGCATGAAAAAGATATTTTAATAAGTAGTTTTCTATTGATTTTTCATTCAAATTTGTCTGAAAAAATATAGGATGTAAATAGGTTCACTGATATATTCTGCAAAATATTTAGGAAAGAAATTATGCAATTCTCTATGGTTTCTCCTAGAGGAATCACAAGGAATATTTCCTAAGTAACTATATGGGACCAACATTTCCCTAAAAGAAAACAACATACAGTACAAGAAAAAAACAAAACAGAAACTGGTAGTACATGGGAACCTTGTCCTTTCTGTGAAATTTTGAACTGAATATTTTATATGATATTATATATTAATTGCTTATATGTGCATATACCTTAAAGATTGGAATAAGTAGGATAAACATGAAGTTGGGTATGAAGTAAAAATTACATGACAAATACTAAGAAACAAACATACATATATTAAAAACTGACTTTTTGGCTGCATGGGGAAGAGGGCATTTTAAATAGACCTATGATTTTTTAACTATAGACTCCTCAGAACAAGATATAAAATCTGAACCTTGAGCACAACCTACATTTGGGATGTGTTCATTGTTTTCCATATGAGTGTCTATCACTCTACTAAGGTTCCATCAGCCATACATTTACCACCAGGAAAATGCTCTTTTTTACTAAATATGAAATAACTACACACTGTGGATAGTTTGAAGTTTCTCTTTCAATTTCTTAAAGACCAAGAAATATGCCATGCCACTTAGAAGATAGTTTCATATTAACTGTCATCAGCTCTCTTCCTTTGACAGCCAACACCCCTGTGAGGGGCAATAGTAATTTGAAATTTTGGGGCACTGAATTACTGCCCACTATCTAATGAGATCTCTTCCAATTATTGTGCCTAATTAAAAGAAATGTTACACTTGGAAGTATGCATTGCAATCAAGCAAAGCACAAAAGAAAAATGTGAAAATACAAAGAGACAAAACTTTAAGAAACCAGGCATCAGAGAGACACTTAGAAGTAATGTGTGTTCTCTCTCAGCTCTCCTACCTTTCAATATTTGTTCACAATCATTTTCTTTCCCAGATGTGAGAGTATGTGTGTGCCTAAGTGTTTGTGTGTGGGGGGGTGCACCCATATATGATCATATTTTCATCAGATTTTCTTTTGAATACCAATGGAAAAACTCAGATATGATGGGCATGGTGGTGCACACCTTTAATCCCAGCACTTGGGAGGAGGTAGAGGTAGGAGGATTGCCATGAGTTCGAGGCCACCATGAGACTACATAGTTAATGCCAGGTCAGCATGGACCAGAGTGAGACCATACCTCGAAAAACAAACAAACAAACAAAAAACTCAGATATAACTCAATCAGAAGGCACCAAATCCAGGTCAAGTATTTTCTACTTGCTTAAACAGGTTCTGGCCAATCTACCAAGACCTATCTATACAGGAAAGAGAGTTATTATAGAGATAAGAATACAAATCATACATGAGTTAGATGTTTGGAAGTCAGAAAGAATAATATCAACAGTCTGAAGAGGGTGATAGTTTGCTACTGCTGCTGAATATATCTTGAGAAATTAAGGCAGATGGGAAAGAGTAACATGAATGAAATCCAAGAGAATTCTTGTCAGACAGATGAAAGCATGTTTAAAAAAAAATGATAGAATACTTTTGGCTCACACACAAAAGAAGTCAAAGTCAAATCATATTTTAAAATCAGGAGTAATCTAGTGTTCTGTAACCAGTGTAAAAGTAAAATATGAGAAGGTAAAATATTATTGGAACAGAAAATCACTATCTGGCATGGTGGCTTATGTCAAGCATTTGTTCAAGCTGTTGGAGGAGAGCATGTTTGATCTCCTGTATCAGTTAGTTTCTCATTGCTGGATCAAAATAACTCAACAAAATAACCTTAGGGAAGGAAATGATTTATTTCCAGCTCAGAGTTTCAAAGCAAGGTCATCATGGCAGGGTAAACATGGCAGAACAGACAGCTGACATCACAGCTTCACTTGAGCAGGGAGGAAATAGCAAGGCTGAGCTAAGTGTGGTAATAGCAACTGGTATATAATAATCCACCTGCCCCCCCACCCATGTCTATTTACAACCTTCTTCTAGCAAGGCTCCACCTCCCAAAGAATCAACAACCTTCACAAACAGCATCATCAACTGAAAATTCAGTACATAAACACACAATGGCCTTTTATATTTAATCTACCATACCTTCTAATCCTTCCTGCCTAGACTACGCTACATGAGGTCCCAGTGACTCAAGTAAACCATGTTCCACTGTGCTAGAAATCTTTAGTCCTCAACTGCCCCATCAATCCAAGTGCCACTGTAGCATCCTTGAGGACTTGTGAAAAAGCTATATCAAAACCAAAAGAAAGAGAAATCTGAATGAAAAGAAAGCATGAGACAGAGATGGAGAAAGATGGGAAATTCATGAGAGATGATACTATAAATAAAAATAATTAAGAAAAAACTATCAAGCTAAAATGGCAGTAAAAAATAACAGTAAAGTCATATTAGTTTATACATTTCTTGAAGATTTAAATGAGAGAATATTACTCATAAAGTAAAGAATACTGATAAGTTAGAAAACAAATAGTAGCAAAGCATGAGGATGTATAAGCAGAAGCAGCTTGAACCCACTGAGATGGGAAAGCAATGCTGGGAAACTCACTCAGAATACATAGAGAGTACTTTAAAAGATGAAATGTGGTTCAGATCCATAGAGAATAGAAGAGTAGGCTCCAATATTTATGAGCTAGGCATTCAGTAAGAAAAGAATACAGAGAATGGGAGATAAGTGACATTGGAAAAGAATTTTCCAGAATGTAAGAAGTGGGTCTCAAAATAATACATCTGAGTTTTACTGAAAAAGAAAACATACATATATTGCTATAGATAATGTAGTAGAACTCTAGAACATCTAGATGAAAGACAAAATCATAAAAAATTAGCAGATAAAAATCAAATTATAAAGGCTGGAGAGATGGCTTAGTGGTTAAGATGCTTACCTGCAAAGCCAAAGGACCCAGGTTCAAATTATTTATTTATTTGCAAACAGAGAGAGGTAGAGAGAGAGAAAGGAGAGAGAGAGAAAAATGGGCATGTCAGGGCCTCTAGCCACTGCAAAAGAACTCCAGATGCATGCATCCCCTTGTGCATCTGGCTTATGTGTGTCCTGGAGAATTGAACTGGGGTCCTTTGGCTTTGCAGGTAAGCACCTTAACTGCTAAGCCATCTCTCCAGCCCCTTATATAGATTTTTTTTTACCCCATAAATATACACATATATTTATTTGTAAGTTAAATTAAGTAAATATCAATGATAATCATCATTTTATAACAACTGGGTTCCTAAAAATCAGGCTACTTGTTGATTTGCTATATTTTAGCAATTCTGGATTATTAGTTTAGAATTGTGGCTGGAGGTCATCAATAAGACAAAACATTTGGATTTAGGTGCAATTTAGAATAACGATAACTTAAGTCATCCCCATCATGTCACTGTGTTATCTTTGGGGTGGCAGTCAGTCAATTTTGCATTTCCCTAAATAACTTAAGGAAGGTACAGTTAATATGGGCTTGAACTTTCAGTGATATTTCAATCTATGGCTATGGGGAAGGCTTGGGACCTGAGTCACCTTGGTTCATGGAGCAAGGACATGTGACAGAGACTCTTCAGATGGTATGGGCCAGCAAAGAGAGAAAGAACACTTTAACCATGAATGACTGTTACCCTCAAAGTACTATTCCTAGAAATCTACATCTGCTGTCCTGGCCCTACCTCTTAGAGTAGCTATAGCCTTCTAAGTAACACTCTCAACTGGGCCTCCAGTGCTCACAGTCTGTGACTGTGGGAGTTATTACAAATTCAAACCATAACAGGTCAGGAGTTATGTCAAGGACAATGCTTACCTTTGCTATTCCTAGAAAATCAAAAGAATATATACAAATAAATCTAAAATAAAGGAAGAATTTATAAGATGTTATCACTCACAGACCTTTTTGAAAGAATTATCAAAGGAGATTCTTTAACATAAAAATCTAATGAAGGGCTGGAGAGATGGCTTAGCGGTTAAGGTGCCTGCCTGCTAAGCCTAAGAACCCGGTTCCAATCTACAGGTCCCACATTTAGCCAGATGCAAAGTGACGCAAGGGTGCAATGCCACACGTACCCACAAGGGCGCACACATCTGGAGTTCGTTCACAGCAGCTGAGAAACTGCTGGCATGCCAATCTGTATCTGTCTCCCTCTCCCTCTCTGTCTGTCTCTCTCTCTCTGTCTCTCTCCAAAAATAAATAAAAAAATCTAATGAATAAAAATCTAATGAAAAATCTAATGATGCAAGAAGCATAATGTAAAAATACTGAACCATATTTGTAAATTTAATTTTATATTGACTGTAAAATCATGATAACTAACTGTACTTGTATACTTTTTATAAAACTAAAAAAGAGAAAAATGAGGCATTAAGCATGTGGTTAGTATATACTTTAGAGGAACAGAATAGCACTAAAAAATTTAGGCTTCTTGAAAATATATATACCAAGGTAAACATCATAATTCTAAGGATAAGTAATGAAAGTACTAAACATATTACGTTTTTTAAAAGTAAACCAGAAAAAGAAAATGATAAAGTTAAAAAAAAATTAAAGAGATAGAGAAAATTTACCCAAGCAAAGCAGAACATGGGGAAAATGTATCTTTTTATAATAACCAAAATAAATACTGAGAGAATACATTACAATGCAGTCATCTTTTTGGTTGAATTTTAAAAATCATCCTTATAGGCTGTTTGTGAGAGCTACTTCTGAGAAATTCACAGAGCCTTAAAAATGAAACAGGAAGTCTGAGCCTGATACCACTTGTAGACAAAAAGAAGGCTGGAATGACAATATTAATTACAACCAAAATAAAACTGAAGGAAAAGACATCAGCAATTATAAAGACACAGTGCAGCCAGAATGTGCATTCAAACTGTTACTGCACTATGAGTTTACAGAGGTATGTAAACACTGTGATTTCACATTCATTTGGTACCCTGGCTGATAACCCTTGAAGACCTTGTTGTGTGGGTCAATGGTTGTCATCTCCCCACCCCTGTCTTTCTCATACTTCCTCAGAAATCTCAAAATCTGGAATCTTCTTATTTTCAGAGAGAACATATCCTTTCTTATCCCACATTTCCATCCTAAATATTTAACAGTTCAGCATGATAGGTTAAGCTAGCCATAGTTTTAAAAGAGTAATGGCTGGACCACAATCTTCCATCATAGGGTTCTCTTCAGTCTGAGAAGCGTCTCACGAAAGAACAGCAGAAATCATTTTCTGGATGAGAAAAGAGAAACTTGTATCTCTTTTATGTTGATAATTCTTGACAGACTTGCCATTTTATCAGTAAATGAATTCCTGAAGGGAAGAAGGATATTGAATCTCTCTGCATCCTCACACATGGAACAAAAAAAAAAAAAAAAAAAAACACAAAAAAGATATCACAGTAGAGTCATTTAATTTCTTTTGATAATACTCTATTTTTTGTAAAACTCCAGAGTGAAGGCAAAATATAACATTGTTGCCTGGAACAATAAAACTAATTCCCCCCTTTCTTCTCCTGCACTAAAATATGACTTGGATGTAAATGTTACTTCAGTCTTCACACACTGGCTGCAGGATGTGGCTGTAAGACAGCTGTTCTCAGGGGGCGCATGCCGCAGAATTACCCTCCCAGAGCACACAGCTTCATCCTTGGTGTCTCCGGGCGGGCTGTAAGCTCTGCAAATCCACCTTTCACCACTGAGAAACATAAACGTCATCACATGTTCCAAGCACATCTGCCTTTGATTGCTGCTTTTGTTTAGTCTCCTCCACAACTGAGTTGTTTCCCCAACAAATGGTTCTCAAGTTTTGGGATGTTTTGTACTTTCTCGTTTCCAGTTAATTTCACCTCTTTGGTCAATCTTTGTTCTGCTCTACATTCCTACCGATGCTATTCAGGTTTGTATTTTTCTCAGTGGAGATTCTCACAATAGCCTCTCAGCTGCAGTTCCTTTGCATTATGGACAGAACAATATTTCGAACGTGGAACTTTGACAACACTGCTGCTTTAACATAGAATTAGATGGATATGGGAAAATGTGCAAAAAAATAAAGAGCAATGTTGAAACTCCTTACATGTTATGGAAAACCTTTAATGACCAGTTTTTTAATGTGTCCATTTTCTTCTTTGGCTTTCTCTACCCTAAAGATATCTCCCTTCATAGTAATATCTATCACTAACTTTTCCCTCGACACAGAAGAGAATTTTTGCTAGATGTGGTGGCACATGCCTTTAATCCCAGCACTTGGGAGGCAGAGGTAGAAGGATCACCATGAGATCAATGCCACCCTGAGACTACAGAGTGAATTCCAGGTCAGCCTGAGCTAGACTAGTGAAACCCTACCTTGAAAAAAAAAAAAAAAAAAAAAAGAACAAGAAGAAGGGCATTTTTATGTCTGATGCCCTGTTAGCAGAGCTGAGATTATTTAGTCATTGAAAATTTACTACACATCATTAAGGCACTCCTAATTCATGGATAGAAGTCCACCAAATTCCTGTGTCTTGAAGGCCATACCCACTCGGTTAGCACTGTGAGCAGGCTGTAGCACCTTTAGGGAATGGGGGCTTGTGGGAAGTTCTTAGGTCACTGGGGGCTTGCCCTTGCATAAGCTTTTTGACCACCAGACTGTCTTTCCTCTTGCTTATCTCCTGGTCTTGAGGTGAGCAAATCACAACCCTCACCTCCACTGCTGGCCAGCACCACTACCAGAGTCCTAAAGCACTTTGGGAAATGAATCATGGGCTAGAATCTACAAAATCATAGGCAAAATCAAATCTTTCTTCTATAACTTAATTACTGGATAACTATTTTGCATTATAATATTATTATATAAGTTATGTTATATACATCATCATATATAATAATTATATTATTGCATAAAATTACATAAGGCTGACTTCTTGAGATAGTTTTTATTCATTCCCTAAATGAATTAAACATCTTCAATTTTGTCATTCAATAGCACCATGCCCATTCATGCTCTATAACACTTTCCTCATAAACAGGCTGACTGTATGGAACATGTGAAACTAAGTTCAAAGAGAAAACATGATGATGAGAGATGAATATCTAGACATAGTGAAAACAATGATTTTGGATTTTGATCACAATCCCTTGTCTCAGAATTGGGAGATGCAATTTCTTAAGTTTCTCCACATGCCTTAGGTCAGTTTTGATTGTCATGAGGATTTGTTAGGTGGTAGGAGAAGAATTGAGAGTGAGGAGAACGATTAAGGTGGTCAGAACAAAGAAAGACTTCCTCTAGATCTGCACACCTGTGTGTGTGTGTGTGTGTATGTGTGTGTGTGTGATGTGTTATTAGACTAACAAATTTTGAATTTAAGCTGTCAATTATAACTCATGTGACCTGTGAACCACTTAGTTCTGAACCTCATGTTTTCCAAAAAATAATATGAACTTATCCATTGTGCCTACTTCACACTATGGTGAAAATATTCAGCACATACCTGGAATTATGCATATGCTAAACCTATTTATAATTATTTTATATTTGATGCCACCTTAGCCCAATATAAGACCCAGAATAGAGGCTAGTCAAGTCACTTATATGAAGCAGTGGTTGTATCCAAAACCTAGACACTTCTTGCTTTTAATTTAATTTAATTTTTTTAGTTGGCATTCCAAGATTTAGGTATTATTCATTCTGGCATTTACAAAACAAATTTGTTTTAATTAATTATCCTCACCCTAACTCCCTTCTACTCATCATTTTGAATTCTCCACAGTATCTGGCACATGCCAATTTACATGTCACATATGACCTTTTGCCCCTACCTCATCCCTCTTCCTATGCATCTGTTTTGCTCTAAAGTCTCAAGTGGTCTAGTGATTAGGACATAGCACTCTTTTTTTTTTTTTTTTTTTTTTTTTTTTTTTTTTTTTTTGAGGTATGGTCTCACTCTAGCTCAGGCTGATCTGGAATTCACTATGTAGTTTCAGGCTGGCCTTGAACTCATGCTAATCCTCTGAACTCTGCCTCCTGAGTGCTGGGATTAAAGGTGTGCACCACCACACCAGGCTAGGTACTATTAAGTCTTTTGTTGAATTCTCATATTCTGAGGCTACTATGGCCCCCTCACTTACCGCCCTGGTACCATGTCTGACCTGATGGATAGCCCCTGTTCCACAGAATCTGAAATTATTCAAGTTCTTCCTCTCATAGGACCAAGATGCCCCCACCAGACTTGTCAGTCTGCAGTGAAAGCATGCTGGGCCCATGAACTACTTTTGCCAGTGGCAGGTTGCTGTTACCCTAACCTGTGTGCAATCTTTTCTGTGGCCCTTTGTGGCACCTTTCCATTCTTTGGAGCTGTAAGGAAAATAATAATTCTGCCTTTTTGTTACTTTAAGTTTCTTCAAATTTTCTTCAACAGAAATAAACATTAAGAAAAAAATGTACCATTTTGATCTCTACCTCTTTTTATTTTTAAAATTAAGTAACATGGCTATATAGTTTTTTTTTTTTTTCTCCTACAAATTCAATAGAAAGTCTGATTGAAATGTAATGCAGACAGGTTGCGGTGTCTAAGCCCTTTGATATGCTGTTGAAATCCTTTTTCTAGACCAGAAGAGCACAGAAATATCTACTTTGTCATCTACCTATTCTCTCCGGGAATTTCTACAGTTGACGAAATAAGAGAAATGTAAGTCATAAACATCAACAAGGTCCATAGCAGTTGAGATGATGGATAGCATTCCAGTTCTTTTTTTTATTTATTTATTTATTTATTTATTTATTTATTTATTTATTTATTTATTTTTAATTTATGAGAGAGAGAGAAGCAGGCAGAGAGAGGAAGATGGGCATGCCAGGGCTTCTGGCCACTGCAAATAAATTCCAGATGTGTGCACCACCTTGTGCATCTGGCTTACGTGGGTCATAGGGAATTGAACCTGTGTCCTTTGGCTTTGAAGGCAAACACCTTAACTGCTAAGCCACCTGTCCAACCCGACATTCCATTTCTTGACTTATTCAAACACACTTTTCATACTGAGATATGCGTAAGGTACATTAGAAAAACATTATGAAATCAAAGTAAAAGATTCCAGAAGAGTTCTAAAACTACATTGCCAAATACTTATTTACTCTGGCAAAATCATAAACAAAATATAATTACCTTAGGAATATTTTAGAATATTATTGTAAAATGTCACATGCGTGTTATTTATATCATGACTAGATTTATTTATCCTTAGTTTTATTTATTCTGTGATGTTGATTTTTCTTTGTAACATAAAATATAAGAACAACAGACTTATTGGCATTCACAGTTACCATGTAAATTTATTTAATAGGTCTGCCTTCTCTTTCCAATAATCCCCTATTAATTGTAAAAATTTTACCCGCATATTATCCCTTTTTTCTCTGCAATAGCTCCTCAAACATCACAATATTGTTCTAGGCTGTGGAAGCATGCATCACAAAGCCAATACACACTTTGTGATTCCTCCTTCATCCTATAAATCATTGTCATCCTCTATGGCTTCTCAACCATTCTGATGTTTAAGGAAAATTTCTAATATCTCATTGTTTCTACTAAGTTCCCTAATGAGTAAATACTCAATTTATATAAATTATGAAGAACTCTTATTTCAAGGTCTTTTCCTCACAGTTATTCACATGTGTTATTTCTCTTCAAAACAACCAAAGAGGGCTGCTTAGTCAACTTAATGTCATTTAAGACAGTGACCAGAACTCTGGCAATACCATGAATCACCTGTGAGTTGTCTGTTTAAGACAGGACTGTTGCCCAGTTTTGATAGCCCGCTATTGTCAGGTCAGTTCATCTAGCCATAGCATTGGCTGCAAAGCACCTTGCCCTAATTACAAGCTTGCTTTTATGAGCAGCCTTTATCCAATGGTCATCTCAGAAGCAAGAAAAAAAGACATGGAGTCCTCTTCTTCATATTCTCATTAAGATAGTCTGTAAATATCATAAAACAATTTCACTGAACACATAAATTCAATCATTTTCAGTAAATTTATATCATTGTCTACCCATCCCAAAATTAAATTCCAGAACACTTATCACAAAAGTCATGCAAGACTGCTGTCAATCTACATTTCCACTGCAAGTCCTGGGCAACTTCTGACCATTTTCTATCTTTATAACTTTTTCTTTTCTTGACATTTTTTTGTCAGTGATATATTACATGTCTCTGTATCTGGTTTCTTTGATCCATTTTTCCATATGTACAATATACTAACTCTAGATAACATTGCTATAATGGAAGTATTGATTGGAAATATATTTCTATTTATTTTATATACCTAGAAGTGATAGTTAGTCATACTGTTATATATACCCTCAACTAAAATAAAAATGAAAACTACTGGGCTGTATAGATGGCTTAGCAGTTAAGGCACTTACTGGTAAAGCCAAAGGACTTAGGTTCAGTTCCCCAGTACCTATGTAAACCCAGATGCGCAAGGTGGCACATATGACTAGAGTTCGTTTGCTGTGACTAGAGGCCCTTATGTGTCTCTTCTCTCTCTCCTGCCTCTTTCTCACTCTTTCTTAAATAAATAAATAAGGAAAGGATTATCGTATCAAAGATTTTTTAATTTTTTTCTAATTACTAGTGAATATATTCTTATGTAATTGCTCATTTGTATATCATCTTTAGCACATATGCATTAAAATCTTTAGCATATTTTTAAAGATTTGGTTATTATATGCAGAAATACTTAATATATGATATATAACATCTTTCACCATTTAATTATTTCTAAAGTATAATTTCTTGGGCAAAGAACATGACTCATTGGTTAAAAGCACTTTCTTACAACGCCTGCCATCCTAGTACCCATGTAAAGCAGATGCACAAAATAACCCATGAGTCTAGAGTTCATTCACAGTGGCAAGAGGCCCTGACATCATGGCTTCTCTCTCTTCTTACTGGTATTTCTAATTATAAACCAAGAACACAAATATTTGCTCCTAAATTATCTTCTATATATTTTATAGCTTAGGAGTGTTATCCAGTGTGGTATAATATCCACAGTGTTTTTAAGGAGGTTGTATGCTATGTTTATTTTTTTTTTTGAAAATTTTAATATATGAACCTACAGAAATTTGATTGTGTTCTTATCCCTTTATTTTCTTTTGGCCCCTATCTCTTTTACCTTATCCCCTAGGATTCTCGTCTTTCAAGGTAGTCCTGCCTCTATCTTATTGTCTCCTTCCTTTTTTTTTTATTTTTTAAACTTTTTTTTTTTTTTTTTTTTTTTTTTTTTTTTTTTGGAGAGAGACACAGAAAGAGACAGAGAGAGAGGGAGAGGAAGACAGATAGAGATGGGCACACCAGCAGTCTCCCAGCTGCTGTGAACGGAATCCAGATGCTAGCGCCCCCTTGTGGGCAAGTGCGGCATTTCGCCCTTGCGTCACTTTGCATCTGGCTAAACGTGGGACCTGGAGATTGGAACCCAGTTCTTAGGCTTAGAAGGCAGGCGCCTTAACGGCTAAGCCATCTCTCCAGCCCTCCTTCTTTTTTTTTTTATCTCTATCCTTCTTGGAAAAATATTGATGGGGTCAGAACCATGCTGGCCTTGTGAAGGTATAGATAACTACTATGGAGTTATAAATGCACTGCTCTGTTCATGTAGAAGGACAGAGCTCCAAAGAATTCTTTTCTACTCTGTGGCTCTTACATTCTTACTGCCACCTCATCTGCAGTGTTCCTTGACATTTGGGGTTAGGGACATGATGTTCATTTTTAAACATGCATACTCAATTGTGTCAGTCAACTTTTTACTGCACTGGCAAAATATGACAAGAAATAAAATTACAAGGAAAATTGATTTACTTTGTATCATTGCTTCAGGGGTTTTGGCCCATATGTCATTTGACACGATTTCCTTCCAGCTTGTCATATGGTAAAATATGACAGGCTATGTGTGTCATGGTCCTTATGGTGGCCAGGAAGCAAAGAAAGAGATAAGAGAGAAAGAAAGGGGTTGTCTCAATATCCCCTTCAAAGATGCACCCACACTTTGGTGACATTATCACCTCTCACTGGGCCTCTTTCAGAAAGGATTTGCCACTGCTCTACAGTCACAGACTAGTGACTGACCAAGACTTTAGCATAAAGGGCCTTTGGGGGACATTTAAGATCTGAATCATAACACAATTGTCTGAGTGTTAATTACTAAAAAGATTATTCTTCCTTCATTGAAGTGTCTTGGCATTTTTGTTAAAAGCCAATTAACAGGAAATATCAGTGTTCACTTTTGTACTATCTATTGTGTTCATTGCTCTATAAATCTGTCATAAAGCTTGCACGGTACTCATTTGATAAGTATAGCATTTTATAATATGTTTCCAAATTAAATAGCACAAGACTTCCTGACTTCTTTGTCTTGACAATTCTAGGGTCTTTGCAGTAATTCATTTCATAATAGATCTCTTAATTTCCACATGCCTCCATCTTAATCTTAAATCATCTGAACAAATATTCCATACAGATTTCAGATTTCACATATGCCTTTTAGAGATTTTCTTTCTTTCTTCTTCTTCTCTTCTTCTTCTTCTTCTTCTTCTTCTTCTTCTTCTTCTTCTTCTTCTTCTTCTTCTTCTTCTTCTCTCTCTCTCTCTCTCTCTCTCTCTCTCTCTCTCTCTCTCTCTCTTTTTTTCTTCTAATTATATGGCCCAAAGACCATCCTGGGAAGAATATAGTAAACTTTTCATGGTCTGAAGGTAGAGTGTAACAAATTCATACTATTCAAATATCCCTTGACAATCCAAGCACAGTCTTGGGACTAGACTAGTTTCTTTATAATTGTTGGGACAAAATACCAGCTCAGAAAACAGCTTATGAAAGAGAATTTTTAGGGGAATACATATGTGCCAGAAGGTTTCATCATGGAGGGAAAAGCAAGGGGGAAATAGAAAGCTATGAACCAAGTGTCATATCTTCACATGAGCAAGAGAAGTGAACTGAGTGCTGCAGGTAGGATTGGACTATAGAATCCCAAGAAATACCACCAGTGAAACACTTCTTCCAGTAAGGCTCCATCTCCCAAAGGCTCCATAACCTTCCCAAACAGCATCGCCAACTGAGGCCATGGGGGACATTTTGGACCCAAACCACCATAGTACCTCTGATTTATTTCTTCTTAATTGTAAAGAATCATCAATTTTTTTTTCTGATGATGATACTTGTTTGCCTCATGATAGTATATAAATATTTAGACTTTTCATAATTATATATATATTTTTGATTTTAATTTTAGCATGTATTTTATTCTAATTAATATTTTCATATGCATTTCTGTATACATAAGGATAGTTTAGAAACTGAGAGTCATAACTTTGGAAATATTTACTCCCTCACTGCCATATAGTAGAACTTGTATTCTATGACTGGTAGTGGAAGAACACTTATTTAATTGATGGAAAAAATATCAATTAAAATTGCAAGAAGGGCTGCAGAGATGGCTTAGCGGTTAAGGCGCCTGCCTGCTAAGCCTAAGAACCCTGTTCCAATTCACAGGTCCCACGTTTAGCCAGTGACACATGGGCACAATGCCGTATTTGCCCACAAGGGGGCAAACACATCTGGATTTCGTTCACAGCAGCTGAGAGACTGCTGGCGCGCCCATCTCTATCTGTTTCCATCTCCCTCTCTCTAAGTCTGTCTCTCTCTGTGTCTCTCTCCAAAAAAAAAAAAAAAAAAAAAAAATTGAAAGAAGTAGATTGGTGACACCAACATGATGAAAACAGAATATATTGTTCCTCAGAATTGATGTCTTACTTTCAAATCAATGTCCTGGATCCTAAAACTCATAATTGTTAATAAATACAGAGGCACTCATGGGAAAGTTGCAAGATAGTTGACTATTTTTCTGTCTCATAGGTAACTGAATGTTTATTTTTAATATCTTTACTGAGAACCTTAACCTATGAACATTTTACTAGTTGGTCATATTCCCATCAGTTATACTATAACTCCCCTCTCCCTCACCCCATTCCGCTGGGGGCACTCCTCAGTGGTGTTATCAGCAATCACTCTGGGGTCATAAATGCACCAGTCAATCTCTGTGGTGGGGGAAAATAAGTCTCAGAGTATACCATCCCTTCCAGTGGCTCTTACGTTTGTTCTGCTCCTCTTCTATAGTGTTTCCTGAGCCTTGGAGGGTTAGTCATCCATCTCTTTTAGTGTTGAGCTCTCAGTGGAGTCTCCTCAGTGTCTACTTTCATCTCCCTGGAGGAGGCGCTGAGGCTATCCACGAAAGCAGCACTTATACTTAATCAGTCATTTCCTCTGTAGTGTTTCCTGGGTCCTGGAAGATGACATAGAGATGCCTCAACTCATGATAAGGAGGTGGCTTTTTGATGTTTTATTGGCATACCGATGGAAGTTGGTTTTCCCTGGTATTGCCTTGCATCTGTACAAAGCAGATTCTCTAACCAAGAGGGAGAACAGAATCAAAACAGATAAACATAGACATTTAGAAGACTTTTTTTTTTTTTTTTTTTTTTTTTTTTTTTTGGTTTTTCAAGGTAGGGTCTCACTCTGGTCCAGGCTGACCTGGAATTAACTATGTAGTCTCAGGGTGGCCTCGAACTCATGGCGATCCTCCTACCTCTGCCTCCCGAGTGCTGGGATTAAAGGCGTGCGCCACCACGCCCGGTGTTAGAAGACTTTTAATGGGCATAAACTCTCCTTCTAGCCAAAGAGCAGTGAAAACTTCCCCTCAGGGTCTATGAGGAGTTTATTCCATTGATAGTCAGAGTTATAATTTAGAAGTGTGAATTAATCCAAACTTTAAGATTTATTTATTTGCAAGCCAAGGGAGATAGACGGAAGAGACCGATAGAAAGAAAATGGATGTTCCAGGGTCTGAGTTGCTGCAAACCAACTTCAGGTATATGTACCACTCTGTGCATCTGGTTTTACATGGGCACAAGAATAGTTAACATGAGTCTTTAGGCTTTGCAGGCAAATTCAGGAATTTTATCCATGAGCATATCTTCATTATGTTTGTTGAATATGCTTATCATAATTGCATTTTGGAACTCTTTTTCTTTTTCTGGAGTTTCCTCTAAGTTGTTTTCACTGGAAGCTTCTCCAAAAGCAGTAGCAATTATTTGTGAGGGTATATTGCTTTGGTTTCTTGTGTGATTTTGTGTGTGTGTGTGTGTGTGTGTGTGTGCGTGTGTGTGTCTGTGTGTGTGTGTGTGTGTGTTTGTGTGTGTGATGATTTACTTATCTGGAGATAATACCTTTGGCTTGCTGACAATGCAGCAACAATGGCTTTAGTGGGTCCTGTGTTGAGTGGCCTGGTCAGCATCGGTCAATCCAAGTTGGCATAGGCTGGCAGTGTATGGGTCTCTGCTAGGACTACTAAAAGGTGAGCTGCCTACTCCTTATGGGCAGTACACATGGGGGTCTGGGTTGGGTACCCTGGGCGTGTAACCAGTGTATGGATGCCCTGGTTTAGTTGTCTGTACTCAGAGCTGGCATTGGCAGGCTGGCCATGGAATGATGTCAGAGCCAAATGGCCCTGATCTTCAATCTTAAAGTGCAATGTCTGGGTTGTACCTGTGGGGCTGAATGGTCTGGAGGCCCTCACTTCACCATGGGACATGTACTCAGTATTTGGCCAATCTCCACTTGGGACCTGGACTGGTCTAATTTTTGTTTCTTGAAAAAAAAATTGTCATTGAATTATTCCTTGGACTTGTGTGTGGGGGGTGGAGGTGTACTAAATCAAACCACATGGCTCTAATGTAGTTACCCAGCCCTTTAAGCATTATTTAAATTTTATTATTAAGATTGAAATATAGCATATTATCTTTCAAAGAATAAAAAGGCTACGTTTCTCAGATATATATCTGGGGCTTATCACATTGAGAAATAATTGAAAACATTCAAAGTCATTCCCCATCACTTCCGGGTAAAAGAATTTCTTTCACATTAGATGCTTTATGTTGGCTACATGTACAGAATGAAGATTTTGAAGACCAAGATTCATTTGTTCATCCTGAGGAATTCCATAGAGCACTATATTGAGAGATTATACTCAATGTGGACAGCAATGCAAATTATTTTAGCTTAATCTTTAATGCATAAATAAAATATCATGGTAGACATCATAACAACATATTATTGTTTCTATAATATCTAAGGCTCATAAAGCAGAAAATATTTACTTCATCAGTGATATCTATATTCCTTCTACAACCAAACCATATGTATTACTTTATGGAGAGAATGCAAATAAAAAAAAAGTATTCAATATTATTGGTGTTGAATGTATCTAGTACCCCATATGTCATAGCTATTGTCAATATTATAAAATAATTTTGTATGTATGTATTATTATTATTTTTTAAATATTTTCTTTATTTATTGGAAAGAGAGAAAGAGAGAGAGAAAGATAGAATAGGCATGTCAGGGCCTCCAGCCACTGCAAATGAACTCCAGACACTTGAGCCACCTTGTACATCTAGCTGGTCCTTAGGCTTCACAGGCAAGTGCTTTAACAACTAAGCCATTTCGCCAGCCCTGGCTACTACTCTTCTGTTGCTAATGTAATAAGTCTTACAATCCATTTATTCCCTCATATTTCCATGGATTATGAATCTTAGCAGAGTTAGGAGATCCTGAAAAAAGTCTAGTTACTTCCCTCTTGAAGGCTCCAGAGAAGCCTTTCCTTCCTTACTTCGAGTATTTGTAAACATTCCTAACAGGCGAGGATTTAGTCTCCTTCCATTTTAAAGCAAGAAAAACCATGTTGAATACACATTTCAGGAAACCGAGACGTCTGCCAACAGCCAAAGAAAAACCTTTAAGAGTTCGTGTGATTTTATTAGGCCTTCTTAGATAACCTGGGATACTATTTCAGTAATACGTTAACTAAATAGCAATCTTACGTATATCTGCCAAGTCTCTTTTGCCATATGTTTATGAAAGTACCACCAGGAAGTCAAGATGATCTGAGTAAAAATTCACCCTACTACATGTTCTCAATATGAAGTAAATATGAGAAATTGTAGTGAGGATAAATTCCCTTTATTTTTTTTTAAATGTTTGCCTCAGTATCTAGTTGAAACCAACAATCAAGCTAAATAAAAATTAAATTTTCTATGATTGCTTCCTGGACCATGTCTTTAATGTCTAACCTTCAGCAAGACATCTCTAATCCCATACAGAACACAAATAAGGATATTCGGTTTGATATTCAAATAAAATGACCTTATTAAGAATATCTTCCACAACCTTTGTTGAATCACTGGGTTTTACAGGTCATTATTTCCACTTATTATGACACCATGGTATATTTTAGTGAAGATTAATATTTAAAATCATTGCTTTTTATTATTAGTGCAAACTTTCAAATTGTCTCCCTATTCAAATATATTTAATATTATTCATAGGAATAGCTAAGGTATTTTGTCTAAATGAAAAGGAGATAACAAAAGCTTAATTATAAGAAAGAATAGAAAATGATAATTATAACTTACTTTATAATATACCTTATCACTCCCAAATTTCTTTCATATAGAGAAAAATTTTAAATATTTGAAGTTGAACTGCATCTGACTTACAAAATACTCTTTTTATTGAAAAGAATATTCTTTCAGTATAAATATCTCATTATATATTTATGTCAAGTTCATAAAAATTTGTTGATTTTTTCACTCTAGTAAAGTCAGATTATTAAACATATATTGGTGTATGTCCAACATTCTTTATATTTCATGAGTGTTTCTGATATTTTGCAATGTTTTTGGCACCTTTGATTATACTAATTAATATAACAAAATAGAGGGTAGGAGACTTGGTATTTAATTATAGGAAGGATGTATGTTTAATTTTAGAATCCCACTTTACCTTCAGTTTGGAGATTTATAGAATCTGGATTAGAAATTGAACTTGCAAAATAGAGGTGAGCAGTAGGGGTGAGTGCATGGAAATATCAAATTAGCTCTTACAGGAATTGTAGTGATAGTAAAACAGGTTGTTACATGGTAGAATAGTAGGGAAGGAAGGGCACAGAAATGACAATATTATGGTATTTTGCTTTGAAGAGCAAGGCCACTTGAAAATATTAGAAGTTAGAGAACAGGTCTGGAGAGATGGCTCAGCAGTTAAGGTGCTTGCTTGCGTACAAAGCATAACTATAAGGCTTGGGAGTGATCACGACCACCCAAACACCTCTGAGGCAAAGATGAAAGCTTTTATTCAGGAAAAGCAAGAGCTGCCAGGGCTGGCTCACAAGAGAGGAGCACAGGCTACCTGAGTTCCTCAGGTAGTGAGCTTTATAGGGTCTTTTCAGTTGAGGGAAGGTGACAAAAGGAAAAGGTGAGGAAGAAAGGTTCCTCCTATAGGGGAGATCTAAGATAGCCAGGGTGTGACATCAGAACATCAGAACAGCAGAACAGGACCAGGTGATTTACAAATTAAGGGGCATGCCGGGCGTGGTGGTGCATGCCTTTAATCCCAGCACTCGGGAGGCAGCGGGAGGAGGATCGCCATGAGTTTGAGGCCACCCTGAGACTACATAGCTAATTCCAGGACAGCCTGGACCAGAGTGAGACCCTACCTTGAAAAACAAACAAAAAAAAAAAAAAAAAAAAAAAAACAAATTAAGGGGCAGGCAACCATGACCTGGGGGCATTGCAGGAAAGGAAGGGGTAATGGCAGGGTGGTTTCTTGAGGAATGTGGATAATCCTTTTCCTGATGTCTCTGTCACCATCCTGCTGTCCTTATTGATTCCATATTGGAATCTGTCCAGCCTAACACTAGCAACCTAGGTTTGATTTCCCAGTACCTGCAAAAAGCCAAATGCACAAAGCAGCACATGCATCTGGAGATTGTTTGCAGTGGATAGAGGCACTGGCACACCCATACTCTCCCTATCTCTCTCTCTCTCTCTCTTTGTCTGTATCTCTTTGCTTTCAAATAAGTAAATAAACAAATACTTTTAAAAAGTTTTTTTTTAATATTTTATTTATTTAATTGAGAGAGGAAAAGAGGCAGAGAGAGAGAGAGAGCACACATCAGGGCTTCCAGCCACTGCAAACAAACTCCACATGCATGTGCCACCTTATGCATCTGATTACATGGGTACTGGGGAATCAAATTGAAGTCCTTTGGCTTTGCAGGCAAGTGCCTTAACTACTAAGCCATCTCTCCAGCCCCAAATATATTTTTTTAAGCATGTAGCCTGGTGTGGTGGCACATGCCTTTAATCCCAGCACTTGGGAGGCAGAGGTAGGAGGATCAACATGAGTTCGAGGCCATCCTGAGACTACAGACAGAATTCTAGGTCAACCTGGACTACAGTGAAACCCTACATCAAAAAAAAAAAAAAAAATGACAGAACAATCAATAGAATTAAAGAGATTTCCCAAGAAAAATCAATGATGGACAAAGGATAGAAGAGATAGAAGTTGAAGTGAAAATACCTTCGTTGGACAAAGGAATAAAAAAAGGGTATTGTTTCTAAAAAGAGGAAAAGTGAGACATTGGCTTGCCTTTTTGAAGCTGAGATTGGTGGGTTTACCATTTAGGTGAAGTTAATATGTTTATCAATTACTTCCTCATGGCCGTGACACAATACTCAACCAGAAGCAGTTACAGATCCAGAAGGTCGAGTCTGGCATGGTAGGGAAAGTATGGTAGAAGAACACAGCTAATATCACATTGTCATATCAGGAGAGAGGAAGTAGAGAGAGATGATTACAACCTAGGCTGGGCTGTTATACTTCAAGAAATGCACCCATTCACATACTCCCTCCAGCACCCTCTATCTCCCAAAAGATCTACAACCATCTAGAATAGCACCACCAACTTGGAGTTAAGTATACCTACCTGTACACACACACACACACACACACACCAAATAAGTATGTTTTAAAAAGTATGAAATCATGAAGCTCATAGTCTATGAATGCACATTGTGTTCAGAGGCATCAGGAATAAGTAGCATATTAAATATATTGGTGTAGTAGTTAGAGTTCTCTAGAGGAATAGAACTGATAGAGTGAATTGGTATTGAAAGGGGGATTACTGGATTAATTTACAGCAGACCAACAATAGCTATCTTCAGCCTTGAGGGTCAAGGAACCAGTGGCTACTCACTCAATGTGATGGGATGCCTTATCAGTCCCCTGGAGGATTCCTGGAGATCCGCTGATCTTCAGTAGAAGTTAGAACACTGATGAAACTTGGTCTCAATGCTGAAGAAGGACAGCCAACAAGGTAAAAACATCTCTCGCAAATAGCACAGGAAACCACCTGAAAACAGGCTATGTTTTCTCTGAGCTTCCTAATTTATAGCCCATCACTAGGAGAGCAGCTCACTCTGGAGAAAGAACATCCCCCTTCAGTTAATCCTTCCTGCAAACACCCTCATAAATCTGCCCTAGAGGAATGTCTGTGGATTCCTAATCTGATCAGGTTGAGTACAAAACAAAACTGTCTCAGTTGTTAACTCCCTAAGTATTTGTAGAAGAGCTTGTAACCAGGAGTTCTTCATACCATTTTCACTATTTTACTTAACTATCCTGTTTATTGACCTCTCAAGTGTTCTCCTATTCTCTAGTGACTTCCTCATTCTCCTTCTACTCTTCCCTCCTTCATCATTACCCTGCCACCCCTCCACCCTGAATACACAAAACAAAGAGACGGCTGTCACACTGAAAGTCCTTCATCATTTCATGGTAAAGTAAGAAACACCTTGTTGTGACCTTTTCTGCTCTGTATTACCTTGTTGTTGGGCCAATTTTCTGTGTAATCTTTCAGAATGTTTGTATAAAAACTGAATTTCAGACAAAGTTATATCATCTTGACGTCTGCTGAATCTACATTTTTGTACATTCCTAGAACCTTGCTCCCCGTATTATTTTTAATGTACCAGTAAAGTCCCTGTTCTATTAGTAGGTACCAGTTTTCATCTCATCTCACTGCCAATTTTGCTCTTCAATCATTTCTAGACTCTACCCATAAGTTATTTTGTATATTGATTCTTCTTTTTTTCTTTTCCCTTTAGATGGGTCTACCTGAATATGGGGATTTCCTATTTTTAATAGCAATATCAGGAGGAATTCTATAGAACCTGGGTCATTATAAGAACTCAACATATTTTTCAGAAGTAATGAATGGAATAGGACTCAGTCTCCCAGGGCTCCTAGCATCAATGCTCATTCTAAGTTCAGTATTCTATGTTAGCTTGCCATTACTATAACAACATACCTGAGATGATTAACTTTTAAAGATAAATATTTATTTTAGTCTCACAGTGTTGCATGTTCTGGTTCATAATTATTGGCCCCATTGCTTTTGTAGTTATGGAGATGAAGCGTATTAATAGTAGGAACATATGTCAAAGAAATACTTGAGAGAAAAGAAAGAGAAAGGAACTAGGGTTTACATTTTAAGGGCATGTCTTCAATGATCTAACAGAACATCTGAGCAAGTCCACATCACTTCTGATATTGTTTCTGGGGACCAAGCATTTAATGCAAGAACTTTTGGAGGAAAATCTGGGTTCCCAACTGTAACACTCAGTATCAATAATCAATATAATTAGGGCCTAGTGCTGGATTGGATGAGCTAAGTAGATACTAAGGCATACACAATTATTAGTGAACTTCACAAGAAACTATGGACTCAGGAAGTGGGTCCTATAGTGTAGCAATAAGTACATCAATAAGTACATGGGGTATTTATCCGTATTTTCATTGTTACTCCCCTTCTATCTATATGTTTCCTCACATAATAAAGAGGTTTTCATTGTAGGATCTCTTGAGTCTCCTTTGTTATTTCGTCCTCCTGATCAAGTGAATTAGAAAAGAGATGTATTGCATTGTCTCAAAACTGTAAATGCAGCTGATATTTGTGCAAAGAGGAAGTGTATGTTTGGGATTTTGACAAAACATTGAAATAAGCCATCTTGTTTTTATGTAGGGTGACAAAGATATTTGAACACATTGAACATGATGGAACTTAAAACACACATTTTGTGAATCTAGAGTTCAGTATTATTTCTTTCATTGGGAAATATAATGAGAAAAATAATAAAAATACTGAACTTTTGAGGAAGCATTTCATTAGTCTCTATATGAATTAAATGTAGAGATTATTTCACTGATGAAAATATATTTCATAGATTCTTAAAATATCTTCTTACTCTGATAATTGTGTCCTGTTTATAGGCTTTAATTAAAGGGATAATAAATCTTGTTTTAAATTATTGCTTTCATAATTTAGAGCTAAAGATACTAAAGATCATGTAGTTGAACTGTTAGTCAAAGAAAAGCAACCATGCACAGACTCCTTCACAACTGATAGTTTGATTAAGTCAAAAGTTGTGAGATCATAACCACATGATAGAGCAACCTGCTTATATTTGACTCCCATTTATTATAAGGGCTTTTTTTTTTAATTTTCTTTTTAAAAATATGAGGTAGAGAAAGAGAGAATAAATCAGCCAGAGCCACTAGCCATTGCAAACAAATTCCAGATGCATGTACCACCTTACATATCTGGTTTACGAGAGTGCTGGGGAATTAAACCTGGGTCCTTAGTTTTCTCAGGTGAGCACCTTAACTGCTAAGCCATTTCTCCAGCTAAGAGTTGTCTTTTTTATGATGACATATTTTGCCTCCATGGTCCTCTTGCATATTAGACCCAAGGTTTCCCAATATGCCTCATTATATTAAACATAATACCTTCAGTCCCTCTTTCAAATGAAAATCTTCCAAATATTTGAGAGTATGCTGTCAGTATAGTTATTCTCTTATCTTGTATCAAAAGTCAACTGAATATAAGAAAGTTTTGTTAAAGTTCTTTCTCTTAGCTAAGTCTTTGGTGACACAGTGCCATCCACTATCACCTCTGTAAGGTAACTTTATAAACATCGCAGTCCATACCCAAAAAAAAGATGATTAGGGGTGCTGCAGCTCTGCATGCAATAGTGAGGTAGGGAACCAGCCTGTCTGGTCAACTACTTACTAAGGTTGGACTGTTTAAGCAAAGTAGGGGCATATGCTCATTTGAAAGTGCTTACCTTTTTATTCTCAGTTAATTGAAATATTATATAATCTGCATATCAGTATATATTTTCCTTAAAATGTTTATCCAAATAGATGGTTACTGTAAATGCAATTCAATGCAGTTATTAGAGATTAACATGTGATATCAAAAGAGCTGACTATTTGGAAACATACCAGGAGGTTGGTATATAGGTAATATATTAGAAATCTGAAAATTAGCACTATGAATAATAGAGTATCAGGCATGCTTGTTCATTCATTCAGGGACTACTGTATATAACAAAGAAGATGGGTTTAAAAGGCCCAGGATGAGAAAACAAACCACAGAATCTAGGAATTAGTCCAGAGTAAAAATGGTAACTTCTTATTACTGAACTATACTATTTTAGAGTCAGTTATATATGGTGATTTGTGGAGCACAGTCTAATATGTCCACAGCAGGGATACCAGAGGGGAAGGGAGCAATACCTATTCTTGTATTGAGTCTGATCAAGAGTGGAATATTTTTCATATGCTATGACGGACATCAAATCAAATGCTATAATAAATATCCTTTGTAAATTACTATAATAAATACCTATTGTCAGCTCTGATAAAATGGAAACCTAGAAAATGTAAAACCTAGTGCTATTGAGATTTCTCAGTGGTTAAAGGCACACACTTGCAAACCCTGATGGTCCTGGTTCAACTCCCTAACTCCCACTTAACGCCAGATATGCCAATTGGCACATGCAATCTGGAGTTCATTTACAGTGTGGCAGGAGGCCCTGGCACATCCATACTCAGTCTCACTGTGTGGTCTGCCTTTTACTCTCTTTCAAATAATAAATAAAAATATTTTTAAAAAGTAAAACATAGTGGCAAGGAAACACTTTCATCATTGTTCATTGCTCTGAAGGTAGTTCATAAAATGGCCTGATATTTCTGAACACAAAAACAGCAGAATCAGTAAACAAGTACCCCCTTCCCAAGCAAATAAAACACCACAAAAACCCTAAGCCTATACAGTGATTCTCGGGACCAAACTACCACAGCATTATTTGAGAATATTGATGTTTTCACATTGAACACAATTGTAATATCTTAACTCTTTTGTTCCATAAATAATGAATTATGTGATAGACACATATTTATGTTTGTTAACAAATATTTGTATACCAGTTACCTTCTTATTTCTGGACTAAACACCCAACCAGAAAAAACTTATGGAAAAAAATGGTTTGTTTTGATTTATAATTTTGAGGGGAAATTTCATCATGGTGGAGAAAGCATGGCTCAAGCAGGAAGTTGGCAATCACATCTGCACACATCAACATAAAGAAAAAAGAAAGAGAATGCACTGTGTGAACACTCAATGGGCTGCAATAATAAAACTCAAGGACCTCTCCCAGCCACACAGCTCCTTCAGCAAGGCTCTACCTACCAAGGGCTCCACCAGCTGTGCACCAAAGTATGAGGCATGAGGCTATGAAGGACTTTTCACATTGAAACCACAACAAGTTGTTATAAATGTATTTAAAAAACTTTTTGGCATACCATATAGTTTGTTTCATATTAACTGTATGAATTTAAAAATATACTTCATCCTTGAGCTAACTACATAAAAGTCTTCAGTGCTGCTTCCTTTGGGAAATCACTGATGTATGTTTGAAGAAAAAGAAACAGAACATTCTTTGCCTGTTGTCCTTCCTATAATTTTTGTCTAACCTTTCTCGTCCAAGGTAAAGAAAGTTGCATCTGAGACATTAAAGGCCTCTTTCTATCATCTATCCCCCCTGGCTAGTCTGAGAGGGCTTTAGCACTTTCCTGCTGACCGTTATTATTCAAAAGATAAGTGACACACTTGGAGTGGGAAGGGAAATGGGAGGAGAAGATGGCTTTAAGCTAGGAGACTATGTGATGTAACTTTCTATTTTAATCAAACAAGCCACAGGTAGATGCACAAGGGTATGTCAGTTGACAATATAAATGAGAGGACATGCTTGCTCAGAGAGTAACAGGGACTATGATGGAAAGATTTTTCTTGCAGAAAAAAAGCTGGACTGATCTTTTTTGTCACATAAAACCATGCCCCTGCTTCATACGAGTAAAGCTGTCATTGGGCAGAAAATGAACCGGGTGTTATTAGAGTCAGAAAACAAATGAAAACCAAGACGCTACCTCATCAGTCACTGTGATGCAAAGTCATCCTACAAACCCTTGAAAGCAATCATGGTGACCACCTTCCTTGTGGAAAAGTGGCACTGTGAAGTCTTAGTTAAGACTTGCAGCTAGACTATGGATTCTTTCGAAGAATATCATCATCATTAAAATCTTATCCTTATTATATCCATATCATCAAATAGCAAAGATAGGAGGAAATGAAAAAGATAAAAGAAAATACATTTTTTATTATTTTTTATTATTTTATTTATTTTTGGAGAGAGACAGAGGGAGAGGGAGACAGATAGAGATGGGCTCACGAGCAGTCTCTCAGCTGCTGTGAATGAAATCCAAATGTGTGTGCCCCCTTGTGGTCAAGTGTGGCATTGCACCCTTGTGTCACTTTGCATCTGGCTAAACGTGGGACCTGGAAATTGGAAGCGCTGGAGATTGGAACCTGGTTCTTAGGCTTAGGAGGCAGGTGCCTTAACCACTAAGCCATCTCTCCAGCCCAAGAAAATACATCTTAACTGGAACATTTTTTTAAATCCCCTTAAGGGCATGTCCCCAGGGGCTTACTTTTATTTTTTTAATTATTTGACAGAGATAGATACAGAAATAGGCAGGAAGAGAGAGAGAGAGAGAGAGAGAGAGAGAGAGAGAGAGAGAGAGAGAGAGAGAGAGAGAGAATGGGTGTGCCAGGGCCTCTAGCCACTGCAAACGAACTCCAGATGTATGTGCCCCCTTGTGCATCTGGCTTACGTGGGTCCTGGGGAGTCGAACCTGGGTCCTTTGGCTTTGCAGGCAAGTGCCTTAACTGCTAAGCCATCTCTCCAGCCCTTAACTGGAACATTTTAAAAAAGAATTGTCTGTTGTTACCTCAGCATGATTCTTCTGAGGTCAGTAAGACAGGGATTCAAACCTAGAAGTAAAATATAAAGCTAGAGATATGTTTACAGTAACACAAACAAGATAAATTGGTGGTGAGATAGAGTAGTGGATGTTTGTGTTTTAAGAAATGAATATATTTTATGTATATTATATATATAAATATATATATTTAATAATATTTATATATTATTATATTTTCACTGGAATTTGCTGATGGATCTGAGGGAAAGGTGACTTCAAGGATAGTTGTGTGAGCCGATAGAAATCACTGGTAGGGGGCTGGAGAGATGGCTTAGTAGTTAAGGCACCTGCCTCCTAAGCCTAAGAACGCTGGTTCCAATCTCCAGCGGTTCCAATCCCCAGGTCCCACATTTAGCCAGATGCAGTGACACAAGCGTGCAATGCCTCACTTGACCACAAGGGGGCGCAAGCATCTGAATTTCGTTCTCAGCAGCTGAGAGGCTGCTGGCGCACCTATCTCTTGTCTGTCCCTCTCCCCCTCTCTCCGTCTGTCTCTCTCTAAAAAAATAAATAAATAAAAAATAAAAGAAATCACTAGTAGGAGTGATTTCTGGGTGTGGGGTTACATGGTGGGTAGATTGGTAAACATTTGGGATTGGATATTATGTATGTGATATCTGGGAAGCCTTTTGGATATTCCAAGGGAAACTGTAGCACAAAAAGAGAGGATAGAATGAGGCACTGAAAGCCTTGTGCAAAGCATTGAGATTTATCTTGTGAGACTACTGTTCAAGCACATTGATTTTCAGGTCTGCTTTTGGGTTAGAACCATGTTGATTTTGTTGTACTGTCTCTGTAGTATAATAATCAGTTTTGGTGAGATTTCCACTAGATTATTTTTGCTAATATTGCTTAGGGTTTCTGTGATCTTCTGCTTTTCCATATGATTTTATGTTTGATTTTTCTATTCTTGTGAAGAATGTCATTAGAATATTTTGGCATTTTAGTGAATTTGTAGATGGCTTTTGGTAATATGACCATTTTCATAATATTAATTCTATCTTCTCATTTAGAAGTAGAATACGATATCCACATAGCTAGCATCACTTGAATTTTGACAGTTTCCAGAAATACACATTGAAGAAAAGACAGCCTCTTCAACAAATGCTGTTGGCTAAGCTGAATATCCACCTCAGAAGAATGAAACTAGATGCTTATCTGTCACTATGAACAAAAAGTCAACCCAACATGGATCAAAGATCTCAGTATATAAACACTGAAACTCTGAAAATACTACAGAAAAAATTACCAAAGACACTTCAAGATATAGGCATACACATTAACTTTTTCAACAGGACTCTACTTACTCGGGGGAATGAGGCCAACAATTGAAAAATGGAAACTTGGAAATTCAAAAGTGTATGTATAGTAAAGAGAATAGTTAATCAAGTGAAGAGGCAACCTACAGAAGGAGAGAAAATCTACTCACATTACAGGATATATACCTACAATGGACTAAGAACCAAAAACGAAAATAAAGAAGAAATAAAAAAAAACATCAACTAATAAAATCAACAGAAGTTTCTAAAAATGAATGCAAATGGCCAATAAACATATGACAAAAAATGTTCAATTCCATTAGACATCAGAAAAAAGCAATTAAGACTCCTTTGACATTCCTTCATACTCTAGTCAAAATGGTTATCATTAAAAAATGATCAAAACGAATTGTGATTAGGGCTTAGATAAGAGGGAACCCTTATATATTTGTAGTAAGAATAAACTAGTCCAGCCACTGTGGGAGTCAGTCTGAAGGTTGTTCAAAATGTTCCAAATAGGTCTTCTACAACAACCAGCATGATAAAATTATAACACAGAGACATTTGCACATCAATGCTTAATGTAGCATGTTTAGCTAAATTAGGTGTTCAACAATAGATTGATATGAAGCGTGTGTGTACGTGTGTCTGAATATATATATATATATATATATATATACACATAAATGATGGATATATATATAATAAATGATGAAATTTTTTTCAGAAGAATGAAGTTATGTTATTTACCAGAAAATGTATGCAACTGCAGATAATCTTACTAAGTATAAGTCTTAGAAAGACAAATCATGTGTTTCCTCTTACTTGTCATTCCTGCATTTTACATAGTAAAATTCCATAGTAAAATTTAGAATTTTAAATTCTGTAGGAAATTTTGTCTATGGGACTAATGGGAAGAGAAAGAGGGGAGAGAAGTTTGGACAGCCAGGCATCGTGCTGCACACAACTTTAATCTTAACACTTGGGAGGCAGAGGTAGGAGGGAGGATAGCAGTGAGTTAAAGGCCAGCCTCAGACTACATAGTGAATTCCAGGTTAGTCTGGGAGCCTGGAAAAAAAAAAAAAAATCCTACCTTGAAACCCTCCACCACCCTCCAAAAAGAAGAAAAAGAAAATAGTTAGGGCAAACAGCTATAAGAGAGAATATGGTGACTGTATATGAAAGCCACCCCCAAAATAAAAAAAAAAGAAGGAAATTCCATAATGAAATCCATCACATTGTATGCTAGCTTAAAAAATAATTTTGGGGGGTGGGCAAGAGAGATTGCTTAGTGGTTAAGGTGCTTGCCTACAAAGCCAAAGTATCTCAATTTGATTCTCCAGGACCCATGTAAGCCAGATGCACAAGGGTGTGCATGCATCTGGAGTTGTTTGCAGTGGCTGGAGGCCCTGGAGCATCCATTCTCCTCCCCTCTCTCTTTATAAATAAATAAATAAATAAATAAATAAATAAATAAATAAATAAATAAATATTATTTTTTAAAAAGGATGTGCCACCACATCTAGTTCCTACTAAAAAAAAAAAAAAATTAGGGGCTGTGAGGGATAGCTTCGAAGGAAGGGTAATTACTGTTTAAACTTAAGGATCACCTCACCAGGGCCCCAGCTGAAACCATAGAGTAACAGGAGAAATGGGCAATAGTGCAGCTTTCTTGGTGAACCAGACACCAGAACAAGGCTGAAGGAGATAAACACAGAGAACATCCAACTCCTACTAAGCCAGATATGCAGAGATGCAGAGGCTCCCAAGACCTCATCACTGAAGTAGAACTAAAATGAACCCAACGTGGCTCAGGGAAATTCATAGAAGAGGGGGCAGAAAGAGTGTTAGAGCCACAAGTTGGGTCATTATGCACAGAGACTTTGCCTCTCCCCCATAAGTGTTGACTACCCCCATAATGCATGGCCCACATTCCCCAATGAGGAGGGTCCCTTCAGAGGCAGATCAGGGAGGAGGCTACTGGAGGCACCAACATGAATGAAAAATAAAAATAAAAATAAATGAATAAATAAATGGAAAGAGAAATGTCAAGATCTGGTGTAATTGCATATAGAAAATTAGTAAGAGCCCAGAAAATGGAATTGGGCCATTTGAGGGTATTATCTCAAGCTTAGTCCAATAATCCGTAAGGATTCAGCTCAACTGTTAGCCCTTTAGTGATACAACCTAACACCATAGGGCAAACACCTACATGCACTGTTAGTGACACCTATGCTCAGGTGTTTGATCAGCCAGTACTGCCCTTAGTGGAATGGCCAAGATTGCATCATGAGAATTCACATGCATAGGAGATGGACTAATGCCACAGAACTAAACACAAACAAGTCTGGGCTCCCCTCATTCACAGGGCACAAATTACATGTCAAGTGTTTTGGCAAATATGAACATGTATGTTTGCAGACTTGGATGTGTTACCCAGGAGGGGGCAGACAAATAATAACTTTATTAAATGTTAAGGGATGCCAGTATTGTTAAACCTGGGAGCAAGGTGCCTACTAAAAAGAAGTTTCTTAAAATATTTTAGTTGACTCTTCCTGTGGGAGGCACAACAGGTCACTAAATTCCTCTTTGGGGATATGTGTCAGGTCTTTATTAAAGACCTTCCCGGCTTGTAAAACTGGTAAGATATGTTCAAAAGATTTATGTGTCAAAGTGGCAGAGAAAGAACTTACAATCACAACTTTCCTAAAGTAAACAGCGAAGGAAAAGGTAAGTGAGGGGCCTTCTCTTGTTGAACCATTTGTGTCTTAAGCTTTGTGGTGACAGGGGAGTCAGGAACCTGGAGGCAAATAAAAGCAGGTCTACAATGGAGTGGAGATGAATGAAGCATGAAGGTTAGTCTTTGTAGAGTGATCATATAAACATATATAAACTTTTTAATGAATAAATTGAACCCTGATAATGAAAGAGGATATTCAGCTGGATAATGGTTACAGATCAGGACTTTATCAAACCTGCAGTTCTGGATGTTTTCTCTCTCTCTGCCGTGTGTGTGTGTGTGTGTGTGTGTGTGTGTGTGTAGTGGGAGCACAGAATACATGTATAGTGTAGTGTGTATGGTATCTAGTGTATTCCTAAGTATGCAAATGTGCACACCCCATGTGCATGTTGAGGTCCCAGGAGACTATCAGGTGTCTTTTGATCCCTTATCCACATGTTGCTTGAGACAGGTTCTTTCCCTCAGCCAGGAGCTAATCTCCATCAGCGTAGCCCAGTGATTTTCCAGTCTCACCCCCATAGACAGGGGTTATAGATGTACATGGGCATGCTTGGCTGTTTAAGTGGCTTTTGGGGAGAGGAACTTACTGGTTTCCAGCTGGAGAGATCATGATTGTTTAGGTGACAAGAACCCCTAACACCTGAGCCTTGTCCTCCGCCCCACAGTTTTTTATCTTTAACATTCCCCATGCCATTCACATTCAGCTCAGATGTAATACATCTGTAAAAATAAGTAAAACTTAAAAAATATATATTGGCAAATTGCTAAGGAAAATTGCGTTGACATCAACTGTCTCTGGGGAGACAATTTGGGCTGGGTCCACCTACACGAGTCAGCCCAGTGTCTTCAAGTTTCTCCTTTTCTCAACAACTGGACTTAGAATCTTTCGATTGGTTTGTCTCTTCCCATCTCAACCCTGGGGCATGTTGAGAAAAGGATATCCTCTTTTGCCAATGTTACCTTAACAAAATGCTGTGTGCCTGTAGAGTAGTTGTTCAATGACTATTAGCTTATTAAAGTAATGTGAAGGGACAAGGAATGTGCAATATTAACACCAACACTTTAAGCTTCAAACTCCACACATGCACAGCTATAAATGGAGAAATGAAACTAACAGGTATGAAGCATGGCTATTTTATTCCATATGGGATTCAGAATATAGAACACAGGCAGGGGATATAAGAGGCCAATAGATTTACCTAATGGTATCCATAGTGTTATTTGTTGTATTCTGTTCTACATTTTTTTTCCTGTGGAATGTGTTTGTTTCCCATTAGTGCTTCATGAATTAACCATAACTGCCACCAATGTAATTAAAATATTGATTGCTAAGAGGAAGTGAGGATTCAGCATTAATTCATTCAGCAAAAACATATTGAGCCCCATTCTATGCCATTCCTTGCAATAGACTCCAGGAATATATATAATAGCAAGTAATTATCTTGGTGCACCAAGGTAAAGGTAGAGTGGAATTATAAAATAGTGCAGAACATAATTATACTTCCAAACCCACCAGATATATTCTCTTGCATGACTAACACTGATCCTAAGCAACACGGATATATATATATATATTTTTTTTTTTTGGTGTGTGGTGTGTGTACTGTATTTCACAAATACTTTGTAGCTGTCTGGTCTATCTTCCATGGCTGTCTTTCAATGAGTCCTACCATTGTCAAAAAAAAAAAAAAAAAAAAAGCAATAATGTTGGGCAGTGATGTCATGCCTCTGCTTAGTCTAGCATTCACCTTCATAATAAATGTTCATTGTTCCATAATGGTGGTGAATGCTGGAGAGGTCTTAGGGACTGATAGAGCAGATGAAACCCCATCCAAGGTTCCCAGGTCAGACACCAGGAAAACTAAGGAATTGTGAGCAAGGTTAATATGGAGGGAAAGCAACGCATGAGCGAGAAAAGAGTCATGCATTGCAGGCTTCTCTGGATGGATTTAATACTACATCTAGAAGGATGTAGTACAAGATTACATAAGTTATTTTTAAACCTTTTAATTTCTATTTATTTATTTCAAAGAGAAAAAGAAGGAGAGAGAGAGAGAGAAAGAATGTGTGAATGGTTGTGCCAGTGCCAGTGCCTCCAACTCTGGATGCATGTGCCACCTTGTGCACATAGCTTACTTCGGTCCTGGGAAATTGAACCTGGGTACTCTGGCTTCGCAGGAAAGTACCTTAACCTTTAAGCCATCTCTCCAGCCCTATAGTTAAAAACAAACAAACAAACAAACAAACAAACAAACAAAAAAAAAAACCTAGGGTCATATGACAAGGAATAATTCATTTCGTTTTTTTTGACAAGGATCATGTTTAAAATCTGCTTTAAAAAAAACACGATGCTAGCCGGGCGTGGTGGCGCACGCCTTTAATCCCAGCACTTGGGAGGCAGAGGTAGGAGGATTGCCGAGAGTTCGAGACCACCCTGAGACTACATAGTTAATTCCAGGTCAGCCTGGACCAGAATGAGACCCTACCAAAACACAAAAAAAAAAAAAAAAAAAAAAAAAAAAAAAAAAAAAAAAACAATGCCCAGTTTATGGCTGTTGATCCCATGTTTAATTACTTCATGGCTTGTAGGTTATAGCATATTTTTTTTTTTTTTTTTTTAAGTTTCTCCTTTTGATCTCTTCCTGTTCCTATCAGTCCATATTTCACTTTCACTTAACTGCATATTTTTCCCTCTCTTGACTATTTAGAAGAGTGAATACATTCCCCACCTGTACAATGGTTAATAGGGCTTATAATATTCATAAGAGTTTACATTTATGGAGGAAAATATTACATGAATGGCACTGTAATAATCTTTCCAATAACCTAATGAGCTTGATATTTTTCCATCCTTGGTTTTCACATTGGTTAAGTCACTCTGTCTGCCTCTACAGCTCACATGCTTAAACATCTTCTCAACCTAGGAGTTTTCTGTCACCCTCAAATACTCCACCTTTGTGCTCTATCATTAAACACCTTGGTGGTTCTGCCAGGAATACCCATGTGTTCTCTCTACACTTCCCGTCTAGACATTTCTGGAAGCAACCAAATCAGCTGAATATGCAGTGCAAAGCCACAGGCAAGAAACACACTGCTTAAACAGACAAGCACATCACATAGTCACAGAAACAAATGCTTAAAGATTGTTAAATGATACAATAAAGTACACTATACTATTTGAGATCAAAGGTGCATTGGCCTGGTATAGAAGGGAAATTTTGAACTGATTGAAATGAGGTATGCATGGCTGTTGCTGCTGTTGAGATTGGCGGGGGAAGGGGGGAGTATACTACAGTAGACAAAACTGAAAAATTAAACACAGGCTGAATATTGTGCTAGCATTTGAGCCTTATTGTGTTTCAATGACTCATGTATAAAATGTGCAGTTATCTTTGATAATTCAAAGGGATGGAGAAAGACTTCTGTTGTGGTCATTCAAAGAACACAGTGCATCCCAGTGCTCAACTCAGCATCTATTGACATGGCATAAGCAAAACATAGTGAGAGCTGATCTTGTGTAATGGCAGTGGAAAGTGAAACAAAAGAATGGGGTGCATATTCCTGGGGAAAATCTTAGATATTCTTAGTGATCTGCTTGAATTTCTTTCTCTCTCTCTCTTTCTCTCTCTTTCCTTATTAATAAATGAATAAAGTTTTAAAAAAATTTAAAAAGGGGCTGGAGAGATGGCTTACCAGTTAAGGTGCCTGCCTCGTAAGCCTAAGAACGCTGGTTCCAATCTCCAGCAGTTCCAATCTCTAGGTCCCACATTTAGCCAGACGCAGTGATACAAGGGCACAATGCTGTACTTGACCACAAGGGAGCGCACACATCTGAATTTCGTTCACAGCAGCTGAGAGGCTGCTGGCGCGCCCATCTCTATCTGTCTTCCTCTCTCTCTGTCTCTCTCTGTGTCTCTCTCCAAAAATAAACAAATAAATAAATAATAAAAATAAATAAAAATAAAATTTAAAAACACTATAGGGAAACCTACTACTTTGTAAGCTAATTAAAATATAACCAAAAACTAGGCTTTGAATGAAGGCTCCTTGCATGGGTAGATAAAACTGTTCTCTGAAGCCACTTTGATTGCTAGACACAAAGAAATTCTGAACTGAGTTAGAAGATTCCTCCCTGCTACCTAGCATGCTAGCTAGCACACTGTCTGAAGGTGCTGTGCACACTGCTGGGTGAGATTAGTCATCCAGTTTTACTCAGCTGAGCACCCTGTTTGTTTGTTACACAACCCATCTTCCAGACAAAAATGTGCCCACTGCTACAATAATGGCATGATTGTTTTGGAGTATCCAACTATTTTCGGATAGGATTTGAGGCACAATCCACAGTGGGGAGAATGCATACCTGTATGATAAACCTGGCCAAGAGCCAATGGCTAGGTATGCCATAGGTTCTGACTGGAGGGGAATGTACTATTTTTTTTTTCTTTTTGCTAAATGGATATATGTCAAACTGCCTTCTAAATATTTATGTTTATACTCTATGGTGGTTAGATTCAGGTGTCTCCCATAAACTTACGTGTTCTGAATGTTTGGTCCCAAGCTTGTGGCAATTTAGGAATTGGAGCCTCCTGGAGGTGATAAGTTGTTGGAGGTGGGCTCTCTGTATTAACTGCTAAACACTGCATTAGTAGCAGAGCATAGCCAGCCTTTATGCCAGGAGCTCAGCTCCCATAAATTTATCTGCCTTCTTTCCTTCCCCTTTGAAAGTTCATAAACTAACACAATTCTCTCTGCATTTAGCATTGTCAAACTCTCACAAGAATAGCCCATAATACTCAGCTTAGTACTCTACAAGGCTTCTTTACTTTCAAATATCAAATGTTTCAAATTTCCTGCCACATTGTTCCAGTGCACAAGTTCTAAAGTACCAAAATCCACATGGTGAGATTCATCACCCAGCAATAACCCTACTCTCTGGTGCCAAATTTCTGTTGTGGTAAGTTCCTCATTGATAGGATGAATATCCAACCAGGTACAGTTTATATGACAGGAACAGGTTTATTTCAAATCTACAGATCCAGGGAAAGTTCTAGCAATGGTAGAATAAGTTGTTTGTTTCCATACATCATGCAGAGACAACTACCTCAACCAAACATCAACTAGGAGCAAGCATTAATCCCTAAGCTCAAACTGCTCTTTCCCCACCTTTGGGCTGGAATTCAAATTTGCCACCATTGGAACCAGGATCCACCCACAGTGATATGCCCCATCTAGCAGTAATCTGCCTGCTAGGAGCTGAAGTTGTAAACCCAATTTTAATATAACACTTGATTCTATCGGTCATACATGCAAACTACCACACTACATTTCTGACAGAGCTAGTGATTAGATCTGAATGTGCATGGGGCTAAAAACCAGATTCACAGAGCTTGCAAGATGGCTCAGTGGTTTAAAAAAAGATAACTTGCTTGCAAAACCTGATGGCCTGGGTTCAACTTCCCAGTACACACTTAAAATCAGATACAACAAAGTGGCACAAGTGTTTGGAGTTCTTTTTCAATGACTGGAGGCCCTGGCATGCCCATTCTCACTATCTCTCTTTCTCTTTATTTCTATCTCAATGATAAAAAATAAAATAAAATAAAATAAAAACTACATATGCAGTAGAGGAGAGGAGAGAATGCTATACCAAAGGCATGGTTGAAATGATATAGTGAATGGAAAGAAAAGTAAGAATTTTAAAAGAAGGATTTTTTTCTTCTCTCTCTGCACTTTTGCTAACAAAAGTCTGCTAACAAGTTTGTGGTTAGCTACAGTCAGTCATCTTGCGGTTCCCTCTCCCTCAACAGGAGCATCCTCTTTTTGTCTATCTCAGACAGAAACTTTTTACCTTTTTTCCCTCTGTTCTAATACAAATCCATTTATTGTAAAACTGTCTGGGTTCTAAGCCAAAGTTCTCTTTACTAAACTTCACAATCCAAAGTATAAATTGTAAGAACTTCCTCAGTTTTGGGGTTTACAATTTGGATTCATGTTCTCTGAACCAGGCCACAGTCTACATAAACCCTGCTTCCTGAACATTCTTAATGTCTTGTCTTATCATTCCTGAAACAGGAATAGTCAGTTTCATTCTTATAAGCAATCTCTCCAGAAGCATGGCATGTTGAGCTCCCTGGCACTTGGATAGTTTTTCCACAAAATAAGAAGGAATAAGCTGTTAGACTAGGACCAAGGATATGTGACATGTCATTTCTTTTGGGTCTACCACTGGGACCTTTGAGCAAGAGATCCTGATGGGAATTCAAATGATATCCCAGCCATTGATGAAACCAAGTTAATTTGTTGAAAACAAAGTCACCAAATCAGATTACTAAAATTCAGTTTGCCACATAGTAACTTTGCCAAATCCAGTCTTGCTGATGAACACATTACTAAATGACATGCCTAATAAATTTATGAAATTTCGTAATTATAATCCTTGCAAATGAATAGAATGACATGAGAGCTTTTACAGTGTCACATTCAGGTTCATATTGCTGGCAGAAAACACCTAACCAAGAGCAACTTATGGGAAAAATGGTTTTATTTTGGCTTACAGACTTGAGGGAAAGCTCCATGATGGCAGAGGAAAATGATGGCATGAGCACAGGGTGGACATCACCCCCTGGCCAACATCATATTGACAATAGAAACAGGACATTACACCAAACACTGGCAAGAGGAAGCTGGCTATAACACTCATAAGCCTGACTTCAATAATATGCTGTCATCAGGAGGCATTAATTCCCAAAGTTTTATCAGCTGGGACCCTTGTATTTAGAATACCTAAATTTATGGGGGACACCTCACTCAAACCACCACAAACAGAAACAACAAAGAGCACAAGAACACCCATCCCTTTTTGTTACCACTGAGGTGTGGTAAATTAACAATCTTAAGAATTAGTACAAAAATCCTCTATATATGTATTTACTCCTTTCAAAATATTAATTGTAAATTCTTAAATCAAAGTGTCATTAATCATGTGGGGACTGCTCAGTTTCAGGTCATCAACAAAACAAAACATTTTTTGTCATTGCAATTTTATAGTCTTTAAAGGCTTTAGGATTCATTAGGCAATTTCAGTTGGAGTTTCCAGTTGAATTTCTATATCTCAAAATTATTTGCCAGTGTTTATTATGTGATATGATGTGATTGCTCTTGTCACTTCCCAGTTTATTTCTATTCATGGAGTCAATTATAGTTACCCCTTTAGGGCATCCATGCCCAGATTCCTCACTTAGACACATTCAACCTTTGATATCAAATCTTTTTCCTAATAGGTAGGTACCAGTCAATGTTTCCCATTGCTGCTTATTAGAAGCTAGACTTTCTGCATTGCATAAATGGTATAATGCTTTCAGATACTTTAGATTGCTTGTAGAGTCTCTTAGAAGCTGTATTTTACAGGTACCTGATTCTGTCCCAGAACTTTGGTTACAAAAACTGCAAGATGAAGCTACTTTCCCCTCTGGGGAGTGGGGCTGTAGGGTTTGGCTACTGATGGAAACCAGGTAAGCTGAAGAGGGCACATGGAATCCAGGAGTGGAGTAATATAATTCAAAGAAAATTAAAAAAGAGATTTTGGCACCAAAGAGAACTGATAAAGTATGTGGGGGGTGGGGGGAGGCATGGGTGTAATGTAGGAGTGGTCCCATTTGTTCTTAAGCTGACCTGTAGTCGGTTGCAGAATGCTTCGAGTCAAGGAGATGCTCTTGTATGCCAATAATAAATATTCCTTTGGGATAACTGATTAGTCTTGGATTTTTTTCACCACTGTAGTTTGGATTATGACTGTCCTACAAAAGCTCATATGTCACAGGTGGGCATTACAGAGAGATGATGGACTCTTTTAGAACTGAGATCTAGAGGAAAGGGTTTAGTAGCTGGGCATTCCTTCAAATTGTGTTACCATGTCACAGGAAATTTTTGCTAAGAACACATGAATAAATGTTTATCTATCCTAGAGAGGGGTCAGATGCCAGGCCAAAGCACACATGTTTACAACAAAATCAGTTTTAGGGAACAAACGAATTTATCGGGGTCACTTACAGAGCAGGGTAAAGGGTTTCATACAAGAGCATAGCTGACTTAAAGGCAGTTGCATGGATGAAAAACCCACCTCAGTCTAGGTGGGGACTCATGGGAGCTGCACCTCTCTAGTGCACAACAGGACTTACAGGCAGCTCAGCAGGGCAGGTCAGAGAGTCTTTTCCCCAAGAAGTTGTTCCACCTTTATATAATCTTAGGCAGGGGCTTGCAAAACCTTTTCCCTGGACTTCTTGACCTCCTGACGCCCTCTGCCCTTAATGAAGGAATGCTTCAATACAAAGAAAATTGCTACACAGCATTGGTCAGATTATGCTCCTCAACAGTTATTTAATATTCCTATCACTTTTGGGAGTGGTCCTGTGACAATTTAAGTTGTAGCTTTACCAGATATGTGGACTTCTTGAATCCCGCCTCCCTTCAGGGGGTAATATATCAATTTGGTGGAATTTCCTATACAACATACCCCCCAACCCATTCTTTTTAATTTCTTTTACTCCCTACCTCATGATGAAGTAAGGGATCTGTCTCTTTTGATGTACACTTCCTCAAAAATAGTCATTTCACCACAAGCCTAAATCAGTGGGACTGGCGGATAATGGACTAGAACCTCCAAAACTATTAGCTCAGGAAAGCCATTTCTTTTTGTTTATCTCAAGTGTTTTGTTGTAGAGATGGAAACCTTATCAGATCGATTACTTGATCTTAGGTCAGGCATAGGAAACAGACCTATCTTAGGCAAATCATAAAATAATAACAGTTAATGTTGCTTCTGCTGATGATTATTCACAAATGTGAAATCAAAATCATTTATGGTGCTTTTGAAGTCGTGGATAATCTAAACAATTTGTAATACTTCTTCAGCAATTTTGCCATATAAAGTGATAATATACCTATTGGTATTTGAAAGCATAAAAACAAACATTTTCTGTAAGATAGACATGTGAATAACTATATATTGTATGACTGTCATGACAAAAAAGCACAATTCTAATCCAGACCACAGTAGAAGTCAATGTTCCTTACCTCATTAAAGTAACATTTATATTGTCAAACCTATAATATATATATATATATATATATACATATCATCTCTAATCATTATTTCTCAGTAATCATTGTCAAAATTTTAGTTGATTTGAAATATGTTGGTCAATAAAATGACTGAAATTCACAATGTAAATCTACACTAAAAGTCACATAATGATAGGAATTCGGTTACATCTTCTTATAAAAGTAGAAAATTAATTCATTTCCTAATAGAAATAGATAATCAGTAACTCATGACTTCACAGATCAGCAAGGATTTATATTCATAGCAGCTTCTTCACATTTATTGAGTGATGGTCAATGCTTATGAGATCCAATAATGTGGGCAATTACATTACCTTCATCCTGTGTACGAGGATCACAGAACAAAGCAAAGATAGTTTCATAGTAGTACACATTAGCAGGCATTTGTGTACTAGGTCTTTGGAAAAGATGATGTTAACCTGTGCCAAATGAATAAATCTTTTCTTTTAAAAGTATTCCTAAACCGTAGCTTCTATGTGATTCCTTGTGCGAAAAACAAATATACATCCCACACTTGTGTGGGCTTATATAACTTCAGATTTAAATTTTGACTTTTTAATATCTTACTATCAGTTTCATGGCTACAAGGACCTAATTCCATTCTCATATTGAATTTCCATAGTTAACAGTGAGGATATTCAGGCTATATTAGGTTAGCAAATGTTTAGTAAAGCATGTAAATTTTATGTATGGCGTTTAGGATATGTCATGTCATGTATATATGCCAAAGAATATCAATAATAAAAAATGGTTTCATGGAGTTGATTGCACTAGGAAAAGAATCCAAACATGAGTATTCAAAACAATGCTATTTCTCTATTAAAAAAATAAGAAACAGAACCATTTTCTTTGATCTTCACACCAAAATTATCATCCCTTCAGTAATACAAACACATAGAACAAGAGTTCTATCTGTCACCATTAAATAATATGACTTAAAATGGCACTATTTTGATTTTTAACTATATTTAGTGTGTCATCATGAGCATTGTCACATCACAGCATATATCATGTTTATTAAAAAATGTAACTTTTTATCCTACCATATGGTAAGATCGTTGGCACACTTCAAATTTGTTTTCTAAGTTATAACAGTTTATAGTGAAATTTCTCAGTAAACATTTAAAACATCTTTTAAACAATATTTATTTACTTACTTGCAACTAGAGAGAGAGAGGAGGGGGCTATTGCAAATGAACCCCAGATGCATGGACCACTTTCGCCATTTATCTAGTTCTACGTGGGTACTGGGGAATCAAACATAGGTTGTCAAGCTTTGCAGGCAAGTACCTTAGATGCTGAGCCATCTCCCCAGCCCCTCAGTAAACTTTTATATTTTATTACCAATCTGCCAATGTTTGTTTGACATCCATTCTCTTCTGCAACATATTATCAGATGGAAGGAACTAACTTTATTTTATATGCCATTAAGACTCTGAGTACTTAAGTATATTAGTGAATAAACACCCAATCATAAAAATTAAGCATTATCTGAGTGTCCCAGAACTTGGAAAGCTGAAGTAGGAAGATCACTGTTGGTTGGAGGCCAGTCTGGGGATAAAGAATGAGTTTTAGGTCAGTTTGGGCTAGTGTGAGATACTGTCTTGGAAAAAAAAAATGTTAGAAAAAAAGTAAACATTATACTTAGAAAAATCACCCTAAAATAGAATTCAAAAATTAAAACTAAAGTAATGAAGAGAATGCTTTTGGATTTCTATCTTATAAAGGAGCGAATTTATATTGTCAAGTAATTTATGCTACATTTATATGAAGCTGCTATTGTTAAAAAGCATGTTCTCAACCAGGTGTGGTGGCACACACCTTTAATCTCAACACTCAGGGAGGAGGATCACTGAGAGTTCAAGGCCATTCTAAGACTACATAGTGAATTCAAGGTCAGCCTGAGCCAGTGTGAGACCCACCTCTTAAAAAAAAAAAAAAAAAAAAAAAAAGCGTATTCTCCCTCATATGTGCTTCCTAATCTGAAACAGCTTGAGTTGCAGGCATATCTGACAGGCAGCTTGAGGAACAGGTAGTAGGGATGGCAGGGTTTGGGAGAGGGGATTTATAGAGTGAAGGGAGATATACAGGAGGATAATGAAATCACCACCATGAATGTAAAACCAGAATAATATACATAAGAATAAATAAAAAAAAAAAAAAAAACTAAAGCCAAAATGAACTGGTACTATAGAAACCTTTCTCCTGGATATCAGACTAAAGATATAACCCTCAATAGAAGTATGGGGCATTATCTTATAAGAAGGGCCCTGGAGAGGGTGGGATGTCATCTAATCCTAAAACAATTGTCTCTGGCTTGTAAGACCCAGTTCCAGAAATCAGTCACAACCCCATTGACCTGTTGGTTACAGAGACCTAGAAGATCCTGAAAACAAGATCAGCTTCTGTCAAAGCACTTGACTACCTGCCTGAGGTAAAAGGTAAGATACTATTGATGAAGACACTACATGCTGCCAACACAGAGCATCTGGAGATCCCACTGGAATCTGGAAGGAAGCCAGTTCACAGATGGTCCACCATATAGTGCTAGAGAGCACTACATGAGCTGCTGGGAGAAAATGGCCAACAACAACATTGTGAGAGAGTAAGGGATGCTGTGATATGAAAACAACCAGCCTGACAAGATGTACACATCTGTGCAATAGTGACACCCAGCCTAGGTGGGAAATGGTTGTCTGATTGGCTAAGAGACCCACTCAGTGGAAAGGAACTCATAGCTGTTACTGGGAACCAAGTCAGAATCCTATCCTACAAAGACCAAGGTCATGTACTCCAATAACAAGCTCCTACTAGTCTTTGGCCAAAAAGAGAGTTTACAGCCAACAAAATGTCTCTTAATTAACTATGTCTATCCCCTTTAATCTATGCAGATCTCAGCCTCTGTTAGAGAATCTGTTTTCCTTTTCAAAAGGCAGCAAAAACTGAGGACCACCAAAATCTATCAACAAGGAAAGACAGGATAGCTGACTCCTGGTCATGAGATGATCCACTTCTCACACAGCAGCAAGACCCAGGGGAAACCACAGAGGAATTGGCAAGATGAGCAAGAGTTCTGCTTCCATGGTGAGCCTGACAACCTGCACCAGAGAGATGGTGATACATACTGAGGATATTCACAGCTACTTGCTTTCATGCAGCAGTGTCCTTGGCTTGCTCACACCATTGTTGGGCATTTTCCCCCAGCAGCTCAGGTAGCACTTTCTGACACCATGTGAACTAACCATCTGGGAATTGGCTGCCTTCTGGATTCCAGAAGGATCTCTAGATGTTCTGTGTTGGCAGCATGGGGTGTCTTCAGCAATAGGGTCTTACCTTTTACCTCAGGCAGATGATCAAGTGCTTTGTCAGAAGCCTGTCTTATTTGGGGGACCTTACAGGTCTCTCCAACCAACAGCTTGATGTGGGTTGTAATTGGTTTCTGGTACTGGGGGTTACAAGCCAGAGCCAACTGGTTTAGAGTTAGGCTTGTTCTCACCCTCTTCAGGGCTCTTCTTTCAAGATGATACCCCCTCCCCCCCCACACACACTCCTATTGATGGTTATATCTCTTAGTTTGCTATCAAGGAGGAAGGTTTCTATAATACCAATTTATTTTGGTTTTATATTTCTGTATATCTCCCCTGTCCTCCCATTTCCCTCCTCTCAATCTCTTCCATCCCTATTATCTGTTCCTGGGGTGGCCTGCCAGGTATGCTCCTGAAACCCAACCTGTTCCAGATTAAGAAACGTGGGTGAGGGAAAATATTTTTAATGGATGATCTGACATCCTTTGTTCAAAATTTGGCCTTAAGATCTACTAAGTGTACAAACCTGGGAAAAATAAGGAAATTTGTTGTGTGTCAGTTTCCCCAACTTTAAAAGAAAATGAGTTCCTTCTTAGAACTTTTTGTATGTACACTAAGAGATTAGAAATATCCTTACATCTACTCATAACTATGCAAAATGGTTGAAACTTGTGTATTTATTTAAGAAATTATTATCAGCAAGGTGTTATTCTAAGCATGTTATGTGTTTAAATTCCAACCTTATGTGATGAATGCTATTGATATCATTTTTAAGGCAAACAAGCCAGAGGCATTTGTCATTAAGTATCGCCTCACTCGGGGCCACTAAGATCTTACAGAAGTACCTTCAGTACTCAAGCCAAGACTTTTGCGTTTGTGGTACTAAACCAAGAGCTAGAATTTTAATTAATTCTATATATTCAATAATGAATCCTATTGTGGGTGCTGGGATGATAAGAGGTCAGCTGAAACGTGCTTGCTTTGAAAGGATGAAAATCTGATTTTGATCTTCAGTACTCATGTTAACATGATAACTGTATTTGCACATGCCTGTAATCCCAGTGCAGGGGAAATTTAGTCTAGGGGATTGCTGGGCCTCAGTTAGTAAGTCAGTCTAGTCTAGCCAACTTGGTAAGATCCAGGCATGTGCAAAGAAATTATTGCCCTGCTTGAAGATTTACTGAATACAATAAAGCCCTAGGAACTTAGGGAATTTTACCTCTGTTTTCTCATGCATAATATTGAAAGGGTTAACTGTAAATATCTGTATGTGAATGTAAGTTGTTCCTTGTATACTTCTCTCTCTCTCTCTCTCTCTCTCTCTCTCTCTCTATATATATATATATATATATACATTTTTATTTATATTATTCTGATTTTTACATTCATAGTATTGGTTCCATTGTCCTCCTCCCTGTCCTCCCTCTTCCAAAGGAACCCTCATCAATGGGGAATGTGGGTCATGCATTGTGGGGGTAGTCAAGAGTTCTGGAGGGTAGGCCCCAGTCTCTGTGCATAATGCCCCAACTTGTGACTCTGACAATCTTTCCACATCCTCTTCCGTGAGTTTCCCTGAGCCACATTGGGGTCATTTTAGTTCTGCTTCAGTGATGAGGTTTTGGGAGCCTCTGTGTCTCTGGATATCTGGCCTAGTTGGAGTTGGATGTTCTCTGTGTTTATCTCCTTCAGCCACCAAATGTGGGCTAGAAGAGAGCCAACACATATAAAATTTCTTCCAAAACATCTATGGTCATCCCTTCTATCTAGTACTAACTTCTCTCTCCGTTGGAGAATTTGCTTATCTTTTTTTCAGATGGACAACGAACTTGAAGGGAGGATCAGCTAATCACACCTCAACAGGGCCCCAGCTGAAACCATAGAACAACGCAGGGGAAGGGCAAGAATACAGTGTTCATGGCAATCACAATACTTACTTCATCTCTTAACACTCTTGCTCCCATAGAAACTCGGAGGAGGTTGTTGGCTTTAAGTAGTTTATCAATAAATGTTCTTGAAACATATATGAGAGCATACTACTATACAGATTCTCATGACCAATTTCTCTGGTAGAGCAAACCCAAGCACCTATAGCAAAATGGAAAGATATCCTCATATGTTCTGCTTACTAATAAGCTAATACTGTATAAGGCTCAAGTAACTAATCATAAAGTTGACATACATTCTGATTGTCTTTTAAAACTACCACCAGGAAGAAAATAAAATAGTGCATTCTTCTGGAATTCATTTAGAGCAGCTAGAAGACTTGGCATAATCTTTTTCTTTCTTTCCACTCTACTTGCAAATAAATGAATATTTTTAAAACTTTTTATATTAAAAATTTTTGTCTATTATTTATTTATTTATTTGAGAGTGACAGAGAGAGAAAGAAGCAGAGAGAGACAGAGAGAGAGAGAGAAAGAATGGGCACACCAGGGCCTCCATCCATTGCAAACAAACTCCAGATGTATGTGCCACTTTGTGTATCTGACTTATGTGAGTTCTAGGGAATTGAGCCTCGAACCAGAGTCCTTAGGCTTCACAGGTAAGCACTTAACTGCTAAGCCATCTCTCCAGGCCCTCTTTATTCTTTTCATTAAGTATGGTGATTAATATATTTACCTTTAATTACTTGTATAAATTAGAGTTTAAACATAACACTTGAAAAATAAAGCTGGGATACATAATTTCTTTTGTGTTTTAGTTCTGGCTTTTTTTATTTTCTTCTTCTTCTTCTTGAGATTCTCTTTGTAGCCCTGGTTGGCCTAGAACTCACTTTGTAGACCATGCTGGCCTCAAACTCATGGGCCGTCCTCTTGCCCCTGACTCCTGAGTGCTGGAATTACAGGTGTGTATTAAAGACAATAACAAGAATAAAAGGCAATAGAGGATGGTTAAGAAAAGAAAACAAAAAAATGGAGAAAAAGATGGTAATTAGAGAGTGTAAAATCAGATGACTATGAAAACTGAACAGATCAGTAATCACTACATATAAGGACTCAACTAAGAAGCAGGTAGTATTACATGAGATATGAGGCCATCATTTTTTAGATTATTTAAAATTTTTATTTAGTTATTAGAGGCAGTGAGAAATGGAGAGAGAGAGAGAGAGAGAGAGAGAAAGAAAGAAAGAGAGAGAGAGAGAGAGAGAGAGAAAGGGAGAGAATGGGCATGCCAGGGACTCTAGCCACTGCAAACGAACTCCACGCACATGTGCCACCTTGTGTATCTTTCTTTTGTGGGAACTGGAGAATCAAACATGGGCCCTTAGTCTTTGCAGATAAGAGCCTGAACCACTAAGCAATCTCTCCAGCCCAAGAGGCTATAAGTTTTGAGATACTTATGAATATACTTACTCAAAATACATAATGAACAAAAAGGTTTTAACAATAATGCATGGGGTAATACATACTCAGAGCACACTAACTATAAATAACTAATAATCAGTGCTAAGACATCCTTCAAGACATTAATAAGGATGAAGAATTGTTATTAAGGACATAATAATGATATGTGCTAGATACGAGAAAGACAGATAACTCAAATCCAGTCTTTAATAGCTTTACTTTAAAACAAAATATAAACTTATTACTTGATCTTGATAAAATTCATAATCAAATGTAGATTTTAATAATATCTCAGAACCCACTAATAGTTTGATTTTGTGGATAGGCAGAGTCATATATTCAACACTGACAGCATAGACTGAGGTCAACTAAAACAGATGCCCATATTTATGTATCTGTGTCTATATCTCTATTCCATTCCACTTCAGAATGCATGGATGTTTCATTGGGGTAAACAATACAATAGTCAGTTTAAACAAAATGGTTAATACCTTAGAAAAATAACAGACTAAAAACTCCAAGAAAATCAGAAAAGACCAATAATTATTATGTAAATTAAATAGATACATTAAAATTTAAAAAACCTTTTCTTCTACAAAGCACAAACAGGTATAATTATTACAGGTATTTTTTTAAAAGAAAACTTCAAGAATTTGCTTGCCTTTATGTCGCACAACTATATTAAAGGGTGGTTACAGACAAAAATGTTCTTTGAGTTATATTATACAGTTAGTATCATAATGTAAAAACAAAATATAAGGAATAAAACTCCATTATAAACCAATTTCACAAACAGTTGATATTCAAATGCCCTACACTGAATTTGAATCTAACAATTTTTTTTTAATTGAGAAAATTATTGTGGGAACATAATGAGGTTATTTCTGTCATGATTCTTAGGATCCTAGTCTAAATCTACCAACATAATAGATATAACAAACAGGCACATTTTTATTAAACTTGTGTATTTATTTATTTATTTATTTATTTATTTATTTATTTATTTATTTTTGGCTGGGAGGCAAGTCAAACTAGAGTTCAATCCAGGCCAAGGTGAACTGGAATTCACTCTGTAGTCTCAGGTTTCCCTCAAACTTTCATAGTCATTCTTCTACCTCTGCCTCCCGAGTGCTGGGATTAAAGGCATGCACCATCATGATTGGCCTTGAACTTGCTTTTCATGTGTTCCTATCAGTAGCTTCCTGTGTGGCTATCATGTTGGATGGTTTAATGATGGTAACTGACTTTAAAGATTATAGTGCACCAATCAATAGTATGTTGAAGCCCCTGCTCACATAATTTCTCATTTTCTTCAGAACAGTATGTACAGAAAATAAGATGAACTTGAGAACCTTTTCAAATCACTGAAAATTAGAAAAAAAAAAAAAGTGTTTTGATGGACTATTCCATGTCAATTATCCAAGCTCAGCAAACAGTAGAACTATCTTATGGTGCTGGCTTTTAGACTTTTTCTTCAACCTACTTGCCCATTTACTTCTTGGCTGATTCAGATTATGCAGTGTTACAGATTATTCTGATTATCCCAGTTACAGTTCATGAATATGCATAACAACAAATTTCCTAACATGCAGTTCTAGAGACAGATTCTTAGCAACAAGGACATTATACCTACACTGTTACTAATATGCTAATTTTGCCATAAAATCAAACAAGGAAATCTAACTTTATGTTTACAAATAAATGTGAAAAACAAATCTGCTGAAGCACATACATACAACTGTGTAATGAGTGAAATATTTTACAGAGTAAGGATACCTCCTGAGACCAAGGTGCATAGTCCTATAAAATTCATACTATAAACTGTGGGAGCATTAAGTGACTCAAGGATGAAGATCAGCTATGAGTTTTAAGCAGATGTGCTTTCATCTCTGTTCTGCATACCCCAGTGTTAAATTTCTGAATAATAAAGTAATCTGACATTGGGCACTGAAAAGTTCCTTATACTGACATTTTACTCTTTATTCTTTATCCCAGCAAGCAAGAAAGCTCACATGAATATAATCACTCAAAGCTATTGTGCATGAAATAGCATTTTTAAGAAATGAAAGATTCAAAGAAGTAGGTAAAGCCTTTGATACACTCACAATGTCACATACTACATGTATAGTGGTTTTTAGAAGTATTTGTCATTGCTTTGTAGTGCATGGCCTTTCTATGGGCCTATAAAAATAGGGATATTCTTACCCTACTTGCCACAATACTTATTAAGTCACCTGTTACAAACAGTTTAACTACTTTTTCTCTTTGAATGTGGGGACTTAATCATATTTTCTGCTCTCTACTCATATTCATTCACTTCATTGTTTTCTTCTCTCCTTTTTTCTTAAGTGCTTTATTGATTTAGAGCAACCAATATTACCCATAGTTTATAAATTATCCAAACTGAGATTGGTTGTGTCTGGTTCTTGCAGTGCATTGTGAGTGGCAGTTGGTACCAACTCCCAGATCATGGCTGTCTGTTTTGTTCTTCCTAGGCACTTTTCCTCATCCAACAAATGAATTTTCTTACAACCAAAAGATAAAGCAACCAGAAGATGGAATCAGTCTTGTCTTTGAGTTACAAGCTGAAAAAAAGAGATACTTCTAAGCTGGCTCAGAGGAGAAGTATAATCTGCACAGGGATACAAAATGAGTTATAAACCTGTTTGATTAAGACAATCAGAGTTTGTGGTTGTTGATAAGAGACAATCACCCATAAAATGTTCTGTTTCTTTCTTCTTCCTTTTCTTCTTAAGCTCCTATTTAGCATTTACCCTGATGTATACACTTGTGTGATGTGTCAGAGATCCAGGGATTTGATGAGGTCCAGACTATCTTTATGAGCTACAAGATAGTATCAAGTAAAGGCAAAAGTTACAACTAATGTGTTCTGATCAATGCATTCAAGTGTTATCACTCTGGACCTGTATGCAAGAAGGAAGCAACCTGGAAATAGTCATGCTGATCAGTATGTAAAAGGGAGGGGAGATTCATCTTGAAGGGAAAATGAAGAAAGTCATTTACTTGACATTTGGTGTTTCAACCAAGGTTTCACAAGATTTCTATATATTAGGACAAATGCTAAATTAAATGAGCTTTCCGCCATTCCTGATTCACTACTCCTCTAAATCTCAACATTCAATGTATCCAGTTTTTTTTTTTTTTTTTTTTTTTTTTTTTTTTGAGAGAGAGACAGAGACACTGGGAGAGGAAGTCAGATAGAGATGGTTGCGCCAGCAGTCTCTCAGCCTCTGTGAATGAAATCCTGATGCATGCGCCCCCTTGTGGTCAAGTGCAGCATTGCGCCCTGCGTCACTTTTGCATCTGGCTAAACGTGGGACCTGGAGATTGGAACCACTGGACATTGGAACGAGTGTTCTTACACTTAGGAGGCAGGCTCCTTAACTGCTAAGCCATCTCTCCAGCCCTCCAGTTCTTTTTTTTTTTAAATCAGCTTAATGTCTATTAAGTCCATCCATAATCTTTCATTCCAGCATGTCAGAAGTTAGTATGGGTCACAATCTCTCGTCATGATTGCAGAAATAGTCTTATGAATGGTCTCTGTGATAATTCATCACTACCAAGAATTTCAAAAATCAACTGGAGCGCTCACTACCAAATAAAACTATATCTAGAAAGTTCTCATTGCCCTCACTTTAGTGAGGAGGCCTCTTTATGCTATGATTCTGCCTTCCTCACTAATGTCATCTTAGGGGCCACTTCATAATACATACAGTCTAGCCATACCAAATTTCTGCTTAATCCAAAAATTCTATTTGTCACTCAGCCATGTTCTTTGATTTCTGTACACATCTGATGCAAATAAAATGTAGAGCTTCCAAGTACATGTTATGCAGTTCTCTAGTCAAAAGGCGATGGATGAAGTTGAGAGCCATGGCCATGAATGGCTTTGCCAGCTACACTGGGAAGTCTAGAAACCAGAAACTTCTGAATATTCCCTAGGATGTGTTGCTATCTCAGCACCAGGTTCATACAAGTTATTTATTGTTAATTACAACCATATATATATATATATATCTCAATATATCAAGTATATAGTTTGTATGACCACATCATGTGTTGTTACCATTATTTCCATCTTCTCTACCCACTTTCCTCTCAGGGCCCTCCTCACTTGGATTGCTGGTATTCCCCTTGGGGTTGTGGGTTATACCTTGTGAGAGCAACAGTCATTCATTGTGGTGGTGGGGGGTTATGCCTCTGGATATACCCTCCCAACCTCTGGCTCTTATGCTGTCCCATCTCCTGCAAAATTCCCTGAATCATGGTGGGTGTTTTTTTAAGTCTACTTCAGTGTTGAGCTCTCAGGATCTTCCAGATTTCTGGTTTGGTATGTGTTGAGTATCCTTAGTGTCTGTCTCCTCCCCCCAGGTGCAGGTTGTCAGACTCACCATGGCAGCACCACTCTTGTTCATCTCACCAGTTCCTCTGTAGTTTTACCTGGGTCCTGGCTAATATGTTAGGAGTGTTATATCTCCTCTGTTCTTGCTACCTTCTGAAAAAGAAAATCAGATTCTCCAACAGAGACTGAGGTCAGCATAAGTTACATGGGATAAGCATTGTCATTTTAGAGAGATGTTGATCAATGTGGCTCCTCATTACTAGAAACAAGTTGCTTCTTTTGTGAGACACTGAATTAAACTTATATACCACCTATTTCTTTTCCTTGGCTCCCATACTCTGGAGGTACTATAGAATTGTTCTTATGGCTTCAGGACCAAGTATAGACATGTAAGGACTTCTCCTATGTCATAGATGCCCAGATTTTTTCAAATTAGAAGTTCTATGGAGATTCTATGAAACCTAGTATGGCAGCTTGAATGTAATTGGCCTTAGGGATTTTTGATTAAGATTAAACTTCCTACTAAGTCTCCAGGAGACAGAACCCTGCTGGAGGAGGTGTGTCACTGGGGGCAGATCTTGAGTCCAGACCTACTAGATGTATTCTGAGCCTGCTCAAGTGCTATTTGTCCTCTTTTCTCTCTCTGCTGTGTATATAGATGAAGTGAAGGTTTAAACTATGCACAGGTATATGAAGAAAAGCCTTGTATCCGAAGAGCTGCATGCAAAAGCACAAACATGTAGTGAGAAGGCATAGTGTGGATGTGTAGATGGATGCAGAACCTGAGAAGAGAATCAGTCCATCACACCTCGCCAGGGAACTAGCTGAAGCCATAGTTATTGGGGAAATGAGCAAGAGCATTGCTTTCTCGGTGAACCTGGTATCAGCACAAGGGTGAAGGAGATAGACACAGAGAACACTCAATTTCTACCAAATCAGATATCCAGAGACACAGAGACTCCCAAGTCCTTGTCAGTGAAATAGACCTAAAGTGAACCCAACATGGTTCAGGGAAATTTGCAGAAGAGGGGGCAAAAAGATTGTTAGAGTCATGAGTTGGGTCATAGTGCACAGAGACATTGCCTCTCCTGCATAAATGATGGCTACCCCCACAAAGCAAGACCCACAATCTCCATGGGAGGAGGACTGGGAGAAGGCTAACGATGGTACCATTATGGCTGTATACACATTATATATATATATATATATTCATATTTGAAAAGTAAAAAAAAAAAACACAGTGTGGAGAGAGTAAGGCACTTGTGGGGTTCTGGAATTAATACTCAGCAGACATGAGTTTGTCAGATGTTTTGTTTTGCTTATATTGTATACCTCTATTTCACTTGGCTCTAAAGGAACCTACAAGAGAAGTAAGCCGGGCGTGGTGGTGCACGCCTTTAATCCCAGCACTTGGGAGGCAGAGGTAGGAGGATTGCCGTGAGTTCGAGGCCACCCTGAGACTACATAGTTACTTCCAGGTCAGCCTGGACCAGAGTGAAACCCTACCTCGAAAAAACAACAACAGCAACAACAACAACAAAAAACCAAAAAACAAAAAAACAATAAAGAGAAGTAAAGTTCTATTTCAACAGAAAAGTGGGTGATAAAATGGTAACATAGACGTAGACTATAGAGAGTACAGAGGACAAGCAAACTCCATGGAATGTGAGGTGATGGTTCTAATAAAGTCCCTTTGGGGCTCTGGGGCTCTGAAGTAATTCCAGAAGCATGTGTTTAAGGCTCAGTAAGTGTTAAAGCATTGTTGTGATAATTAAAACCATTGATGCACTGCAAGTGCCTCACAATTGAGTGTAATTATCTAAATTGTAGAGAATGAGGAAGCAATCTAATTGATTTTTTACAATGCTCTGATGATACTGAATGATGGCATTCCTTATCTAAGTAAGTGGTTTAGAGCAGGTATCACTCATGTGGGTCAACAGAAAACCACAGAGATAAAGACATGCAATAACTAAAACAATAAACCTATCCCCTTTACCTGTATCATTTGCACAGCCCTTGGAATAAAATAAACTTTGTAATACACATGTAAAAGAAAGAAACTAACTGGAAGAATTTTAGAGTTTTAGGGAATGTTTTATCCTACAAGGTAAATTTCTTTTAAGATTGCTGTAATAGTATCTTTTATATGGACAAAACTGGAGTTAAGAACTTAAGGAAAAATCACTTGAGTGTAGGATGCTTATAGATAAATGTTTATTGAGCTAATTTTCATATTGTATCTCATTTGATAATTATGGCATTCCTATAAAATATTTTGTAATTTTAAGGCATTATATTACTTAAGAAAGAACTGGCTTTGCAAGTTTATATTACAAAGCTACTTCATGAGGCAGATTCTTAACTGGATTCTCCAAATCCAGTGAATTTTCTACAACATCATCTGTCCACTGAAGAGATGAGTATGTTTCATATTTACCAATGTGCCTTGAGGAAGAAATGCTCATTATAGGAGAATATGGAATATGGACATTTTTTTGTGTGTCAAAAGTATGAGCAAATATGTTTGATTCACTACCATACTTTTAATCTTTATAAAAATTCTGCACACCAGATTATATGATAAATGAAGCCAGAGGAAAGAGACTTTGCATACATTTCATTTTAGATTTAATAATTAGACCCTAGGGACTGAAGTAATGCAAAAATCAGAAAAAGATGGAGGCATTCAGAAAAAATAAAGCCAGAAATAGCTGATCCATTCATTCCTTATACAATGCATATCCGTTTCTGGAGTCCTTCTTCTCCAAAGCTATAGTGAATAAATCTGTTTTAAAATTAAAGCCTCCTCTGTGGTATTCGGGATTATTATAGATACTTCCAACTGTAGCCTTCCCTTTTCAAGTGCAATTCCCCCTTCCATTCACAATTTTCTTTTGACCTTGGGAGACCACATCTCATGGGCTCATTGAATCAAAGCAGCCCAAAAGGATATGATGGACAGAAGCAAGGAAAGCGGAGATAAAATCTAGGAATCAAATGTTAGTGATTTAGAAATGCAAACAAATTTGGCCTCTATGACATTAAATTAAATTATATTTTTAATATGACTTTTTCATGAGTATGAGAAGCAATTTAATGGCCTTGGTTAAGCATTCTGAGTGGAACTAGAAGTGATGTTAATGAATTAAATATGAAGTTTTGCTTAAAATGAATTCATTCTTCAAAATGATACTTAGTGCTTTTTTTTTAAATAAAGTACTACATTCAAGTAACTGAAATGAGCACAAGATAGGTCTTAATGGGCTCCTAAGCTAATAGCATAAGTCCATAAATGACTTATAAATGCTCATAAAAGTCTCCAGATAATTCATCTATGTAATGATAGCACAAGATGATGTCTGATAAACATCAATTTAATGTTTTTCTCATAATTTCTCTAAGTATTAACCATCACTTAGATACCAGAACAAGTCTTGTTAAATGGAGCTTTTATTTAAATGTGAATATTATAAAAAATAGACATTCCTTGAGTGATTTAATGGCTGTCTTTCATGTCAATCAGAAAGTTTTATTTATAATAGTTGTTATTATTGACATTTTCCAGAACTGACTACTTATTTATAATGGGAATTCTACTGATATTTTACAGGACTATTTATAGTAACAATAACAGTGTCATGACTTTAAAAAAATGCTAAAGTCAAATACAATGGTAAAAATATGTAGAGGAACCCCTGTACACTGCTGGCGAGTATATAAATTGTTATACTCATTATATACCAAACAGATTTCTCTCTCTCTCTCTCTCTCTCTCTCTCTATATATATATATATATATATATATATATATATATATATATACACATATATATACATGTTACAAATAAAATAGTTTGAAGGGATCCAAGTGACTATTTATGATACACCATGGAAATTACTCAAGCTCAAAATATACCCATTAACCCATCTCATTCAGTTTGTGTATGTGTGTGTGTGTAAATTACTGGAACAGGTACTGGAACAGTACTTAAGATCGTAAGATGTCTGTCATCTTGTATTTGCTGCAGCATTTTTCATAGTTTTCAAGATAGAGAAACAGCCTAGATGTTTGTGTATTAATGAAGAAAGAAATTGTATGAGTACATATGTATATTATAAAACATACGCTAATATACAATCCAGTATCTATAAGAAAGGTAAATATTTATTTGTGCCAATGTGTATGAATGTCTTGAACATTATGCTTAATAAAATAAACCAAATGCAGACAGATAAAATATTTTGAAATTCAATTCCTGAGTTACATTTGGAGTATAACAAAAAAGAAGTGGAAGTTATAGCAACAAAGCACAATGGTGGCTACCAGCAGTGAGGTTACAGATGAGACATTAATCAAGGGGCATAGGCTTTCAACCCTAGGAAGAACATGGTCTCATATCCACAATCCTCGCTCTAGTTGCTAATAATGCACTGCATATGGAAATCTGATGGAAGTCAATCTCAAGCCTTCTCTAAAAGAATTATAAGAAGCCCCTTTAACCATAAAAAATGGAATCAGGTGGGTTAATGGATATATGATAGGCTTGCTGTAACATAAAAAGTCACTTGGGTGCTGTTGTAGTCACGTTCGCATTGTTGGCAGAAAACACCTGACCAAGAGCAGCTTTGGGGGGTGGGGGACAAAGGTTTATTTTGGCTTATAGACTCAAGGGGAAACTCATTGATGGCAGGGAAAAATGATAGCATGAGCAGAGGGTGGACATCACCTCCTGGCAACATCAGGTGGATAACAGCAGGAGAAGAGTATGCCAAACACTGGTAAGAGGAAGCTGTTTATAATACCCTTTAGCCCACCTCCAAAAATACACTGCCTTCAGGAAGCTTTAATTCCCAAATTGCCATTAGCTGAGGACCTAGCATCCAGAACACCTAAGTTTATTGGGGACACTTGAATTAAACCACCATAGGTCTCTTCAAACTATTTTATTTGAATTGAATCATGAATAACTGTGTGAATAGAGAATGGTCTTTAAAAATGAATCTATGTAAGACTGGCTTCCAGCTATTCCAACACAATATCATAATCTCTTATTTTCCTTTTGTTGATATTTTTAACCATTATTTCTGTGTTTGCAACTTTTCTCCTTCCAGATGATAATACTTTTAAGTCTGAACTTTTTTTTTTTGAGGCAACCCAACAGACTGACCTTTTATTAATCTATTGCCTTAAGTCTGGATTTCTGTATCTGTACAACCAGGCACCAGCCAACATCTACCTAAAAGTGTGTCATAAATGTCTGTTTGGGGACTTGAAAGGAGATAATGGAGTTTGTATCACTCAAATCCAAGCAGGTTTCCACATATCTCTCTATCTATTCACTTTAATAATAAGTGTCAATAAGTAACTTATGCTGCTCTGACATTTGCCCAGTAATTAGGAGCATTATTTAATTATTCCCTTTATAATAAATATTACCCTTTTTTTGTTTGTTTGTTTTGTTTTTCGAGGTAGGTCTCACTCTAGCCCAGGCTGACCTGGAAGTCACTCTATATTCTCAGGGTGACCTCAAATTCACGGTGATCGTCCTACCTCTGCTTCCCGAGTGCTGCAATTAAAGGTGTGCAACACCACACCTGACCTTTTTATTTCATTTTTTATTTATTATTTATTATTTTTTATTTTTTGAGAGAGACACTTCATTTTTAACTTTATTCACACCTTCCATATCTATACACAATGTATCCTCTCTCACTATTCTTCTTTGTGCTTCTTCCCATCATCTTCTACTGGACCCCTTCTATTTTCCAAGTAGTCAACTAGTCCCTCTTTTATTTGATTTTTTTTTCTTTTTTGTTTATTTTTATGTATTTGAGAGGGACAGACAGAGAGAAAAAAAGGCAACAAGGGAGAGAGAGTATGGGTGCACCAGGGCCTCCAGCCACTGCAAATGAACTTCAGATGCATGAGCCACCTTGTGCATCTGGCTTACGTGGGTACTGGGGAATTGAGCCTTGATCCTGGGTCTTTAGGCTTCAGAGGTAAGCGCTTAATTGCTATGCCATCTCTTCAGCCCTTATTTGATTTTCTTTTGTCCTCATATTATGTAGGTTTTATATATGCAGCAACAGCCACTGAATCATAAATGCAACAGCTAAATTATGTCTATGAGACAGCATTCCAAAGCACTCCTCCTATCCTTTGGCTCTTACATTCTTTCTGATACTTCTTCTGCAATGGTCCCTCAGTCTTGGAGGGTGTGATAGAGTTGTCTCACTTAGTGATGAAATCTCCACTGTCAACTTTTTTTTCCCCTAAATATTGGTGATTTTGAGTAACCAGTATCTGAAAGGAGAAGGTTTTCTAAGCAAAATCGGGGGTGACATTAATATATGGACATAAGTATAAATATTTAGAAGACAGTTTTGTGGATGTTGTATATGCATTGACCAACAAAAACGTAGATTTCCTCCTGCCCCTCTAGGTCTTGTGATCTTCCCAGCTATTGGCTTTTGACTAGATTTCAATACCAGGTATTGATTCCTTCTTGTGTGTGATACAGGCCTCAAGTCTGATCAGGGAACACTTGGTTTTGCCCCACAACAGACACGCCACCATTGTACCAACTGGCACATCTTGCCTGGCTGGTCAGCAATATGCTATTCTTATGAGCTGAAAAAATACTATTATTATCATCAGTACTGAATTAGCAACAAATGACAATGAGTTTAATGATATTAAGCAAATGGATCAAAATGACATTATCTGTGCTGAGCATACATTCTCTGCACTCTAAAACAAACATGCTTTGTTAGGACATGTCTTCCTTCTTTCCTTGATGTTCCATGGATTCTGTGCATTTTATCTGAATGTGCATATTTTTGTGAAGCATAAATGACATGGGAGTTTCCTCTCATTTTGAACTATATTGTGATTTTTATGATACAGTCTGACCTATAAAGATGGCTTAACAGTGAAGGTGCTTGCATACAAGGCCAAAGGACTCAGGTTCTATTCCCCAGGATCCATGTAAGCCAGATGCACAAGGTGGCACATGTATCTGAAGTTTATTTGCAGTTGGATGCCCTGGCATGCCCATTCTTTCCCTCTCTCTCCCTCTTTCTCTCTATCTCAAATAAAATAAATGAATCAAATATTTAAAATATTAAAAAAATGATACAGTCCTACTCAAACTAAGTACTTACAAGGACATCAATAAAGCCCCACCCCAAACAAGATAATGTATTCAACCATACTACTTTCTTTTACTATAATTTTTATTTATAGCTAAACGGTAATCACAAGTACTGCTTTTATTCAATTCTGGGGATTACACTACATTTTTTTTTTCTTTTCTCTCTTTATTTTAAGTGCATATGTGTACATGCATATGGAAGCCAAAGGTCAATATCCACTGTCTTCATCAATTGTTCTACCCCACTTTTCTGGCATGGTGTGAGGGTGTGAGTGATGTGTATGCATGTATATGTGAGATGCATTCACAGGTGTGGAGGCCAGAGAATGTTGGTCCTGCTATTTCTTATCCATGCATTTCCTTCAGATGGAGTCTCTATGTGAACATGGAATTCTGGTTTTTCTCATGCCTCCAGTGAGTGTCTCCTCCACACAGGATTGGAGTACCAGATATGCATGGTCCTGCCCAGATGTTTAATGAGGTGCTAGGGGATCAAAACAAGGCATGCTCTGGTGCTGTCACCATGCATGTGGCAAGCATGTGAGGATTATGACTACACACTGCTTCACACAAAATGTTTACATGAGTGTTAGAAATTGAAATCCAAGTTCTCAAGCTTGTGCAGCCTGTGTTTAACAAATAAGGCACCCCCCCAACCTGGATAGCTCTAATCTCGAGCTCCAAGATCTAACCCAAGAATTTTTTTTTTTCATAAGATATTGCAGACTATAATTGATCTAAATGTCATTGGTGACTTCTAGCCTATAATAATATACAATGAATATACTCACAAACACAGTAGACAGTAAGCAGGAAAAAAATCTGTGGGATTTCTAAGCAGTATGAATATTATTAAAACACTGAAATCTACTCAGTGATGACAACATGTTTAATCATTGGTAAAGGTATTTTTTATAGAAGTTGTAACTTGCTCTTACTGGAATGTAATTTTACCAACGTTGCCTTTTTTTGAAAAGATCTCCAACCTTGAATTCTCTTAATTATTTAAATATATACCACACATATCTCTGATGACATGCTGATGTAAATATTTACAAAAGCACATTGATCATATTTCACAAATGCATCCAGAAAGATGGCATCTTCTTTTTGACATATTCCAATCTTAGTGAGCAGTGTATGCAGAGGGAACTCCACAGGCATTTGGTTTCAATGCAATCATTTGTAACCTGTTTGGATAATTGAACTGTCAACGTGGACCCAGTCAGAATCCCTGGCCATTAGACATTTGTTTGCTTTGTGGTTTTCAGTGCTTCTGTTTTAATACTCCTTGTTAGTGCAAATAGCACTGTCTCAAAACTACTATTATGGAGAAAAAAATAGTGTTACACATGGGGATAGACTGCCAAAATAGTGGATATGTAATTGAAATGATAAGTCATCTGTCACCAAATCCAACATATCAGTTTTATTTCTTTAACCAGAAATCTCCAGACTGACTTTCTTATGCTCCAGCTGTCTTTGTTAAGCATAAATATTTTAGATTTTAATTTCTCCATGTGTAGTATATTGATGTTTTATAACCTGATTTGTTCCAGAATGCAGGCAAAAGGCATTCACAGTTGGATGGAAGGATAATGCATTCGTGTAATTGTAAGAATTATTTATGCTTCTCTTGATGGTGGATGTATTCTTTACACAAAGCACAGCTAAATATATTCCATAAAGATGCATGTTCTCTGTTGACACCAGCATGCCAAAATGTTTAAGAACTTTCAGAATCAAAAATTGAACTGCTGCCGAGTGAGCAAATATGGATTTTCATGTTCCATGAAGAAAAGAAACAATACAGTTATAACTTAACTTCATCAACTTATATGGAAAACAAATGAGACCTAAATTTATCACAGAACAAACATTTTTTTCAGTTTGAATATATATATATGTAAATTTATATTTATAATAGAATTTATGTATATTATATATATACATGGTGTAAATAAAATGGTATATATAAAGAGATAGATAGATAGATAGATAGATAGATAGATAGATAGATAGATATAGATAGATAGATAATCCTTAGAATCAGACAGGACTGGATACTTTAAAATATACTGATATTAGAAATAATGTTTGTACTAAGACTAATGTGCTCAAGTAAACTTTGGGGAATTTTGTTTTCATTATTTTAAATGATATTTAGAAGATAATAGCAGAACTACAAGATAATGAAAACTCAGTCCATTTTTTCTGCAGGTTCTTAAGAACCTTAATAAGCATCTCTACTCCACATCTTGCAATGTAGTGACCCCGAACCACCTTTAAGAAAAGTGATCTCCTACATTACTCAAGAGTACAGCTGGGTTTTAGGCTGGGAAAACATTCATGAAAATTTTATGTAACCAATCTCTAGAGCATGGAACGTGCATAATACCTTAGTACCAATGAATAATACATATCAGTTTCCATACTCACCATGTTTTTATATTTCATCTTTAAACCTACTTATAGAAAGCTTCCCATAAACTCATTATGCTGGAAACATAAGATGGTGACTCTGTTCCTGACAGAAAATAACAAAATGTCCTGTGTATTAATATGTAACCAGCCATACTTAGTGTGACTTGCAACCAAAATATGAAGATAATCAAAACATTGACTAAAGATTTCCTGAGTATCTAGTGTTCACAGCCCTCATACACTATAGGAAATAGATCAATTTGTTAAAATAAACTCTGTAAAGTAATGTATATATATATTGATTATATAAACTTTACCAATATATACATAGCTCAGATCATCACATTGTACCTCTTTGAAGATATACAATTTTTACTTGCAATGAATAACTTAATATAGCCAAAATATTTTTAAATGTTGAAAGTATAATATAGTGAAACAGGTCTTAAACTTCAGAGCCAGACTGAGGAAAGCCAAGTTGAGAAATTACAGACAGAAATGTATATATGTAAAAATGTATAATTATTCTAAGTTTATGTAATGTTATGTGGGGAGGAACAAGAACACTCTAGGTTCAATCATTTATGCAAAACCACACAGATATCACTGTAAGATTTATTTAGCAAATAATATAAAAGAAACCCAGCCAAGAATAAGGTAAGAGGGGTTGAAGTCCAGTAAAATAAGGACCAAGCTTCCAAGAGCCCTATGTAATTGCACACAAAGTATACATATTCCCCCTAGCATCAAATAGTGGGAATGTATGTGTGTATTATCCACCAAAGAATCACATTTCAGATACAGTGTGCCAGATTTTTACTGGTGACATGCACATGTATCTTCACTTATTATGTGCCCAAATTCAATAGTTGCAGGAGGATATTTGGTGGTCAGCACAAAACCATATTGTATACACTATCTCAATTCTGGAGATCTTGGAAAGACTTCTGAAATTCCAATTTATAGTCATTATCCAAGATCCAGCCTTACAAGTAGCCTGGCCTGCATTATTCCTTATTTTTATTTTTTTGCACAAATAATATCCTAAGACTTAATAAGTAAATATTTTATGATAATAAATAATCCACATGTGTGCTTTAAAAATAATAAATATAGATATTTTTATGCAACACAATGATTTTCTTCATCTTGTTAATGCAAATTTTGTGCTCAAATATGAACCCAAGCCATTAGGCATTGTAAGCAGGCACCTTTAACTGCTGAACAATCACTCCAGCCCCAGTTTTACTGCTTTTGAAAACAGAGTCTAAAGAAGGCCAAACTGACCTCAAACTTTCTATGTAACAAAGGATGACCTTGAATTTCTTGATCCTCTTTCCTCCAATTCTGGAGTGAAATTTTAATGATTTTTAATGACAGCTTATATGACACCTGATTTGCAACATACCTAAAAGCTTATTCTTTGGTCTACCCCACTAACTCAAAGTCCTATCAATCTTCTGCTGTCATATACAGTGATATTCAGTATTCAAGTCAAGGTCAGGGCTCAGGAGACTTGTATTTTTCTGTATAGATGTGTGGGACAAGGGTGAGATTATCAGTAGAAAAAAAACTGTAAGTTCCTATAAAATCTTCTATTCTGATTTATCTTCAATTGTATAGTATTTCACTTGTTATATATTAATTAATATTCATCCTCAGTTAATTTCATGGATGAGGAAATTGGATTCCTGGTTTTACTCATTTTAAATATTTCCCTTGGTATTGAACCTTTATTATCATGCACCCAGGAAGTTCTCATACAAGAGGCCAGGGAGGTAATTTGTTCTTAGCTTTGTTTTATTTCACAGTCCTGAATTTCTATGTCCTGAATTTAGACTTAGAGCAATGCTTCTCAGCAGCAAAGAGTAGATCTAACTTTGTCGAGAGGTTTGGAATGTCTCACTGGCAACTTCTTTCTATGATTATCTTTAAGGTCTATTCCAATGCATTATGCTGCTGGAAATGGATGGATTTCCAAGTCTTTGCACCATGCAGTTTTTTTTTTTTTTTTTTTTTTTTTTTTTTTTTTTTTGCTTACAAGTACTTCACAGCCTCCAAAGGCTCAGCTGTGTAAAAGAATTTATAAATCTGGGCCATTGAAGTATGCTTGTTTCACGATGGTCACATCCTTTTTTTATCTTGTAGAAGTAGTGGCTGAACCTTGGAACAAAGAATATATTCTGTACTACACTTGGGAATCTCTGTCATTTTTTCTCTTTTTAAATTTTTAAAATTTCTTTATGAATGGGAGATAAAGAGAGGGAGGGAGAAGAGAGAGATTTAAGAAGGTCCTGAATGAATGAAACCTTTAGTTCCAGGCTTTGCAAGCAAGCAGCTTTAACTTCTGAGCCATCTCTCCAGTCCCATTTTTTTTTTCAACATTATGGTCACACTGGTAATGAAATAACGACCAGTGTTGATAAGTCCACAAAAAGAATATTTGTATGGTTTACTTTCCACTTGCCTACCATCAGTAGCATGTTTAAGCCCTCTTAAAATAGACTAATTATCTTAAAGTTCTATTTTACTAAGACTACAATCAGGCAGAGTAATGCCTGGCTGTTGGGCTTTGTCATTAGAGTATGTCTCCAGGAAACATTTCACTGGGAGACACATTTAGTTAGGGTTTATATACATCGATACCACCACCAATACAATGTCTACCTCTTATCTAGTGTCCTCATTGTACCCCAGTAGCTTTCATATGTTCTATATCCTTCGTACTATTATCTTTGATGTCCATCATATGATTTTAGATTCCCTTGAAGCTTATGCATCTTTATGGGAACATAGTGAGAAAGGAAGGAGTACTAATCACTGCGTAAATTAACTTGTCACCATCATTGAATTTGACCTCTCGGTCAAGGATACATTTGCAAATGCAGTCTTTCCACAATGCTTCCATGCTAACCCATGTGCCGGAGCTGGACTCTTCACTATGATCTTGTCCTAGATCTATAAACCCATTCCTTGCCACTGAGGATTTGGCTCGTGAGTAGTCATTGCTCCAATTGTCCGCTTTCCTGTCCATTGCTTCTCAGCTCCTTCCTTTTCATGTACTGATTGTTGCATCTGGAGGCACCATCTCCAACCTGCTGATACTTTTGTTTATCATGACCTCTCCAAGGTAACTGTCGGTTATCACAGTCTGAGTCTGATCAAACCACTCAGTTTCTCTACCACACACACATCATGACAATGTCTATCCTCCTTTTGGTCATAAAACAAACACTTAATCTGAACTCTCAGCTAAACATTAAGTCCCTTAAATGCAGCTTTAATTTGCTGATTTTTTTTTTATTTCCAGCACATGTGTAGACTGTAACACAAAATAGGGCTCTCAGACATGCTTACTAAATATATCATGAGTATTTAAAGATATCCAAGAGACATTTCCCTACTTGATCTGTGGAAATTGGGAAAGCTAAGATTAACTGGAAAAAAATATATATATATTACAAAATGTAATCCTTTAACCCAGCTATATCTGACTGAATCTTCAAGGGACAATTCCTTGGATTCCATAAAACTCTCCAATGGAAATACAAAAATTACCATGAGTGACTAAAATAGAATTCACTGATATTAAAACTTTAGGTTAAGATAGTTTGTTTTAGTTGTATCCATTTGAATTGCTAAAAGTTACTAACTTATTCCATCTCCCTTTCTCTCCTTCAATAAATGGTAATACCTTACAGCATCACCACTGCACACTACTATTCTACACTGATGACGGGCAAGCCTTTTGGGGTTCTACTTCAAATACCTCTCTTTGGCAAAGTAATTACTACAATGAAAGTCAAGTAAAAAGTGCTTGATTATGACCTTGAGCTTCTCAATTCCATCTTATCGTGAGCACCTTTTGAATATTCTACAGACACGATCACTTAATCTTTGTCATATTAGATGTATTACTTAGCATAGTGCTTTAAGGAGATTCTATATAATTACCAGGTTCCAGGTATTGTGATATACTTTTGTCAAGAAAAACTGATTCTTAATTCATCATAGTATTTACATGTGTATATTACTGGTTTGTTGAAAAAATGAGCTTATTTTCTTAGGCAGGAAGAGTGCTCTATGAATATAGGTCCAGCATTTGTAAGGCTATGAAAGAAAGACTGAGTTTGAGGTCAGTCTATGTTACATAGTAATACTATCTAAAATAAAAATAAAAAAGAAAAAAACTAAAGAACAATAAAAGTTGCTTTGCAAAACCCTCATAATAGAAGAAAAAAGATGATGACATCCAATTAAAAGAGAGACTAATGGAGAGAGGGAGGGGATATAACTGAGAATGGAGTTCTGAAGGGGAATGCGGGGAGGGGACGGAAATATCATGTTTTTTTGTATGTAAGTATAGAAGTTGTCAATAAAAATTTTAAAAAAGTTGTCAATGCACATATGTAAGTAGAAGAACTGATTTCAGGGAGGGGAATGTCCTAAGCGAGGCCATGGGAAGAGAATGCATACAAGAAGGGCAGGGGGAGGATCAATCTAAACTCAAGATATTGTGAATAAGACATATGTATTTTTTTTTTTTTTTGAATAAGGCCACGTCTAGAAGCTGTAGACTGTTACTAGAAAAGTTTCAGTGCTTGGGATGGAATACCTTCCAGTGAGATGTTGGCCAAGGAGATCCCGGTAGCCTCCAAAACATTAAAGGCTCTTGCCAAAGCCCTTGGTTTCCCTAGAGAAACAGATAGTAAGATCCTATTGCTGAAGACATCTCATGCCTGAGAAGCATGGTCACTGAGAAAGCAACCTGGTGTGGAGCAGAAAATCTTCTCCCTGTAGACCAGCCAACTGAAAGCTGGAAAAAGCTGCATTGCACGCAGCGTATGGGAGACAGAAGTCATCTACAGTGAAAACAGTGGATGTTGAATATTCAAGCTTGGCCAGACAGGCCCGATGACTGAACAGGTGCAATAGTGGCATGTCTAGTCTTGGGGTAACCAACTGCTCCGTAATTGGACTGAAGGCCCTCTCTACGGGAGGGAATACATACCTGGTACTGAAAAACCGAAGTAAAAGTCTTTGGTAGGTGAGGTCATGAGCCTTAGGGGTTTAAGCCTGCTCCCATCTGACTAAATGTATATATTATTCCCACCAAGCTGCCCTGAAAGCAGTACACTTAATGTTCATATTCACATATTAACGCTACTCTCACTTCTGGTTAGAGAAGCTTCTCTTTTCAGATGGTGATGACCACTGGGATGACCCAAAAGGCAACATAGTGCTGAGAAGAAGGGATGGAGGAATGCCCAGCACTGAAACACCTCTGTCACACCCTACAAGGCTCAGGGACCATTGCAGAAGAGGGGGCGGATAGAATGGAAGAGCCAAAGGAAGGGTATAACATCTTACAATGCAACTGTCCAGACAGAAACTGGCCTCGATATCCATGACCTTGCAGTGCCTAGAAATACCTTTGCAAAACCCTCAAAATAGAAGAAAAAGATGATGACATCAAATTAAAAGAGAGACTAATGGAGAGAGGGAGGGGATATGATAGAGACTTGAGTTCTAAAGGGGAATGGGGGGAGGGAAGGGAAATATCACGTGGGTTTTTTCTTTGTATGTGAGTATAAAAGTCAATAAAAAACAATAAAAAAAAAGTTGTCAAAATGTATAAGTAGCTGTGCTCAGAGCAATGATGGATTTATTTAAATAACCAGAATTTTGGAAGGCAAAATGTAAACTCATATCTGATTCTAAACCTCATCTTATTCCTTAAAATAGAAATAGTGTGTGTGTGTGTGTGTGTGTGTGTGTTTACAGGGAAGAGAAAGTGGTAAGAGACAGTGGTTGGATTATTGTCATGATTTGTTTCTGATGAGAATAACAAACTCAATCACAAAAAATAGTTATGACTTCTAAGTCTATAGCTTATAATTATCCATAGTTTTCAGAGACAGAATTAAAATATATATATATAAATAACAAATGTGTACTGTATGCACATAAAACACGAGGTAAGCATAGAGTGTCATGGAAAATTATTCAGGAAGACTTCCATTCCTAGTCTCACAGGTGGGGATGAATACAAAACCTTCACAGATAATAAATGAAGCAGTAGGGTTTTGAGATAACAATGGTAGTTCACAAAAAGAATAAAAAGGAAGTGTTATAAACATCAAATCTGCTACATTCAATAAAGAAGAAAAAGCTATATTTTGGACATAGTTCAGATGGCAATGTGCATCAGATAGGTATATGTGCATCAAAGACCACAAAATGAGAAAGAGCTTGAAAATGTCACATTTTGGTTTGAGCATGTTCAAGAGGAGTGATTAAAGGTAAAGCTGCATAGATATTTGATATAATGCAGAGAAGCTAAACTTTTATCATGTAGGATATGACAGCTGAAATAATTAGGCTTTTTTGAATTGGACATTTAATATGGCATTCATGTTCTAAAATGATCTTAGGAGACAATGTAGGAGGTGGTTTGGAACAGAGGAGTATGAAAGCAAGAGGACAGGACAGATAACTGAGAAAGTTGGAGTCTGCAGACCAACAACATCAGCATTGCCCAGGAGTTCCTGAGAAATACATGGTATTCTCCACTGAAACCTTAATGTGCACAAAAGTACATAAGAATCCTGTAAAATTCAGACACTATTCAATATTTTGGCAGTATAAACCAAGACTCAGAATATTTACGCAAATTACATGTGATGCCTATGTTCCTTCATTATATTCTGCACTGATGTAAAGAGGGGGAAGATTGTGGGGTGTGACACAGAGAGCAGACAGTTGTGGAAACAAGAAAAAAATGTAATAAACAGATTTTCCAGAATTAGAGTACCAATCAATAGTGTGCATCCATGCATGGAAATCACTCAATATTGATTGCTTATGATTGATAGTATAATTTGAGATTGCTATATGTACACACATTATATTTAGAAGACATTGTTTATTATGAAAGTAATAAAAGTTTGTTACTGATAATAGTCACAGAAAGTAAGAGGAATGGAGGGCTGGAGAGATGGCTTAGTGGTTAAGGCGCATGCCTGGGAAGCCTAAGGACCCAGGTTCAATTCTTCAGGTCCCATATAAGTTAGATGTTCATGGTGGCACATGCATCTGGAGTTTGTATGCAATGGCTAGAGACCCTGGCACACCCATTCTTTTTCTCTCTCCCTCTCTCTCTGTCTCTAATAAATAAACTAATTAATTAAAAAAGAATAATGGAAAGAGGCAATAATCAATACCTGTAGTTTTTACCAATCGCCCTCTTAAGTCTACAACTAATGGTTTGGTCACTTTCGTCACAATTTGCTCCTCATCATAGAATCTTATAAACTACAACAGCAGAATCTGAACTTAAATTGAATGATATTGAAATACTGTTTAGATTCAGGAAGCTTCAAGAAGAAAGCATATGTTTATAGTGTATTATATAAGTCAGATATTAAGATGCAGTTTGTTTTGTTTTCCCAAAATGACTCCCCTTTTCCTTAAGGAATCTACAGTCTACATGCTACAGCCATGTAAATGATGTGGTACTACAGAGGTGAGTCTAGCACCCTTCTGAAAATAAGAATTTGCATGTGTTATTCTCCATGGGGTTATGCAGACAGTGTCATGGAGCAACAGCTTTAAGGTTCACAGGATCCCCACTGATGTGCTGAGGGACAAGGGCTCAAGAGAACTGTCTGGGGCTATTTCTGAGTGACAGGTCTATAGAAATGAGCACAGCTTGATGAATTGACTTTTGAATTATAATATTGTCAAGAAGTTAAGGCAGCCAAAGGGAATTTACTCAGCTTCTAGTTTTCCAACTTAGAACATAAACTATTTTCCTAATCCTGAAAATCATCCTGCTTTTTTCCTTTTTCTTTAAAGGCACTGAAATAAATGACATTCATGTCCTCGTGTAGTAGAACTTGACTTTCACTTTTCTTTTATTCTAACCATGTTTCCACTTCTGCATAAACTCCATGGAAAAGTAAAAGACACCAGAGAATGTCCACATGCATATTTCATCTCCTTGCTCAGACCTGTCCCTGACCAGCAGTGTTTGAACTGAAGAGAGGAAGTCACTAGGTACCAGCAGTCTGATTAAGAACTTTCCCTCACCCTCTCCAAGTCTTCTCAGGAGGCTTATAAACCTCAAAAGATAGGCCTTTCCCTTTGTCTTTTTCCTCATAGGACTTACTTTCTTTAATGGTTGTTTATTTACATACTTAATGTGTCTTCTACTTGTCCTTCCTCTGTAGAACTTAATTTCCAAGAGAGTATAAAATGTTAGCTATTATTGTTCTAAAGACATAAAGTTTAGAATAGTATTTGATGGATGAAAAATGCTACATAGGGGCTGGAAAGATGGCTTAGTGGTTAAACGCTTGCCTGTGAAGCCTAAGGACCCTGGTTCGAGGCTCGATTCTCCAGGACCCACGTAAGCCAGATGCACAAGGGGGCGCATGCATCTGGAGTTCGTTTGCAGTGGCTGGAGGCCCTAGCACACCCATTCTCTCTCTCTCTCTCTACCTGCCTATTTCTGTATCTCTCTCTCTCTCAAATAAATAAATAAAAAATAAAATATTTTAAAATATGCTATATAGACTTAATGAATTAATAAATCTAATTTTTCATCAATTAAAATTACTAATGTATTAATGTTGTATGATATGATGGCATCAGATGTATAGGGTTAGGGATATATGTAAATACACAGGGTTATGGTTAGACATATGTATATTTGCTCAGATTTTTTAAAAAAATATATTTTTATTTATTTATTTGAGAGAGAATGAGAGAGAGAGAGAGAGAGAGAGAGAGGCAGAAAGAGAGAGAGAGAATGGGTGTACCAGGGCTTCTAGCCACAGCAAACAAACTCCAGATGCATGCAACACAAGGTGCATCTGGCTTACATCGGTACTGAGGAATCAAACCTGGTTGTTTAGGCTTTGCAGGCAAACACCTTAACTGCTAAACCATATCTCCAGACCATATGTCCTCAGATTTTTAATTTTTTAAAGTGTTATTTATTTATTTATTTGAGAAAGTCAGAGAGAGAGAGAGAGACAGACATACAGAGAGAATGGGTGTGCCAGGGCCTCCAGCCACTGCAAATGAACTCTAGACACGTGCACTCCCTTGTGCATCTGGCTTTTGTGAGTCCTAGTGAATTGAATCTGGGTCCTTTGGCTTTGTAGACAAATACCTTAACTGCTAATCCATCCCTCTAGCCCTTGCTCAGATTTTTAATAGACTGCTATACAATCTGCAAATAAAACATGAATCATCCTTTTTACACTTTGCATTTTATTTTTTATTTTTGATTTATTACATTGTCTATATGTTTTAGCACAATTCAAAATATGAAATATGAATGGGAGAAAAGGAGCTCTTTGTCATATTCCAGATATAAGGAGCAAGGTATCCAGTCTTACATCATGAATGAAGATAGTAATGTAGAATTTTGATAGTTATCCATTAGTCAGACTTAAAAATCTCCTCTTTCTAGCTTTTTGAGGTATCAGAAGAAGTGGGTGTTTTATTGAAAGAGGTATGGATATGCAGTATTACTTTAATATTAGTTATTTTATAGGAGTTTTGATATGTTATTTTGGCAAATAAGTGAAAATATGTTCATAATAACTTATACTAACCATATTAATTAGATCTGTACAATTATTTACACCATTATTAATCATTATTAAATGATTATTAAAATAAGCAAGTATGTAAAAGATTTAACTATGGTTGTTTCTAGGTGGTCATAATATGAATTGAATTTATTTACTGAGTTTTTACTGAGTACCACCCATACATAATTTGTGTTCATTTCAATTCATTACAACAGTTTCATATACCTCTGAAATTCCATCAAATCAAGATAAAGCATTTTTAAGGAAGAAAGGAATTATTTCAACTTAAAGTGTCAGGTCATGGCAGAGAAGGCATGGCAAGAGAAGTTTGAAGCCAGCTGGTCATATTCAGTACACAGTGAAGAAGCAGAGAGTGATAAATGCTGATGTTCAGCCAGCTTTTTTATCCATTTCAGGATCTCTTCCATGAAATGATATTGCCTACGGTTAAGATTGGTCTTCCCACTTCCATGATCCTAAAAAGATAATCCCTCATGGTTAATTCTAGGTCCTGTCAGGTTGGAAATAAGTAAGAACCATCACTACTCCATCCTTTGTCAACTTGATACTCAAACATATTATGTTTAAGTCATAACCTCCCTCCCATTGTCTCCAAAAGTTCATGGCTATTTCACAATGCAAAATGCATTCAATGCAACTCCAAGATTCCTCTGAATCTTTCATAGTTCCAACACTGATTAAAAGTGTAGGTACAGAGTCTCTTCTGAGAGTCTGAGACTCAGACAAACTCTTAGCTCTGAGCTCCTATATTATTAAAAAAAAAAAAAAAAAAAAACAGGTTACATACTTTCAAATGTTTTGGCACAAAGTAAACATCCCCAATCCCAAAGAGAAGAATGGGAACATAGCAAGAAATGAATTGATGAAAAGCATGACAAAAACACTGCAGGGAAAATTCCAAATCTGGTAGTTTCATGTTTGGCATCTGGGACTCATGATGGGATCATTTGGGCTCCAAAGAGGCAGTGGCACCTCTCTTGGGAAACCTCTACTTGGAACCTGGACATTTTCTCTAATGATGTCCTATGTTTCTGGCATCTCTAACTTCCTGGGTCAACAGTGCAATTTACAGTTGACCTTCTTAAATTCATTCAGTCTTTGAGGGCTTCTTTGTAGGGACTCTGAATCTGAAACTCATTGCCTGGCCTCAGTGGCTCTTTGGAACCATGATAAAATATTCCGTGACACCCCCTCAATCTTTTAATTTTGTTTTCTCCAAAACCAGTACCATGTAGACCATGTCATGTGTGCAGTATGGAGAAAGCTGGTCACCCATGGAACACAGCTATGTCAGCATCCAGAGAGGATTTTATAAATCACCCCACAAAGTTCACCATTTCTTCTTTTTCCTCTTTTTAATTTTGTCTAAGTTCTGCCATTGTATCATTATAAATGAGGTATACTTGTTCATTGATGTAATATTAATGGAATCATACAGTTAGTTCTATATGTATGTATGCAGACATGTGTGCATGTATGTGTGTTGTTCAATTTAATGAGCTGGGAATTTTTGTTTAATAATGTTCCAGTAACTTGGAAAGTTCATAGGCATTATCTTTTGAAATTTGTTGTTACTCCATTTTTACTTTCCTTTCTTTCTGGGAATCTGAGTATGTAGGTATTAGGTTTGTTATAGATTTTGGGGTTCTGTGTTCTAATTTTTCATACCTTGTTTAATCATGGTTATTTTAAATTTCTGAAATAACAGTTATAATTCTTGGACAAAATTTCTGTCTACTTCTATTAACCATTTCATGTCTTGATTGTCACTTACAGTCTCTCCCTCTCTTTCTCTCTAAAGTTGAGTTTTATTAATGTTACTATATGCTGGCACTCCCTACCCTATTTTCAGACCTTACAAGCTGAATTTCAGTGTACTTCTGTTTATGATAAGGAATCCTGCTCCATCTTCATCTTCAGAAGGTTGTTTAGTTGGCTGTGGCTGCACTGAATTGGAGATCATATCCCCTGGTACTCTTTTATACGGATCTTTAGCATACTTCCCCGCACAAATAGTGAATCCCAATGGAGGAGCTTGAAAATGAGAGCTGACTTGGACTATCTGTTTAGTTTCTTAGGAGTATAACTAGTCAAGTGATTTAATAAAAATGCATTTAAAAATGCATAGCTGAGGAGATGGCTTAGTAAATAAAGCACTTACTACTTAAGCCAGAGTATCCAGATTTGATCCTTAGAACTCAAGTTAAAAGCAGGAAGCTGTGGTAGGCTTTGGTAACCCCAGCAGGTTGACACTAATGGTGCAGCTGGAAACAGGAGAGCAAGAATCCAGAGCTAGAAACTGCTTCAAAATAGGTGGGCAAGGCCCGGTGTGGTGGCGCATGCCTTTAATCCCAGCACTCGGGAGGCAGAGATAGGTGGATCGCCATGAATTTGAGGCCACCCTAAGACTACAGAGTGAATTCCAGGTCAGCCTGAACTAGACTGAGACCCTACCCTCGGAAAACATAAAAAAAAGAAAAAGAGGTGGGCAGATGAGGAATGACCTCTGACTGCCATATGTGCACCATGGCACATATGCATGCATGCACACACACACACACATGCACACACAAAATTAATAGCATTCTAACAATTTTAATATTTCAGTGTATTCCTTTCTATGACCATTAGTGACTTATTTTTCATTCCCTGTTATTTAAACCAAAGATGTGTCCATGTTTTCTGTTATAAAGTCTCATCACTCTCTAGAGTTGATTTATTTGCATTTGGGACCCTCTGATGGACTCAGATATAGTATTGTTTTCCTGCTTCTCTGGCTTAGTATAGTTTTATGCAGGAAAAGTAACTGCCTTGTGACTTTCTGTATGCTAGTAATAATTTACTCGTACCATTTTTGTTGTTCTGAAATATCATTCCAAATTAGCATGTATTGTTTTACTGAGATAATTATTTTGAAACTGAAAAGTTACAGTGGGGCTGATTACATAATCCTTGTCCAAAGAATTTGTTTAGAGCCTGTAACATATAGTGTTAAGACTTAGAAAACATTTAGTTTTTATGTTAGACCATTTGATTCTATTTTACTTTTGTAAATTTTGAAATTATAGTAAATTTGGGGTCTACTCCCTTTATAATGGTAGAGACTACAACAAAATAAAACAATCTGGTGTTATTGTACAGCAGCTAAAAGAGAATTTTCCATCGCATAATGAACTCAGAAAATCAACTGATCTGTGAATTTTCAGAACTGTGTGATATATTGTAATTTAGTAAATATATTTGTAACATATTAAAAACTTACAAATCAATACAAAAGACAACATATCAACCAAACAAACAAAAGAAACAAAATTGCAATTTATAAGCCGGGCGTGGTGGCGCATGGCTTTAATCCCAGCACTCGGGATGCAGAGGTAGGAGGATCACCGTGAGTTCGAGGTCACCCTGAGACTACATAGTTAATTCCAGGTCAGCCTGGACCAGAGTGAAACTCTACCTCCAAAACCAAAAAAAAAAAAAAAAAAAAAAAAGAAAAATTGCAATTTATAGATACCAGATTTATGAGAGTTACATTGATATCAAAGAAGGCACTCACCGGCACCTCATCCTTCTGGCTGAAATATCAAGTCCATACTTTAGAAAAGTTGCTCTGACATTAAGGGAATTGAATGATTAATGCAGAATCAATATCACTACCAAAGAGTCCACCTGATTTATCTTACCATCAACATGGGAAACTGTCTTGATGTTATGACTCAGCAGTTGTCAAGATGGGAGCCTCTTGAAAATGATTTTAAGGCAGAAGTGTATTTGCTTACTTTGCAAGAATAGGTTGAGAGAGAAAAATACACATATTTGTTCAAAAAAATGCCATAAATATACCAAATGTGCATAGTGTATTCCCTTTCTCACACAGTTTTCTATAATAATTTTTACAGAGTGCAAATGGTGAAACCAGCAATAAATTTAACATAATATTAGTGTGTCAGAACAATTATAATTTATGTAAGTATAAAAGGCTCAATGATATCATAGGTTTCAACAGTCTGCAGCCACAACATCCTGAACTCACCTGAAACTTGGGAGCTAAACAAGATCAGGCCTGGTGAGTGCCTGGATGACAGAATTGATTGAAATGATCCAGTGAGGTGGAGGAGTATTATACATATTATAGCTTTCTGTTTTAAGCATAGTCCTCTCTTGAAGAGGCTCTCTTCAACTAACTTGGATAAAGAGTGACACAGTGGTTGGCCAAACCTGATGCACTGCCCTATCCTTTCATCAAAACTTTGGCCCCTCAAACTCTAGGAATTGTGTTCTTTACACATGAAAAAAATAAATTAAAACCTTATTTTGCTAGAATAAAAAAGCAAGAAAATAAGTTAGCATTAAGACACATATTATAGCTAATCCCATCCACAGATCGTTTTAATTAAAACTGTTCTAGAAGAGGTAGGAATTTCCATCCTTATCATACGATAAACATGCAGAACCATCACAGAGCATTGGCCAGTCCTGGTTCAGCTTCCTTTGTGCTGAAAAGAGCTCCTTATTCATCACCTTCTCATAGGAAATATTAGATGTATGAATGAACATAGTCTTCACATGAAACAGACCATTCCATTTATGCTTGTGCAAACTAAACTTGGTGGCAGTGTTGATCTAGTAATGAATTTCTCAAAACGTAACCAAGGCATGAACAATGCACAACTTTATAAACCTGCAAGGTTGGGCTGGAGAGATGGCTTAGCACTATAGGTCCCATGTAAGCCAGATACACATGGTGACGCATGCATCTGGAGTTCGTTTGCAGGGGCTAGAGGCCCTGGTGCACCCATTCCCATTCTCATGCTCTCTCTCTGTCCTCTCTGCCTTAATATTTAATAAATAATGATATTTAATAAATAAATACAATTAAATATATTTTAAAAAATCTGAACGGTCTAAACAATTTTATTTTCTTAGAGAGAGAGTCCAATTAACTAATGGTACAAGGGAGTGTTTCTAGGATCAAGTGACTATAATCTTAGAAATGCATACCAGAGACATTTCCAAGCAAAATTCTCTCTTACAATTGCATCCACAAAAAAGTATCAGTTCAAGAAACCACAGAGAAGCAATTCTCTTTTAAGAAACCCTCAAGCACTTTAGAATATATATTATCATTTTCTTAAATCTCTCACTCCCCAAGGCTCATAATTAAACCTATGGTAAAACATTTTCTTAGTAAACACCACAGTTGGATCAAACAAAAGAAAAGAAAAATAATAGAAAACCCAGAAAAACACATTTGACAACAGGAAATTGAGTCACTGCCTTCTTACACATTTACATGTTTTTAACCCTACCATTTCTTCTTTTAATTTATTTTTAAAAATATTTTATTTTTATTTATTTGATAGAGAGAGGGAGAGAAAGAGAAAGAATGGGCACGTTAGGGTCTCCAGCCACTGTAAACAAACTCCAGATGCATGTGCTCCCTTGAACATCTGGCTAATGTGGGTCCTGTGGCATGGAACCTGGGTCCTTTGGCTTTGCAGGCAAATGCCTTAACCCCTAAACCATCTCTCCAGCTTGTTTATTTATTTTAAAACTATTTTTATTTATTTATTTGCAAGCAGAGTGAGATAGATAGTATAGACAGACTGAGAAAATGGGCATGCCAGGGCCCCTAGCCACTGCAAATGAACTCCAGATGAACGTGCCACTTTGTGCATCTGGCTTTACATGGGTACTGGAGAATTGAACTCGGTTCATTAGGCTTTGCACCAAATGCCTTAACTACTGAGCAATCTCTCCAGCCCCATTTCTTATTTAAAAAAAAAAGAAAAGAATAAGTAAAAAAAAAAAAAAACTATTTTGAGCTCAAATTTTAAAAAAATTAATATATGAGACAAAGTTTAAGGCCATCACTAATATCTACAAGTATTTTAGTATTACAGCACATAGAAATCTACTTCTGGTATGTATATATCTACATATATAGACATCTATAGTTATTATATTACATATAGTCATATTTAACACAGTGGCATTGAGTCAAGAAAAGACCCCATGAACAACATTGGTTATATAATACAACTTTAAATATCATATCATATAGTGATGCAACATCTAGCATGACACAGCATCTTATTCAAATGCTGTGGGGATGCCGGGTAAAGATTCTTGCTTTGTCCTTTATTCTGTAGAAGTATAGTAATACACTCCTGTACAATGCACAATACATGTAATTTCCACATGTCTGAAATAATATCCTCATTCTTTAAACATTTTTGTATTTTTATATTTTTATCTATTTACTCAACAGGAAGAGAGAAGCAGGGAGAGGGAGACAACACACACACACACACACACAGAGAGAGAGAGAGAGAGAGAGAGAGAGAGAGAGAGAAAATGGGTGTAACAGGGATTCCAGCTGCTGCAAACAAACTCCAGATGCATGTGCCACCTTCTGCATCTGGCTTACATGGGTCCTGGAGAGTCAAACTTGAGTCCTTTAGGTTTGACAGCAAACACCTTAACTGCTAAGCCATCTGTCATCTCTCCATCCCTCATGTCCTTATTCCTAATACCTATTATAATTTTCTAAGGCCTTAGTGTAAAATCAAGAATCAAGAATGAAAGGTCTCATTGGATCTTTGGTAATAAAAGAAAAATAACATCAACCAATTCACGATTACTTGTGATTTTTGCTTTCACTATTAAATACCACAAAGGGAACAATATTCAAGATGAATTAAATTGCACATAAGGAAACTCCATGGAAAGTTTCCTTATTCCCTAAATTATTCTTGTGAAAGATGGATAATGAAGCACCATATATGGATCTAGAAATGTGAAACATTTCTGCAAAACCAATGCTCACATATTATTATTTAATTGCTGTAACTACTATCTCAATTCAACAAAATTCCTTCTAATATTTTTAAACTGGATTACAAAATTTCAAGGAAAGTATGAAGAATCCAAGGACCCAATTTTTCAAATTAAAATATTAGTAAATTCAATCAGCTATCAAAATGTCATTTTATATATTTTATAAATGTTATAAATATGATACCCTTTTTAAAGATATTTTGATGACTTTTTTCTTATATCTTGTTTCTATTTATTTATTTATTTATCATTTATTCATTAATATTATTTGCAAAACAAGGTAGTACACATGCTTGGAAAGTTCTTTACCCTACCTACAACTGAGCTCTGTGTTACCCAGAACATATTATTTCTTTATTATGTTGTAACAGAATATTTGTCCCCATTTCAGAGAGAGACATCCATGCAGTATAATTGTTAATGAATTGTCCCCAAGCCTGTTAGTATTATCATCCAATAAGAACATTTACATTTTATTGCTTTTCCATTTCTTTAACCATTTAAATTGGTGGATTCTTCTTATGAAGGTTTTGTTGTTATTGTTGTTGTTATTTGTTTATTCTGGGATTTTGCTTTTGTGTGATTTTGTTTTATTTAGACAAGAATGTCCTCCTATTTCTACCCTTATACAAACCTGGTGATTAAAGATTCTCCACAAATTATCTTTCAAAGAAAGAAGGAAGAAGGAATAAAGGGACTAAAGGAATGGAGAAAATAAAGGAAGAATTGACAGACATAGAAAACTTTAAAGACAGCAGTCAACTTTTCTTCCATCAACAGTTACCTAATCTCTTTGAATCAGTGATCATTTTCTATCTTTTGAATTAGTGATGATTATATGTCCCCTGATATGTAATTGTCAATGTGATAATATTTAAAGACCATCAACAATAAGCCCATTTGAAACAACCTTTTTAATATGTTCAAGACCCCAAAGCTCATTGAACAGTGGTTTAACCCTCATTTCTCATTCTGCACTCGGGAAGCAAACTTAGGTTCTAAGATGTTGGAAGTCACTGTTTACGTGTAAAAATATCTCAAGGATGGATACTGTAACATACGTCTTGATGTCAGGTTTAAAAGTTCATGACACTCTGTTAATGTGTCTCGGTATATTCATTGGTCTCATTTCTGTTAGAGTCCAAGTGTGCAGAATGTGGGTATAAACTTGGAATATCTTCCTCCTGTTAGTGTTGCTTGTGTTTCATAGGCTAATCCAACATGTGTTTAAACAGGTCTGATTTTTCCCCATCCCAAAATAGAGGAGAAACAACCATCAAATGATATTACCATCTTCTTTTCAGATGCCATGAAATTAGATATTGCCAGAAAATGTGAATTTCCCACATTAATAAAAAGAGTGATGAGTGAGATAAAAGGAGAATTTAAAGATTAGACACCCTAAGCTACAGAGTCCATACTCTCCCAAATCTATGTCTAGTTAGCCTGATACACAGTTCAAGATCAAAATAAGAGAGAAAAGCCCATTTGTGAAAATTAAACTTAAACCCAATAATGCTTATTTTTGGTTATAATTTGAGTAAGAGCAGTTTATAGAGCTCAGAAACAGACAACACAAATACACAGCAGGTATGATTTCTATCTATGTGTAAGCCATTCACAGAGATTTACAGACCATGATAACAAAAGAAAATCCTTTGAGATGTGTTTATATTTTTATTGATACAGTGAACTACCCAGCATCCAAGATGTTCTGGTCGAGAATTGATCCCACTTAATGCTCCATATACAGCCTGTTTCTTTTCATCTCACTGTGACTTACAGCAGTCTATCCTGACAAATAACAATAAGATAGTTTCTTTTAAATTTAGAAAAAAACATAGCTTATGTTCTTTTTGTAAATTTTGTTAATACAGATATGAGGCTGACTTCAACATTGGTTCATATATAATTGTATGAATGATAAAAATAACATGATTAAATATTTAAGTTATTTTAAAAAGGTGAGATGTCTTAAGTTTGTTAATTAAACTCACCAGTAATGTGTAAACAGATGATATTTCATTATAAGTGTTTTATTTATTTATTTATTTATTTATTTAATTTATTTATTTATTTTGGTTTTTTGAGGTAGGGTCTCACTCTAGCTCAGGCTGACCTGGAATTCACTATGTAGTCTCAGGGTGGCCTCCAACTCATAGTGGTCCTCCTACCTCTGCCTCCTGAGTGCTGAGATTAAAGGCATGCACCACCATGCCCTGCCACAAGTAGGTTTTTTTTTTGTTGTTGTTGTTTGTTTGTTTGTAGAGAGACACAGAGAGAGATAGAGAGAGAGGGAGAGGGAGACAGATAGAGAATGGGTTTGCGAGCAGAGCAGCCTCTCACAGCTCCGGACATGTGTGCCCCCTTATGGGCAAGTGCAGCATTGAACCCTTGGGTCACTTTTCCACTGGCTAAATGTGGGACCTGGAGATTGGAACCAACATTCTTAGGCGTAGCAGACAGGCACCTTAATAGCTAAACCATCTCTCCAGCCCAAGTGGGTTTTTTTTTTTTTAATAGTTTTGTATATAAATGCAATTGTCCTGAAATTTACTACAGCCCAGGCTGGCCTCAAACTTGTAGTGATCCTCCTGCCTTAGTTTCCTGAGCACTATGGTTATTTGTGTGTGTGTCAGCATATGTAGGAAATAACTACTTACATTTCAACAGGTTTAAAAAAACTATCAAGAACAAAAAGTATATATTACTAGACTGTACAAAAACTTATTTCAAGGGCTGGAGTGTTGGCTTAGTTGTTAAGGAGCTGGCTTGCAAAGACTAAGGCCACAGGTTCAATTCCCTGTACCCATGTAAACCAAATTCACAAAGTGGCACTTGTGTCTGGAGTTCATTTGTAGTGGTTAGACGCCCTGGCACACCTATTTTCTCTCTCTCTCTCTCTCTCTCTCTCTGTCTCTCTCTCTGGCTGTTTCTCTTCTCTCAAATAAATAAACAAATCAGAATGACTTATATCATTTACAAAGAAACTTATTACACCATATATATATATATATATCCCCTTTTAATAATGATCAAATATATTTTTCCTGTTTGTCTTAAAACAACAACAACAAAACAAAGTTTCACTCTTAGGCTCATTGGCTAGAAACATTAAGTAGTCCAATCTAATCTTGAATTCATGGCAATCCTCCTGACTCATGTCTCCACGTACTGGATTTACAGATTGAGGCACCAAACATAGCTCATGTTCTTTGCTAACAGCATGTCTGGATTACCAACTTAACTTTTCAAAACTGTGAAACCAAAATACAACGTCTATGTAGCACATGAAAACCTATGTAGCAGATAGTTTCAGGTCACTAAGATGAACTTCCAGACCAGGCACTGTTATGAAGGATGGGATTGAAGCTAACAGATTCAAGGGAAGTTCAAAAAATGGCAGAAGAAGTTGGCCTGCTTTCACAGCTCCAAGCAGAGAAAGAAAAGCCCCAAGCCAAAAAAAAAAAAAAAAAAAAAAAAGTAACACCACAAACAAACACACTTCTGGAACTCAGTCACTTTGAACATCTTTAGATCAGAATTGCAAATCTACCACCACACCTTAGGGCTGGACCCTAAGATCAGCCCAGTGACACCTCCTCCAGCCAGATGCCTGGAGATCCAAGAAGTTTTAGTAAACTCCTGAATCTATTGGGGGACATCTGTTCAAATTGCCACAACTTATGTGCATACAAGTCACATGCAGAACTTTGTCTATCCAAAATCCAAACATGTTGGCATACAAGTCACATGCAGAACTTTGTCTATAAATATATTAAATTTTGATAAATTGTCCACTCTTACATTTTGAAAACAATATGGGATCATTCAACTTTTCTTCTAGTGCCTCTGGCTTTGGGTAAGAATAATAAGCAACTGCAAACAGCTATTTGGAAACTCACTTGCACTATTTCTTGACCCTTTATCTCATCAGTTACATTTGCAAACCCAAAAGCCTAAAACAATATTGTGTAGGTAACAGGAGTCACTGTGAAGTTATAAATGCAAAGGTCAGCAAATATGCATAGTACCACTGTGTAAAGCACTTCTCCCCATTCTATGCATTTTTTTTCACCCTGTTTTCCATAATGTTCCCTGAGGTTTGGTGTGTGTAATGGGTGTGATGTCTCATTTAATGCTGAGTATTTAACTGTTGCTTCTCCTCAGCACTGTGATAAGTCTTGAGTCTCCCCAGAAGTCATGGACCCCTGAGGAAAGAAGCCTTTCTGACCAAAAGAAAGAGCATTACTACTATGAGCATAAAAATGAGTATTGAGGGAGCAGGTTTTTTTTTTTAATATTTTTTATTGATTTCTATTACTCAAAACTAGGAATGGGATAATTTCAGCACTAATGCTATATGAATAGCCATAGTATCAAGATAATACTAATATTGAGTATATAAATACGTATGAGGTCAAATGCTACCCATCTGTGGCTCACAAATTAGCTCATTATTAGGCAAGGATAAAGTCCGTTTTGCAAGTAGAACTTTGCATTAAACACTTCAGTGAGTGGTCAGATCTGTAAACTACACATAGACTTAAAATTCACAAAGATCAGCCCTATGGAGCATTGCCTTTTAGAGTAACATACACTGAACAAGAGGAGGCTAAGAAAATGATACACTGGGTAATAGCACTTGCATAAGGACCTGAGTTCTAGCTTCAGAACCCATATAGAAAGCCAGTTATGGTGGCCCCTGCCTATAACCTCAACACTAAGTGTGTAGCAACAGAAGAATCACTGAGTCTCACTGGTCAACCAGTCTAACTAAAAACCAAAGAGCTCTGTGTTCAGTAAAAGATTCTGTCTCAGAGAAATAAAACTGAAGCAGACACCAGACATCTTCCGCTGGACTCCACCAGTGTGTGCACAGTGCACTCACATTTACACACACATGCATACACCATGCACAGATATACCAGCTATATATGAAATAAGTACAGATTAATAGATCCAAATATCCAAACATGTTGGCATAAACTGATTTTCCTCTGAATGATGGCAAGTTGCATGAGAAACCATGTATTTGTTTTTAATTTGCATGCATCTTCATGTGTTTCTAAATTAGTCTTACAGTGTTTTCTCTGTGTCTTGATGAGGAAATAAAAATAAGGTGCATGGAAGGATAAATACAAATGTGATGCTCACAATGGCAACTATACTAACATTATATTCCATTAGCTTAGGCAGTCACTTGCACATGTTTATGCTATCATTGAAGGTACGCACTGACACATATATAATACAGAGGATTAACCTACTTTCAGAGCTGGGAGTGAGTTTATTAGAAACCCCATGACAAAAATATGCAAGGTTCAAGTTCATTCTACCACATAACAATTCATTCTATTTCATTAGGAAACACCATATGGCAAAACCAAAGCTTTTAAAAACAACACAAATTCATATTTGAAGGTAAAATGTCCCCCATAGGCTTGTTTGGTTTCCTTATGTGAATCCTTTAGAACATGGAACCTTGCTAAAGGAAGTGTGTACCAGGGATGGGTCTTAAACCTGATCAACCCAGCACTATGTGCTCTTTGTCGCTCTTGCTTTCACTCTTGCTTTCTCTTCCTCTTCTCTCTCTCTTTCTCTCTCTCTCTCTCTCTCTCTCTCTCTCTCTGTGTTCTCTCTGTCCTTGCCCCTAGCAGATGTGATGAGGGCTTCCTGTCCCTGTCATGTTCTCCCCACCATGAACTATAAGCTAATATAAAAGCTTTCTTTCACTAAAATGCTACTGAGCAGGTATTTTGCCTTAGCAAAAAGAAAGTAACTGGCATGGTGCAGTGTATGACTAATATTTCAAGTATGAAGGTGATCTACAGTCACATTTTTGTGAGTTAAGACAAATGGAATTGATGGAGAAAAAAAAGTACCATTTTATGAAAATACCACTCATAAGAAAAATGTTCAGCTAAGAACTGCATTCTTCTAGAGAACAGGGACCAAGTATGAACCACCTTTGAAATCATCCATGCTCTCTCCAAAGAGTTGCTTATTGAATGAATGTGTGAGAGAATGAAGAGTACTTACTGTTCAGTCTTTACACCAAATACCCAGTGACAGTCTTGATCTTTCTGCAGTGTGCTCTTTCATCAATTCTAGCAACACTAAGTTCCCTCAAAATGAAACTCAAGTAAATGTCAAGCATAGTCTACCAATCCACAGAATTTTTAAGGGAAAATTGAGAATTTCTACCAATCAAACAGGCCTATTTCATCCATTGTTTCTCTCTAAACTAGAAGTTATTTGATGACCAGACACTGGGTTTGTATTTTATGAATAATGGTTGTTTTAAGGAAATATTATCTGTCTGGGCAGATTGAAGATTCCATTTAGATTATGGAAAAGAAAGAGGCAATCCTCCTCAGCAAACAGTTGCTCAAGCCTCAGTACTATAACTTGATCCTCGGACCATAATAAAAAAGGCAGAAGCTATGGTGAGCTTCTTTAATTCTCTAATTCTAAGAGTAAGATGGGAGGAGAATCTTCAGGTTGGCAGCTCTCTGTAAGTGCCCCCAAAGAGACCCATGGAGTGAAATCAACAGAAACTCTGCCTCCAAGAGATAGAAGAGCAAGGATGGATTGAAAAGTTTACCTCTGACCTACACATACATGTCATAACACATGCATGCTGGTGATCATATGCAATCAAACAGACACACACACACACACACACACACACACACACACACACAATGCTAAATAAATAAAAGTACTTCTGGGTTGATAGAATGTTAAATGTAGAAAAGCTGAAGGCAAATTGTTCAAAGTATGCAGATGAGGCTCCAAATATTTAAATTACTCAATTCTAACATAGATGACCTAAGAATATAGTATATTGATTCTATATTACATTTCATCAAGGGTATAGCACAGTTAATATCTTATTTTGCTCAATATTCGCTTGACACTTCATTTAAGACTGGGAAAGCCACTGAGACAAGTAAACTTAGAAAATAATAAAATGCTGGAAATTTCTAAATATACAAGAATAAGTTTCCTACAAAAGAACATCTGATGATCATGAAGTTAAACATCTACTACCACAGCTGGTTATGGTCCTTTTTTAATTGAATGACTCTGAATATTTGTTGCTATAATAGCTGATAATTATCAGTAAATATGAGCTGATCAGCTTTTGCACAGAATTTTTACTTTCATTGTCAGCTAACTACTTATATTTAAAAATCTCAATTGGATTCATTCCAAAAAAAAAAAAAAAATCTTGATCCTTCAGCAGGCCCATAGAGGGAACACCTGAACCACAGGGCCCTGGAGAGGACATCATGAAGATTAACTTTAATCTTTTCCTGTTTTTTTTTTTTTTTTTTCTCTCTTTCTCTCCCTATCCTCTCTATGCTCTCTCTCTTTTATATTACCTATTTTTTTCTTCCTTCATCTTCCTTGGCGGTGACTTGTATCTCCCAGTACCAGCACGTGGTTAACTTTCACAATGAGCTGTTGATCAGAAAGACCTATAAGGGTTCCCAAAAGAAGACAGATTACTGTTAGAGCTCTTGATGACCCACCAAAGGCTAATGGTATGACCCTACTGTCAAAGACACCATATGCTAATGGGACAGAATATGGAATGACATGGCTGGAATCTGGAATAGGGTCAGTCCCCAGACAGTTAGCTAGTTTAGTGCCAGAGGGTGCTACATGAGTGACTGGGGGAAAATGGCTGACATCTTCCCAAACAACTCGTAGTCTAAGCTACTCAGCAGTAAACAGCCTGACATGGAGCTCAAACAAGTGCAATAGTGACACATAACCATGGTGGATAACCAACTGCTTTTGATTTGGCTAACAGATCCACTCAGTGGAATGGAACTCATAGCTGGAACTGGGAAACAAGTCAAAACCATGTCCAAAAAATGAGCCCAATCTCCAGTATCAAGCTCCCACCAATTGTGCACTATAAGAGGGCCTATGCATACAAAATTCTCTCTAAAATGACAATTGTTATCCTAGCTATCTGGTGCTGATTTCTCTCTCCATTGGAGAATTTGCTTCTCGTTTTCAGATGGATGATGAACCAGAGGGGAGGATTAGCCTATCACACCTCACCAGGGCCCCAGATGAAACCATAGAAAAAAGGGGGAAATGGGCAAGAGTGCAGCTTTCTTGGTGAACCTGACACCAGAACAAGGCTGAAGGAGATAGATATAGAGAACATTCAACTCCTACTAAACCAGATATCCAGAGACACAGAGGCTCCCAAGACCTCATCACTAATGTAGAACTAAAATGAACCCAACATGGCTCAGGGAAATTCATGGAAGAGGGTGAGGAAAGAGTGTTAGAGCCACAAGTTGGGTCAATATGCACAGAGACATCACCTCTTCCCCATAACTGTTAGCTACCCCCATAATACATGACCCACATTCCCCAATGAGGAGGGTTACTTTGGATGGGGGAGAACAGGGAGGAGGCTACCGAAGGCACCAACATGAATGTAACATTAAAATTTTTAAAAATTAAAAAAACAGAGAAGAAAAAGAAATCGAACCTTTTTCTCATAACCCATTTTGCTATGTTTCTATTGATTCTATTTTCTTTGATTTTGTACACATTTAAAACCATTCACCACAACAATTTTATACCTCTGTGTTCAAGGAAAATATTTTCTGTCTTATTGTTTTCATAACCAATATTTTAATGAGCATACTACATTCCACTCAGTGAATTTTTACTGCCCTATGAATAGATATTTAAGTGCATTTTTATACTAAAACATTAGTTCCTGAAACCCTGAAATGTGTTCTTTTTGTTTTTTTTTTAACAATCAAGAGTGTTATTCAAACCAACAAATGAAAATCTTAAAACTACTGTAGAGAATTCCTTGGAATATTGTGTATAAGAGAGAATAAGAATCCTTTCTATGTCCCTTAATTGTTATGAGGTCTCTTGACTGTCTCTAGGAAGCCAATTAATAGAATTGATCAATGAAGTGCATTAATGTTGTATAATTTTACATGCATGCATGCATGTGGGGATCTTGATAACAGAGTAAAAAGGAAAGGTATGGCAAAGCATGACACTGTTTAAACAAAAGCCAATAAATCTGTGAAGGAAGATCAAGGTGAATGGGTTTCTAGTATGCAGTAGTAAATTCTACAAATATTAGTAAGAAATATACAGGGAATAAAGAAAATGAAGAAGGATTTCACCAAATTTGTCAATCCAGTTTGATTGCAACCCCAAAAACCAATCAAAGATAATCATGGTTATTTTCCCTGTTTGGTATGCTAAGGACATCCCTCCATAAAGAATCATCACCACATTTGTATGTAGTGAATTGTTGGTCAAGTGGCCCTTACTGCAGTTTTAATAACCCACATGTTTTGAGCTTTAAATAATCAACATGCCCATGAGAACTACTTTTGCTTTTACTCCTTCAATATCTTAGGTGAGACAGATAGGATAGAGAAAGGAATGTTTTGATGACTCATGGAGTTTAGTAATATAAGGCCCATCTATCTGTGAAAAATTCTCCCCAGCTGTCATTTCCCTTTCTTAAATATTTCTGAGGATTCATGAAAGAGTTGATATGGCAGAGGCAATACCCAAGGCCATTGAAAGTGATGTGGCTGGTATCTGTCAGTATCCTTAACATGAGCCAATCCAGAACTTGGATTTATAGTTTTTTTGTCCTATATTAGATTATGCATTAGGAAGACATGCTCTTAAAACATACCGTCATGTCATCCAGACAACATATTCACAAAGAAGAGAGACAACAGTCTTCCTTTTGCATTTAATTCCTTTATTGGGAAGGTTTGCAAGTTGTTCTGAATTCTAAAAAAATAATATTTAGCAAAACTATCATTTTAAATTATGAAGGTACTAAGTAGACTCATACTTTGCTACAGCAATGTAAAAGCTGTAGCTTAATTATTATATAGGAGCAATGGGAGAATCTGGTTCCTATAGCCAGACTGTTCATTTCAGGATCAATGTATTTCTCAGACAAACTTGTTAATTTTTCTAGAATCCTGACTTCCAATGTTCCAAGCAACTGTCTATACTAATCATGAATGTTTATATCTGTATAAAATATGTTTAGTCAAGTTTTCAACTTTAGCTGTTCATTTCTTGAGGAATAATTAGTACTAAAATTGCAGTTTATATTTAAAGCACATGACTTGACATGTTGTTATATATTACATATATGCCCTGCCAGTATAAAGTATATTGTCTAGACAATTATATAAGTAGGATCATACATGCACCCTATCTGTCTGACTTTTTTAATGAACATAAATTCCTTTGAGAATTATCATTTTTTATTTTTTTTATTTTTAAAATATTTTTATTATTCTGGTATGTATCGAGAGTTTACTGTTTCTTTTCTGTTGAGAACAATTCAGTGGAATGACCATATCAGAGCCTTTATCCCCACTCATCTTTGGCTGAACACTAGGTTGTTTGCAGTTTGTGGGCATAACAGGTAAATATGTAATAAACATTCATTTCATATATTTATATAGACATGTGTGTTAACTTCTATGGAGTAAATATGTTTATGCAGAAAACCTAGGTCATATAATAGGTACATATTCAACTTGTAAATAAAATGACAATTTTTTTCCCAAAGAAGTTGTAGAATTTTACATTTTAACACACATAATGCAATTCACATGATTTCTAATTATTCAAATAAATCAGTAAGTGAAGACATGTATAAAGAGATTTTGTAACCTAACAGGACTTGTAGGGCCAGTCTTCTTCCTAGTTGAGACTTTGACATAAACACAATGTTTTGTATTAATGAGTTAGATAAGGTGACACGTGTCCCAAAACTCCTTTTATGCACCTAAATCATTTTTGATTCTTATTTTTCAAGATCCTAAGCCTAATTTTGACTAAGACTCTCATTGCTGTAACTGAAGTAAGAATTTATATGATTTGTTTGTCTTTGTTTTGCTTTGAGACAGAGTCTTACTCTGTAGCATCAGGCTTGCTTGGAGCTCACTCTGTTGCCCAGGGTGACCTTGAAATTGTAGTAATCCTTTCAAGTTAGCCACTCAAGGGCTGGGATTACAGGCATGGGCCACTGTATACCAACTGAAGTGAGAGCTTAAGTCAGATATCATCTACTATGAAAATGCAGAATGTATATGCCTTTCCTCATTTCAGATTATTCCTTTAAGATAGATTGTCAAACACAAAATTTAATTATTACTTATCTGATACCATGTTCTTATTTATGTTCTTCTTACTTTGATTAAAATCCCCAAAATTTTCTGTCAGATATCTGATTGCATATCAATGTCTAGGCCATGTTGAATTCTCTGCCTTCATTTTCTATTCGCTTCTAGACTTCTAGGTAGTGAATATGCAATTTTCTACCACACAGTTGCTCTTTTGTTTCTCATATAACAAATATGATTGATTGTCACTCATCACACTAAAATCTGCTCTTCAAGATTATCATATGTCAATGTTACACAAATATTTCTAATACATTTTTCTTAATATCAGAGTACATAGGCATGGTAGGTCAAAGCTTGAAAGAATAGTCTGAAATTGCTATCATTTTCTCATTTCAAATTATTGTTATAAAATGTTTTGGTGTAATACATAAATGAACTCTTTTAGGTGCTGACTACAAATGGGTTAAAATGATGGTTAAGCATGTTTTTCATAATATACTATACTATACTACTCTTGGTAGAACTTTTGTACTTGAATTATTGTGATGCATTGTTCTTGTAGCACATCTTTCTTCTATTGTCCTTAGATATTTTAGTTTGGTTCATGTGATGAGTAACATGAGGTGAAAAGTAAAGGATGGAGAACATAATGAGGACAATGGGAAAAAATAGAGTTGCAAAGGAGGACAGACAGAAAAAGAAAGGAATCCTATAATCTATTGTCTCTTTTGCTGTGTAGAACATCTGTCCTGTTGTTAATTCCTGTTGATGTGTAATAAAATGAAAATATGCTATAATAGTTTTATTTCTCAAGTAAACATTTCATTTACATTTAATAAGCATTTTATATGTTAACTGAGAAAAATGAAGAAATGGGGAGATCCTACAACATCAGATCTATGTTAATGACTTGCAATTATCTAAGTTTCACATCTATAAAGATTGTATTACATTAATCTGGAAGAAAAGGAGCAGTAGAATTTAGCTTGTCTATACAACACAGTTTAATCTGTCTTGTGTGTACTTCCTATGAATTCTATAATACTTACATGGTATAAAAACTATGATATCTCTTCATTGCTGTCTTGTTTTCTTCACTGCAGGAAGACATTCACTGCCACCCATTCTGCGATGAATAAGGTGACCACATTTCAGAAGTTTTAAACTGTAGGTCCCTTTGCCAATAAGTCTTTTGGTCTTTTGTGAGTTTTAAGGCTGAAAATAAAATTTGCCAGAAACTTGAACATGTGTCCCATCCAGTGTCATTTACAGCATAAGGTAGGAGCTATAGGCTCCCCAAAGATTACTAAAATATAGAGTGTACACAAATATGAGAAGCTGAGGAACACAAACAAGAAGCTAACCTAGTGAAGGAGAATAATATTCAATGAGTTTCTACAGCTCACAGTGAACACCATGTGGGTTACTTACCATATTGAAGATGGATTGCTGCCTGTCAGTGGCCCAGGAAGGTACTAATGGTGTTGCTTGGTGAAGGGTCGTTAAATTTTGAATGTGATTATGCCCCCATTAGCCCACATTTTGAATTTTTGAAACCCAAAAAATTACTGTTAATTTGGGAGATTTGGGAAAATCTATGAGGCCGAACTTAACTGGGGGACATAGGTCACAAAATCAAGTCATTGAGGGCTTATGGTCCCTGACCTCCTATTCTTTCTCTCTCCTCATCAGTTACCATGATGAAACAACTGTTCTCACCTACACACTCTCCTGCCACCTCCATGAGTTTCTTCCAAGGGTGTTTGGTAACCATGGGTTGAACCCTCTGAAATCATGAGCAACAGTTGACTATATGAGGTGCTTTATCACAGCAATGAGAAAGTAGTAATACATTGTCATTGGGAATTGAGACTAAGTGTAAGGTCTAAATTAAAAAACAAAACAAAACAGAGTACACTTTTGAAAGGCATCTCTAAGCCCACAAGGAAAAATCAAGTTCATCAGAAAGTGAAACATCTCTGGATGCTTGCAGTGGAAGAAAGCATTTCATGGGTAGACAAACCTTCTGCCCAGGTTTTTGGAGCCAAACTATTGCATTTCCTTTGTGAATTTAGAGAGGGTTTCCACAAAGAGATTCGCACTGTCATTCACTGTGATAAACTATGGCTCTCAGATAGATTAAATTAAAATGTAAAAATGGTCAAAATCACTTATTTTTTGGAGCCTTGAAAAGACTCATTATTATCAGTTATTGTGCATTTTATATGCCATAGGAAGCCTGTAGATGGATTGAAGAGAAAGCATTTTTGAAAGAAACAAAGACTTGCATTTTTTTTTTTTGGAGAGAGACAGAGAGAGAGGGAGAGGAAGACGGATAGAGATGGGCACGCCAGCAGCCTCTCAGTTGCTGCAAACGAAATCCAGATGTGTGCGCCCCCTTGTAGTCAAGTGCGGCATTGCGCCCTTGCGTCACTTTGCATCTGGCTAAACGTGGGACCTGGAGATTGGAACCAGCGTTCTTAGGCTTAGGAGGCAGGAGCCTTAAATGATAAGCCATCTCTCCAGCCCAGACTTGCATTTTTATATATCAAAATACATCATAGTAGATATCTCCACATAGCAAAATAAATATAAAATATTATGGTAAAATCTAGAACTGTAGACTGCACATATATAGGTTCTTTCTCTTCAAATAATTGTAAAATTATTACATTCATTGGCAAAAGTACACCAAAATGGCATAAAACATTTTTTATATAAAAATTACTAATCCTCTCATTATTTTAATTTTCAAACCACCATTCTATCACCTCTTCTATCAAAATTTAATTTCTATAGTCCAAGTAGTACCTGAAAAAATGGAGGCATAGAAAACATTTTATTTCTTAATTATTCTTTACATATTGGTAAAACCTTTCATACTTTTCAGCACAAGCTTTAGACATCCCTTTCTAAATCAGCAAGGTCCATGTGGAAGCTACTCTTTGCAGTGATGTCTTCCCCAGTGGGAAATAACAAAATATGATAGAATATATTTTCCACCTCATGTTTCTGATTGAAGTTGCATGCACCAAAATATTTAGCATGTCAGCCTAGAATCAAATTAAAATGTCACTCTGTGATGGTATTTATTGAGGTAAGGACAGATAGAAAACTTGAGATGTTAAAATGGAACTTCCTGATCTTTGTGAATTTCTATAGAAATGTAAAATGTATTTCATGCTGTGGTATTTAATAGTAAAGATCAATATTTGACCCTATTTGATGTTCTCCATGAATTTCAAACAAAAATTTATGAAGTCAGTCAATTTTAAAGAACACTTTATGCATGCTTATTGAATTTTCTTCACATTTTGATAGCTTAAAAGGCATTAGTAGATACAACTACAGATAGAAAAAATAAATACTGAAGAGCAAAATCTGTGAGCTGCATTTATTAAAATAATAAGCCTTTGTATTCAGCACACGTAGGCCATTACTAAAAGTTTTTACAAAATGTACTTTTGAGGATACTTAGACTAAGCATATTTTTCAAATGATGTGTATAGTTTTATGTACATCTTTGCATGTGCTTGCATATCAAGTTTCTCCCGTATTTATTCAAGTAAAATTCTGTGTACCTTTTGGATTATCATTGCTTACTCTTCCTAGGATATACTTAAAATACTATGCTGAAATAAAATCCCAAATACTATAGTAATATATATACTACAATACTAGTGTGTGTTTCAATTTAATGATAACAGCATCCCCTTTGACCATAAAGAAAATGCAAGAGAAATGGCTTTTATTAAATTTTCTACTGTAGGCATCCTTCAAAATATCTTTGTCTACTGATGTTCACTATGCTCAAAAGGAATACATATTTTACATTCATAATTTTTCATGAATGTTGATGTAAGAAGTAGAGATGGAAAAAAATGCAAAATACTAAACAAACGGAGAATAGTATTTATGAAGAACAGTAACATTTTACAAGTTCAGGAAAGCTTACAAAATTCTACAGTTGTTCCAAACTTGGTTTGTACTAACATCCCTGCTGTTATCACATAATTACATACAAGATGACTAGAAGACAGAATTCTGAGGTGAGCAGGGATATATTCCACTTGGCTGACTTTCCAGCTGAGCAAATGTTTCTCTTGGCTTCAACACAGACCTTCATTTATTTTCACTGTGAATCATTTCCCTGGAAGTCACTGTTGCATAACTGGTTCCTCCCTGACTCCTGTTCAACCCAGCCAGCCACAACCAGTCACTGGCAAATGAGCTTAACATGCAAGGTTTTAGTCCCCAACTATTTCCTGTTGGTTTTTCTACTTGTGGACCATGAAATGGCATTTCTAAGCAGATCCCCAGGCAGTAATCGTTTAATTAATTTTGATTATCCTTCAGGTTTGCATGTGTTTCTCATATAGCTGCATTAGCGATTTCCCCGGAATCTCGTAGGAAGATGTCATTCTCCTTGAGATCTAAAGGCTCTGCCTCACCTTTTCTTCTTTCCAACCAATGGCAGGACATAGATGGTGAACTGCTTCTAGATACAAGAAGAAAACAATCTAAAACACTGCACAAGCTTGATGGTCAAATACAGATTTGTACTACCAAAAGTCATTATATTTAAAAACAACTGTAAGTCAGCACTAATTAAATTATGAGCAACAGCCAAATATTCAAATGTTGGCTATTCATCTATGGAATACATTTTTCAGAAGAAATGAGACCTTACCTTTTTTTTTTTTTTTGTAGGTATTGCTAGTATCTAAACTTTCTACAATGATTATGAAATAACTACATATTTAAAATTTTATTTACAATTACATAAACATAAGCATATGAACTTTGGATTCATTTGATTTATAGAATGCTAGATCTTGAAGAGGTTTCTGAAATCATTCTTAAACCACATTATAAATGAAAAGAGTGGGTTCTGTGTGTTGATGCAAAAGACATAGCTTTCACCTGAAAGAGGATAAAAAATAGTTTTTCCTAGAGCCAAATATGAGTGACCATGGCATGGGAACACAGATTTAAGTTACTCCAATTCTATGATCCAATGTGCTAAAAGTTTCTTGAAGGGTTTATTGTTATAGGACAAAGAAATTCAAACATCAAAGCATGTTTAGAATGCACTGGCTGGCCACCATCATGTAGGCAGGTTATAGCAAAGCCAGGAAATCTCTACCATAGGCTTCTGATACTATCTGATGACATTCTTAGTCCTTGGGTTGTTGGAAGTGAGGGACCTATTTGCATATATAACAAAGGTCACACCTCATCAACTGATGATCACCAGGATGTTAGGTTAAACATAGAGGTGGGCAATAAATCACTAGTAAGAGGCTAAAGGTAGCCCAAGATCATTTGGCTCTGATCTTGCAACATTCCATCCCTCTCTGATCACAGAAGTTCTATCAGTCCATTCAGCTTTGTTGGAAGTTGGTGTAGTAGATGTAGTGCTTTTCTGGGGATGTTGGTCCACACATGGTGAGGGGGAAATGATTGATTAGACCAATGTCACACATTCAGACTATGTGACACAGGTATGAATCGCTTAGCTTGGAGATTAACCTCAAGTCCTAAAATGTATATTATCATTAATTAAAATTCTCCATCCCACAGAATGAAATGGACACTGGATTCAATGATATTAAATCATCTATATGCCCCCTCCCGCTGTGTATTTACCAAATTGTCAATCAATGCCCAGGGCATGGCTGTGCAGAATGGATGAATGAAAATCAGTGTGATAACTTTAGATCATTTTCACAAGGTGTGTCTGTTGAATCCCTGATTCTTTGTATCCCGATAAAGAAGTGGCAGGTAGAGGAGGATTAGTTTGGAAACTGAGGGCATGTGCTTTTCTTTTATTACTACAAGAGATTAGTGATGTCAGCTTAATAGAAGAAAAACAGAAATGGGAAAATGCCATTCATAAAGAAAAAAGACTGCCTTCAAATTGATAATGATGTCAAACAAATAAGGCTGCCCAAAGTGATGTGTTAGCCTCATTTGACCCACTTAGAAAAATTAAATAGAGAAGAAAGGAGGGGCAGGATGAGGGAATAAATACCCGAAAGAGTCATGTTTAGCTCTGAATCTTCATTTAATTCTGTTTTCACAAAATATCAACATAAATTGTCTCTTTCAACATATTGGAGGATAAAAGAACATGTTAATGCCAATAAGTTGAGTTCAGTTTGGGAAATTTATGTGTTCATGTGTAAAAAATATTTGCAGACATACCCAGATGGAGGAGCCTGCAGGACATGAGACTTCCTAGCTAGGATAACCATGGCTATGTTACGTGGTGAGGTGAAACTTGTATGTAACACAATTCTGCTCATGATGAAAGTGATACTATAGGATGACATATTTTAATAGTGCAATAGATATGAATATAAGGTGTTCACCAGCACATTTTTCTAAATGTGTACTTTAGTCACCCAAATTTATTCATAAAACAACAACAACAGTTGTCTACTGATTAATAGCCAACTTTAAAGAATAAAAAAACATAGTATATCTACATGATGGGACTCTACACTGGAGTAAGAAAAAAAATGACACAATGAAATTTGTAGAAAAATGGTTGAACTTGAAACAAATCATTCTCAGTGAACTCATCCAATCACAGAAATTAAATTGTCGCATGGTCTCACTCATCTGTGGCTCCTAACCTGGATCTGCCCTAGATGCTGACATACCTAATAGGCATCTTGAGGACTGGACAATAGTGAGGGTGGGGCTGGAGGAGAGGGTAAAGTGGGGGCACTAAACTGGACCCAAATTGTATCATAAAATCCTAGATCCTGAAAGACAGACTAAAAGTTTGAACCTTCATCAGGTCCTTAGAGGGAACACCTGAATCAAAGCCCCTAGAGAGTATGATGAAGACTAACATTAATTTTCTCCTGTTTCTCTCTCTCTCTTTCTTCTCTTTTTCTCTTCTATATTACCTTTTTCTTCCTCCTTTTCCCTTGGCACTGGCCTGTAACTCCCAGTACTACGATGTGGTTAACATCCACAATGAGCTGTTGATCAGAGACCTACAACGTTTCCCAAAAGAAGACATTTTTGTCAGAGCACTTTATTACCCACCAAAGGTTAATGATAAGACCTACTTCCAAAGAAACCATATGCTGTTGGTACGGAACATGGAGAGACCTGGCTAGAATCTGGAAGAGAGCCAGTCCCCAGACAGTTGGCTCATCTAGTGCCAGAAGGTACTAATGAGCTACTGGGGGAAAATGGCCAACATCTGTCAAGCAACACATGGTCTAAGCGCCTCAGCAACAAACAACCTGACATGATGCTGACACAAATGCAATAGTGACACACAGACATGGTGGGTAACCAACTGCTCTTGGATTGGCTAACAGATCCTCTCAGTGGAATGGAACCCATAGCTGGAACTGGGAAAGAAGTCAGAATTGTATCCAAAAGATGAGTTCACTCTCCAATATTAAGCTCCCACCAGTCTTGGGCTACAAGAGGACCTATGCCTATTTAATTCTTTCTAAACTAATAATGGTATCCCATTTATCCAGTGTTGATTTCACTCTCCATTGGAGAATATGCTTCCTTTGTCAAGTGGATGCAGACCTGAGGAGAGAATCAGCCCATTTTGTCTCACTGGGGCCCCAGCTGAAACCATAGAGTAATTGGGGAAATAAGAAAGAGTGCTGCTTTCATTTTATTATTATTATTATTATTATTATTATTGTTATTATTATTATTATTAATTTGTTTGCAAGAGAGAGAGAGAGAGAGAGAGAGAGTCAGAGAGAGGGAGAGAGGGAATGGGCACTCCAGAGCCTCCAGCCACTGCAACTGAACTCCAGACTCATGATCCCTCTTGTGTATCTAGCTTACATGGCTCCTGGGGAATAGAACAGGCATCCTTTGGCTTTGCAGCAAATACCTTAACTGGTAAGCCAGATCTCCAGCCCAAGAGTGCTGGTTTCTTGGAGAACCTGGTACAGCACAAGGGTGAAGGAGATAGACACAGAGAACACTCAACTCCTACCAAACCAAAGATCCATAGACACAGAGGCTCCCAAGACCTCATCACTGAAGTAGACCTAAAACAAACAAAACATGGCTCAGAGAAATTCAGGGAAGAGGGGGTGGAAAGTTTGTTAGAACCACAAGCTGGGACATTACACACAGAGACTTTGCCTCTTCCCCATAACTGATGGCTATCCCCACAATGCACAATCCACCAACACATGGGGGCAACTTGCATCCCCAGTGAGGAGGGCTCCTTAGGAAGGGGGAGGACAGAGATGAGGATAAGGATGGTTAAAAAATAAAATTAATTAAACTAAATTTTAAAAAAGAATAAACACACATAATATTCATAAGATTTTAAGCACCACAAGAACAAGAATGGCATAAAAGTAAATACACATAGATTTCAATTGCAGTTTAAAATATAAAAATTGTTGTTGATATGTTAGATTGTGGTTCTAGATATGCAGATTAAAGAATATTTATTTATGTTTATTTTAATGGCAGGCAGTTGTAATTTGCACAACATCCATGACAATACACATGTGCTCATAGATAAGGATCATTCAGACAATGTACATGAAACATTCATTGCCGCTTCAATTAACTAGGAAGGCTTCATAAATTACTCTTCAGTTTTGCTACTCAAGGAGAGGAATTGCTATGTTAAAAGTTGACTGTTACCTGAAAAATGGGCTTGCATTTTTAAAATATCATGCATTGGCTGATTCTTTAATGTGGAAGTTCACTGGCATTGGGGAAATGAGAGTGATATGAGAGTTGATAATTGGGGGTGACATTGACTATCTAGAAGGCTCAGTGTTATTAATTGCATAAATAATGATTACAAATTGGACATATGAACACCATCCAGGATAAATTTGAGAGACTAAAGCTGTTTCTAGAAACGTTCCAGACCATAGGGAGATTTGTACTGTTTGTAAACCATTTGTTCAGAAAAAGGTTTTGTAGTTATTGTTTGTTTTTCTGCTTTATTCCTTTCCCTGAGTATATACCAGGAATTATATCCAGTTTTGTCCTTGGCCCAAGCCTCACTCAATATTCCCTTGAGTAATGCAGTCTTGAGGTTATAAAAAGAAATAATCATGTTATGAAAAAGTCTGTAAAATACTTTTAGGCACAAATAACGGTGTTTCTGTACTACCATTACAGAATCAACTACAAGACACACACAGAGACAGAAAGAGAGAGAGAGAATAGGCATATTACTGTCTTTTCTCCACACAAACCTGGCATCTGAAAGTCCTCCACTTATTGAAGATAGAGCTGTTCCCAATGAGGTAGCAGAGAAGAACCTGAACAGTGCAGATCACTGAAAGGCTTCTACTTATTAATGATCGAGCTACTCCACAAAGTTATGGAAAAATAAATGATGTGATAGATGGTCAGGAGTCAATGGGTATGAGAGGGTCAGCAGCAACACCCCATAGAGAAGGACAGAAATAATGAAGAATCAATGGTGCCTATACTGAGATGAATTGTGCACTGCACTACTGCTAGCAAGTTTAAATACTAGTCCACAGTCACTGTAAATGTAACCCTACTTGGAACTAGGGTATTTGAAAATGTTGTTACATGAATATGAGATCATGCTGTATTAGAGTGAACCTAAGCATAAGCACAAAATATTTTATGTTGGAGGAAGAAATTGGTGGGTTCTTTCTAGAAGCTAATGGATATCAGGGAATTCCAGCAAGTACCTGATGGTAAGAAGATGTATGGTACCCTCCAAGGCTCAAGAATCATTATAGAAGAGGTGGCAGAAAGAATGTAAGAGCCAAAGAAAGGAGAGGGGTGCTTTGCAATAGTGTGTTCCAGAAACACACTGGTCATGGTATTCATTACTGCATAGTGGCTGATGCTACTGACACAAGAACTGAATAATAGGTGGATTAAAAAAATGACATCAAGGGCTGGAGAGATGGCTTAGCGGTTAAGGCGCCTGCCTGCTAAGCCTAAGAACGCTGGTTCCAATCTCCAGTAGTTCCAATCTCCAGGTCCCACATTTAGCCAGATGCAAAGTGACGCAAGGGCACAATGCTGCACTTGCCCACAAGGGGGCGCACACATCTGGATTTCGTACACAGCAGCTGAGACACTGCTGTCGCGCCCATCTCTCTGTCTCCCTCTCCCTCTCTGTCTGTCTGTCTCTCTCTCTGTGTCTGTCTCCAAAAATAAATAAAATAATAAAAAAATATTTTAAAATGACATCAAAACAAAAGAGAAACTAATTGAAAAAAAAAAGAGATTCAGTGGAGGTGAAGTTTTGGATGGTGAAAAAGGAGGATGGTGGAAGTGGATTATGATAATGATATGTTGTCTCTCTGTACAGAGCTTATCAATAACAAGACTTAACAACAAAATACGTGTGGAAGGATTGTCTTTGGACCCCTACAGAAAGCACCACCTGAAGGCAACTTGATTTCAGACATTCAGTGTCCAGGACTATACAAGATGATATTTCTTTTCTTTTTAAATTGGCATTCAGTTTATTCTGCTTCATGTTGCTAGAAATATAATATGGGTCCCAAAGGAAAATAGCTTTAAAATACCTAGCGAGGTCAAGAATTATCAGTGGGGAGTTTCAGCACCTACTAGAAATGCCTAAGGTGTCTGACAACATGGCCATGGCTATCAGCATGACAGAATTTAGATGAACATGAGAGTTCTCTGCCATTGCCATGTGAGACTTGGCCAGAGACATTAAAAACACACTTGCAAAGGTGAGCTCTCCCCTCCCCAGGGGAACACCTAGAATAGTGATTGAATAATAATTAAAAAAAAAAAAAAAAAACAGAAGAATGGCTTTGTATGGGATTGGTATTTACAGGTAGATGAAGATAGACCTCATTTCACAGTGGGCAAATTTTCAACTCTAAGGTGAAGAGTCCTGAGGAAATGCAGGTTACAATAATATAGAATCACATCCACTCAATTGCATGAAAACAGCATTAGATTGTCTTTTCAGCAATTGGATCTCTTTGACTTGTAACTGTTTTAGGGTCACTTATTACCCAAAAATGTACTTTTTGCTAGAATGACTATGCCAACTGTCTCACTATAAAAGGACCTTGATCACTGAGCACAACAAAAAAAGATACAGAAATGCTGACTCAAGAAAAAAAAATGTTCAGATAACAAAAGGTGCTGAAACAAGCCAGAATGTACACTTTGTCTATTACTGAAAACATTAAAAAGAACAGAAATAATGAGGCTTCAAAATCTGGTGACAAACATACAGTAAAATTTAAAATTCCATCACCTTTTATTAAACAAGGTATGTGGAGTTATTATGACAAAACATGGGTCCATTAAAGGCAGCAAAATATATCTGGTAGATATAAGAGTACAATAAATATTACTGATAAGTTATGAAAATTGTGTTTCTGTACTTAGGCAATTAATAGGCGATGAGAAGTTAGCTAAGACCAAAATCAATACAAACCCAAAAAGACAGTTTGGGTAGCTCAAAAGAAGGATTGCCTGTGAAGAGAACACCTAAACAATTGCTAAAGCCACTGCATAAATTCCAGCGGATTTTCTGTTTGACTCAGGCACAATGACTGGAAATAAAGCTGGTAGGTACAATAGTAATAGTATAAACCAAAAATAACTTAGTTCTATTTTAATGCCCCCATGAACTTCTCACACATATTGACTTAGCTCAATGTGAGTAAGCATAAATCCCATCAGTACATAGTGGTTCATAATTTGGCACTGGACCTTAGAGAATCACTATCTCTAGGGGTCTGGCTTTAGTCAGTACCTATGTACTTTTTGTATTTGTTTTGAGGTAGGATTATGTAGCGCAAATGGCCTTAAACCCGCTATCTTCTTGTCCCCTCGTCTTCCAGAATGCTGAGATTAAAGATGTATGCCAAGCCATTCTTGATGGTGCATGACTTTAATCCCAGCACATGAGAGGCAGAGGTCGGAGGATTGCCATGGGTTTGAGGCCACCCTGAGACTACATAGTGAATTCCAGGTTAGCCTGAGCTACAGTGAGACCCTACCTCGAAAAACAAAAAACAAACAAACAAACAAAAATTATGCCACCTTGTCTTCCATATACTTTAAAAAATATCTTTATTTACACACACACACACACATGTGCTGTGTGTGTGTGTGTGTGTGTGTGTGTGTGTGTGTGTGTGTGTGTGGATGCCAGGATCTCTTGCCCATGCAAACAATGTCAGATATCGGTACTACCTTTTCTGTGCAGTTTACATGGGTGGCTAGGAAATAAAATGAACCCAGCTAGGCTTTGAAAGCAAGCACCTGTACCTACTAAGTCATCTTTCCAGTTCATTCATACACTTTTAAGGTGGAAATATATTAGGTGTTAATTCAGCATGCAGTTGACATCAAAAAGGTTCTTCAGAAGTGGAAAAGTAGAAGTAAGGTACTCTTACATAATGTGAGACTTAAAAAAAATGGATGGTTGTGTCATTATTAGGCCACTCCATGCCACCTCCCCCATGCTGTGGAGTCATGCAGACCAACACCTGAGATTCAGATGCTGGATAGTACAGGTAGGAGAGAGTCCAGGACTGCTACAAGGGTCACCGTGTCTCTGCTCCACCATGCAAGTCTGCAACTTCAAGGAGAAGAGTGTTTGGTCTCAAAGACATCAAGTCCCTTCCTGAGTAGCTTTCTAACAGGAAGAAGGGGGCCCTGGAGAAAAAAGATTTGAAGTTATTCTAGATTTTAAAATGTCCACTGTGTGAATCATTATTAAGTTGGAGAGTAAAATTTAACAAGTGGAACATATAAATCCTAGGATTGAAGTTGTGACACATGCCAATTATTCTTGAAGTTTGAAACTTGTTTAGACTTATTTATGTCACCTTGGAAATTTTATCTGATGGGTATTCAAAGATTTCCTTCTTACACCATGATTGACAAACTGAATTTCATTCTCAATCAGGTGTTGATTGCAAAACCAGAACACCAAAGTTTGATAGAGAATTCTCATGGATGCAAGGTTTTGGGGGTTTAGAGAAGGCTTATGAACCCTTTGTCTATTTTAACAAATAATTTTTAAAAAGACTTTGAGAAGGATAAAATATGAATTATTGAGTTTATTTAGGGAGAAATTATGAATTGTGAGGTTTATTTAGGGGGAATTAAGATCCACAGAGGAAACTAAGTGAAAGACTTGCACTAGAGGAGAATTCTCCTTGTCTGGCTGGAAAGGGAGAAGGAAAACAGAGTGACACCCACAGGTAGAAGGCAAAGCATCAGAACCAAGATTTCCTTCAAATAAAAGACCAGAAAGGATTAAGAAATAGTGGATTCAAGGTTAGAGAGCTGGAATAGTGGTTAAGGAGCATGCCTGCAAAGCCTAAGTACCCAGGTTCAATTCTGCAGAACCCATATAAGCCAGAAGCATCTGTTTTTTTTTTTTTTTTTTTTTTTTTTTGCAGTATCTAGAGGCCCTTTCATACCCATTCTCCCCACCTCTCTCTCTCTCTCTGAAGTAAATAAATGAATAAATAATAGTCAGAGATCAAAGATATATCATATATGTAATAAAAGTGAGAAGGTATCCCAAACAAAATACACAGAAGGCAAGCAGAAAAATATGCGGGTCAAGATAGGTAGTCTATTCCTTCTTAGCCAGGCTGCTTCCAACCAGCTTGGGAAGAAGAGAAATAGACTTACATGCACCGTTCAGGCCAGGACACAGGAAATCAGAATCCTCCCCTCCTGGTGAAGTAAGCATAGTTAAAAAAAAAAAAAAAAAAAAAGTCATTCAAAGCTTTCGGGGAAGAAATTTTTCCTTGAAAAATGTGATTGATAGGTAATGAAAATGAGAAGCTATTTTTTCTTTTCACAGTTTGTTGTAGCTGAATGTTTGACATTTGTTGTTTTTATTCATAGTCTGTGTCGTGGATGTTTAATCTTTCTCTTGGAAAATTACTATTTTATTTAATGAGACATTTTGCTTAGTCCATTTGTAAATAAAGCAACTATACTTAAATAATTCACATTCCTGTGGTGCCCATTTTACATCTGATTTCCTTTTTGGCATATCTTCCAATCAACATGGCTTGATGATTTTCCCCAAATTATCTAGCCAGAAATTTCCCAGGGCCTTCCTTATGGAAACTGTATCAAACTTTAATAATTCAGCAATATTGGCACTATCACACCTTTGCTCTAGTGCACTTATCTGAAAGCTATTCTTCCATAAAGAAAAGAATACAAAATTCTAGCATCAGCAAACATAGTAGAAGAATATTTTGTAGATATATTTGGAAAATCATTCAACTAATTACAAACGTGTTTTCATAATATCTGTCTCCAACATATTCCTCTTCAAAATGTTCTGACCTAACCAACACACACATGCAGACACGTTAAAAATATTAATTTATTATGTAAGTAAGGTAACACACATTCTCTTCCTTTTGTGACATTTTGTTGGTAACAAAGAAAAGTAAACAGCAGGATTCTTGCTAACAGCTAGCCTTCCTTAAGATAATTTCTAACCTCTATACATATTGTATCACTGACCTTCTAGTGATCACCAAGGCCATTCATTTTTATTCATTTCCAAATTTATGAATTTGAAGGGTGTGGTGGTTTGAAATAGGTGTCCCCAACAAACTCATGTGCTTTCTCTCGAAAGCTGTTGTGAGGTCATGATTCCTATATCCACTTCATGTCCAGAAGACAGCATCCAAAGCTTGCCTTTACCTCCTTTGGATCTATTTGGTTATATGCCCTGGAATAAAAAAAGGAATAATGTTTAATGACAACAAATGAAAAACACCCAAGCATAACCCAATTTCCCATGTTCTACATAAAAGAAGTACTACGGTCTATGTTCAGCATGGAATACATTTCTTGTTTTCAGTTGTCATCTTCTTCAATGGCTGGGAGCCATGCCTCTGAGTGATTTTGTACAGCCAAGTATAGTGCCAAAACCTATTTTCTGCTGATTTCCACTATTTTTCTTTAACGTTTTGGTCTGTGTTTTTTCCTGGGGGCTGCTATAACAAAGTATCACAATCTGGGTGGCTTAAAACAGTAGTCATTCATACATTTATACTTTTATACTTTTTCTATTCCAGAGGCAAGAAGTCTGAAATTAAGGAACCTACAGAGTCATGCTTCCTCTGAAACTGACAGGGAGAATCCATCTTGCATTCATCAAGCCTCTGGTTATTTCCCAGCAACCTTTGATTTTCTTTGGCTTGAAGCTATCTCACTCTAATCTCTGCTAGGCTGTGTTCTCCCCATGTGAACTCACTTGGGCATCAGTCATGGACACCAGTTGTACATGGATACCAGCCATACTTGATCAGAAGCCATCTTATTCCAAAAGGACTCAATATTAAGTATACATGCAATGACCTTGTTTTCCTATAAGGCCACATCTCAAGTGGCTAGGGATGAATATTTCAACATATCTTTTTGGAGGGAAGAAAACAATACAACTCATAACCATCTGTAAAAAGCATTTTTGTGATTTTAAATAAAAATTCTGATGTTGCAACAATAAACTCCATAGTTAAGTGTCTGTTAAAGCTATGAATTTTCTAACAGTTATTTTCTAGGCATTCTTCCTGCTCCTTCATAACTCTATCTCTCTCTGTGTGTGTGTGTGTGTGTGTGTGTGTGTGTGTGTGTGTGTGTGTGTGAATGAAATGAAACCACGTATTCTGTTTTTTTTCTTGATAAATACTTAATGAACTTGACACAAGCAGAGTAATTTATGAAAGGTGAGATGAGGGGCTGAGTTTGGTGAATGGAAGACTCAAAGTTTTACTGGATTTTGACTGGTGTACACACTATGGTGATCACATTCATTACCCTAATTTATTATAAATAAAATAATGTGTTATAGTTATCAAATTATATAGATGAGTACAGCATTACTTAGATATAGTAAGTGACCATGCCATAGAGAGGTGTATGGATGAATCAGCATCTGGATTAAACCATACAATCTTCTAGCATTTTGGAGACTATGCAGCACATAAAAAGTCAAAGGTTGTCTCTTTTCAGTGAAGTTGCACATTAAAATTTATCAAAGCTTGGAATTCCATGAATCTTTCAATGTTGCCCAGAGCCATCATCCCATTTTCTTAACTTAGCATTGGAATAGGCTGATAACTTTTGCTGGCATGGTAATAAATTGCCTTAATTTAGCTTATAATATCAGAATTGAATGAGGTTAATTGGTTCCAGAGCACAGATGAAGAGTGAAAAGATTGAAATTGCAGAAACTTTTACCTTACCCAAAGCAATGAACACTTACCAGGATCAGCAATAAGATAATGATTGCTGTGTAATTACAGCAGTGTACTTGTAATTACTTCAACAAGCCTTATTGACCATCTAATCAGAAACCATCAATACATCAGAGGCTGGCTGTCGTGTATTACCTTCATAGTAAGTCAGCCAATGCCACAGTCTAAAACTGCTACTATAGCCAGTGATCTCCAAACACTGGCTTCCCCTTGGCTTGATTTCATGGCTTGGGTACTTGCATGTTACCACAGTCTGGATTGTTCATGCCCATGTCTACATAGGTTGTCTAACCACACTCCCAGAATCACATCTAACGATGTTTCTCATGATTAGCCAAAATCCTTTTACTGCTCTCTTCAGCTTTTATGAACTCCTCAAGGTTCATACATTGCAAATGTGATGCACAATGCAATAATGTTGGAAGGTATAGCCTAATGGGAGGTTCTTGGGTAGTGGGAACACAGCCATTATTAACAGATTAATATTATCACAATAGTGAGTATGGGGTTCAAAATGCAAAACGGGCATTTAGTGCATACACCTCCCTGTCATCTCTTCTCATTCTTGTCTCTCTTTTGTTCCTCTGTCTTCCTTCCTTCCTTCCTTCCTTCCTTCCTTCCTTCCTTCCTTCCTTCCTTCCTTCCTTCCTTCCTTCTTTCCTTCCTTCCTTCCTTCCTTCCTTCTTTCCTTCCTTCCTTCCTTCTTTCCTTCCTTCTTTCCTTCTTTCCTTCCTTTCTTCCATTTTCCACTAAGTGTTCAAAGGCCCTCACTAGATGCTGGCCCCCAGTATTGGATTGAGCAGTGTCTAAAGTTGTAAGCCAGTAGATTTCTATTGGTTATAAACTACTCCTTATATAGTATTCTATCATAGGCACACACAATGGACTAAGTCATTAGGCTTGTTACCATTGTAGCAGGAAATAATAGATTAGATTCTTTCAGAAAATTTTAATACTGGGTTTGGAGAGGATGTAGGGAGACCATAATAATATGATGTCCTAGGACCAAGGGAAAGGGCAACTAACAGAATATGGACATTGACATCAAGAAAGCTGTTTATAGAAGCCTTTGTTAAGAAATATAAGTATAGGGCTGGAGAAATAGCTTAGCAGTTAAGGCATTCGCCTGCAAAGCCAAAGGATCCCAGTTCAGTTCTCCAGGACCCACGTAAGCCAGATGCACAAGGGGGCTCATGCATCTGGAGTTCATTTGCAGTGGCTGGAGGCCCTGGAAAGCCCATTCTCTCTCCCTCCCCCCACTGCCTCTTTCTCTCATAAATAAATAAATAAATAAATAAATAAATAAATAAATAAAATATATTTTCAAAAATTTAGTAAGAAATATAAGTGTAAATAAAACTCGGATCTCAGTCTTCTTTTCTACTACAATTTCCAACTGACCATACTTAAAATATCAAGAGAATAAGGAATGTGGTCCACAAACGTCAACAATTCTGGACACAACACACAGTCAGGATAAAATGGACAGTAGATTTGTGGGGGCAAACCAAAGATCCACAGTGCATAATATTCAGCCATGTGGAATGATTACACTAGTTGTGGAAAAGGAAGTCAAGGACACAGACACTATAGGGAAAAGTTTGTTCTTTCCTTGTATAATAGTTACTTGCACATTGATGGGGCAAAATACGTGAACCAAAACAGCTTAAGAAACAGTTTATGGGGAAGTGCATCATACAGGGAAAGCATAGTAGAAACAGGAAAACATTGTCACAACACTGCATCAGCAGTAAAGAAGTAGGAAGGAGAGAAATAGAGACAGAAGAAATATAAGAAAAGGGGCTGGTCTTTTAAACATCAGGGCCCACACCCCATGACCAAATTTTTCCTGCAATGATCTACCTCTTATAGGCTCTACAACCTACAAGAACAGCACCACCACCTTGGCATTAAGTATTCAAACATATGAGTCTACTGAAAATATTTTATATACAAACCACCACAGTTTGAATTCCCCAGAACCCTGGTAAGCCATATGCACAAAGTGGCACACATATCTGGAGTTAATCTGTACTGGCTAGAGGCCCAGGACACCCATTCTCTCTCTCTTAAATAATAAATAAATAAATAAATATTTAAAAATTATTGAAGCAGCTCTATTGATCTAAGTCCATCTAGTCCATGTGTTTGTTGAATCCCATGTCCTCTTCACTACCAAGAAACCTCACTCCATCAGTCATTTTTCCCTGTGTTCTACATTGTAAATATTTGTACTTTATTGAATTTTAAAATAAACCAATAACCTTTCTTCATGTCCAAACTTCCTTCAAGTACTGTTTTTTTCAACTGTTAATGCCTTTATTTCACAAACAACTATTTAGATTGACTTACTCCACTCCTGAATCTGTTAACCTATGTGTAACCCCAGTCATTTCACTTTAACCTTCTTTATTAAAATCCACAAAGTACTGAGTATAAGAATAATTTCATAATCACTACTACATGTAATCATCTACATGTTACTTCACATTTTGGTTTCAGAGGCAACAGAATTTCTTGCTTTGGTTCGTTTTGATTTTCTTGATCTATTGGGGTGCTACTTCATAAATTTTCTTTTCATCTTTTCATGTCGAACTTCTACAAGATCCCCAGGGTCTTCAGACCTCATCATTTCATACAGATGTACATTTTTGGATTATTTCATCCAATCACATGGCTTCAGACACTATGTATCTCATTTTGGTTCTATTTCCTTGTCATACATACCGTTTTTCACATGGCTTCATCTTTTATCGAGTCATTAGAATTGAGCATCATTGTTCCTTTAGGTCAGGACTGTGCATGTTCAAAACAGAACTGATGACCCTGAATCACCTCAGAAAACTGTCCAGGACACATCTAGTTATCCAAAACAAATTATTTTCTTACTCTTGGAATCCCTATGTGACCCATTAGCATGTCCCTTCTGCTGTAGCTTACATAATATCGAGATAGAACAATTTGTGCCACATGTACAGATTTCAACACTAACACCACCATCCCGTACCCAGAGTTTAAAACAAATACTTAGTTAAGAAATATAAGTGTAGGGCTGGATAGATGGCTTAGCAGTTAAGACATTTGCCTGGAAAACCAACGGACCTAGATTCAATTCCCCAGGACCCACGTTAGCCAGATTCACAAGGGGTACATGCGTCTGGAGTTTGTTTGCAGGAGGCTGGAGGCCCTGGCATGCCCATTCTCTCTCTCCTCTCTCTCTCTCTCTCTCTCTCTCTCTCCCGCTTTCTCTGTCAAATAAATTTTAAAAAATAGTCTGCTCATCTTTCTACTTCACTTTCCTACCCAAACTCTCCAAGTGTTTCCAAATATATGTTCAAAACATTTTACCAAAACTTCTAGCCTTACCTTCATCCACTCTTTCTATGACTACTGTGCTCTTTTGAACTCTTGCTTGTGTAAATATAGTATCAAAATTTTCCCTACTTTGTAGTAATTCTTTGTATAGGGAATGTTCTTTCTTATAGAAACACTTGTAGCTTTTTTATTTCTTTTAATCAGAAATATTAATGTCAACTAAAACAACATAATATTTCGTTCAATTTGTTAAATTTGTTAAAACTAAAATCAAGAAACATTTTATGTTCATGACCTGAAAGAATAATAGTACTTAACTCTTTCCTGGAAGTTAAAGTAAATCAAGTAGCTATAAGGATTGTGCATCAAAGTAAAATAATGACCCTGGTTCTGAGGAGCTGAAATCAGTTTTACATCTATCTAACTTGTCATTCCTCAAAACATCACATTAACAATATAGGAGTATATATTAACATTATTTACATAATCATACCAAGCAGAATAATTATAAACATTATGATTGTGCTATGTATTTTTTACAATCAAACTCAGACATGAGAGTTTTTAAAATTTAACATTGTTTTTGTTATTTTGATACTGAACCTATGTTGCCATTGATTTTAATCTAGCTGTTACAGGCTGAAGCCATGTCTGAAGGGCATAACATGCTCTCAATGAGTCTGCATCTTACTTCCAATGGCATTCATAATACTGAAATATTTATGAATGGATTAGAAGCACTAAGCATCAATCATTGTCAGAATCTTATCAACAAGGAAACTCATTGCCCCAAAACATATTTTTGGCTGAAACACTATTAAAATTGAGGATTATATCAAAAGCATGGACATGAAAAATATGTCCACTTTGGAAAGTATAGAAGATACATGCAACATGTCTTACTCTGAAATTAGAGTGAAAATTGATTCAGCAGTTAGATACAGGATTCACTTAATCTGGGAATGTTTTGTGCAAAAGTGACGATACGATCACTGTTTTAGCTTTGCATTCATTTCAATGAGAGAGTACTGTTTTCTGCTGCTCTCATCACTGCATCACTAACATTTTCAAAAATATGTCTGCTTGAAGATTATGTTAAAGTGATGCACAAATAACCACAAACAGTTTTAATGTCAGTATATGTAAAATAGTAAAATGAAAGATTATCAAGGACATGTATTTCAATTTTTGATGCCAGTTTTCTCACTTTCTGATTATCAATCCACACAGTTGTTTCACAGAAACAAATAAACAAACAAAAAAGCTCTTTAAAAGAAAACTAAAAATTGCATAACTCCTATCACTCCCATAACCATGAGTGTAAAACAAGGAAAATTGCTTCAGGCAAGAAAATGCCCTTATCATTACAGGCTGAGCAAGTGAGAAATACCCTAGGGGAATGTCTTTTGCAGGTCAGGAAGTTAACTTACACCAACAATGAGACAGAACTTTTTCACCATATTACATAAATACTTTTGAATAACAGGCTTTTAACTCCAGTGAATTTTCTTATATATCTCTGTGTAGAAGTGATCACTCTCTCCAATAGCTTTGATCTCATGAGTTCTAATTTTGTCCTTCACTTTAGCCAGAATACATGATGTGCACTCAACAAGAGTAGTAAAGGTTATGAGATAGACCAAAGTTTTGCAGCATATCACTTGCACCATGTACAAGAAGTGATTCAATTCTTAATTCTTCATTTGCACATGTGTGTATGGACTTAATATGCACATATTTGAGATCACAGTGGTGGGCATAAATGCCAACAATGACAAGACACCTTTTTACTTATAGTTACTATAAGTTATTGTGTTAAATTCAAACCTAACTAAAAGACTGTGCTTTCACTGAGGGAATTCAGTGACAGACAGGAAAAGAATCAATATCTGAGTGCATGAAGAGGCCCAAGAATTGTGTTACACAGCTCTGGCAGTTCAGTAGAAGTAGAATTAACATCCAGTTGGAGAATATCAGTAAGGTTTTAGGGGGAAAGTAGCAATAATCAGAATGGAAGTGCCTAGTTGTCATCATCTCAGGTGAGAAGTAAATCGATCTTATAGGCAGAAAAAGGGATAAACAATATTTTGGGGGCCATATATATAAGAAGGGAAAAGGAAACTATAAACACCACCATAATGTCAAATTGGATAAATATGGCTACCTTTCATGAATGAACAAAATTAGGACACTCTACTTAGGAATGAATTTTCCCTAACTGATGTTGCTTCCTTGAGATCTTTTCTTTCATTACAGAGGTGTTTTTCATATGAATAAATCATTTGAAAGCTGTACTTGAAAAAGTTGTATTATCTAAATCTCAACAGGGATTTACTATGTTTTTTAAAAAATGATTTCTAGAGAAAACAAATATATATATATATATATATATATATATATATATATATATATATATATATGTATATATGTATATATATTCTGTCTCCTCCATACATCATGCCTGACCCATTACCAAAGATAATAACAAATAACATTCATGAATATCATTGCCAGTTGTGACATTTCTATCTTCTAAGGAGGTTTTCTTAATCAATCAGGATGGCATTGGCATTGGCATTGGCTCATCACTAGTAATTTTTAATAAAACACTTTTTTTTTCCCTTTGGTAGGGTTTCACTCTAGCTCACGCTGACCTGGAATTCAGTATGTTGTCTCAGGATGGCCTTGAACTCAGGGCAATCATCCTACTTCTGCCTCCCAAGTGCTGGGATTAAAGGCGTGTGCCACCACACCCAGCAAACACGTTGTTTTTTGAAATCTAACCTTCAGTATGCTGAGTTTGTATCAGAGCTCTTCAACAAATGCTTTCTAATAAATGGATTTCTTTTTTTTTTTTATTATTTTATTTTATTTTATTTTATTTTATTTTATTTTATTTATTTATTTATTTATTTTTGGTTTTTCAAGGTAGGGTCTCACTCTGGCTCAGGCTGACCTGGAATTCACTATGTAGTCTCAGGGTGGCCTCAAACTCTCAGTGATCCTCCTACCTCTGCCTCCCAAGAGCTGGGATTAAAGGCGTGCGCCACCACACCCGGCTTTTATTTTTATTTTAGAGAGAGAGAGAGATTGAAAGAAAGAGAGAGAATGTGCATGCCAGAGCCTCAGCCACTGCAATTGAATCCAGATGCTTGTTTCACCTAATGGGCACGTGTGACCTTGTGCTTTGCCTCACCCATTGTGCATCTGGCTTACATGGGATCTGGACAGTGAAACATAGGTCCATAGGTCCCAGGCAAGTCTCTTAATGGCTAAGCCACCTCTTCAGTCCATAAATGGATTTCTTAACTTGCCTGATGCTAAAACAAGTTAAAATCCATTTATGCTAACTTGATTTGTTTGTTAACATTTCTCATGCATGTGATAGGCAGGATTTACTGAAAAGGGTAGATATACCCTCCAAAGTGATGAGTGAAATTCTCCTAGGATTGTTTTGACTTAGGCACATACCAAACATTGAATTTGACAGGCAATGATGCTGGAGTTTGAAATATTTAGCAAAATGGATGGATTCTGGATAACTCTACTACTGTTGGTCTTACTATGTTTCCAAGAACATATTTAAGGAAGCATTAGTTTCTATCAAAGTTGGTCAGATTTCTAAGCACCTTAAGATATATTATGTATGTGTTATTTTAAACATATTTTATTTATTCCCTTGTGAGTAGGAAATGAATGAGAGTAAGAGGGAGGAAAAGGAAGAGATGGGATAGGGGAATAGAGTCAGAGAACATGAGCAGGCATGCCTGGGTCTCTTGCCATGGCAAAAGAACTCCAGATGAATGCACCACTCTGCACATTTGGCTTTACATAGGTACTGGGAATTGAACCCAGGCCATCTGGCTTTGCAAGCAAGTGCTTTTAACTGCTGAGTCATCTCCTCTGCCCTGTGTTATTTTCTTTATAGATTCCTAATACAATTTAGCTTTTATAAGGAACTGAGAATTTCTTAAGTTTTAGGTCATGATTTATTTCACATATGCACAGGAAATTGCATAGTAGTATGTTCATTCTATTTCACTAATGTATTTGCAAAATGTGTTCAACCCATCCCATAAGCAGATGCATGAAGGACTCCAGTGGCATAATTAACTGGCTATAGACTTTCACTCATACTGAAAGAGAATAAAAACAAAACGTTAATTGCAAAAGTATGTGATTTGATAGTTCATGTCTCAATCTTTATGCTCTAGCAAAGACAGGGCAAAATTCAGTGAGTAAAAGAAACACAGGAAAAAAAAAAAAACTGGGCCCTAGGATGATGTTATTATAATTACTTCAAATAGCATTTCTTAAAACTTTATTTGTGCATGAGGAAGGACAGTAAAACTACATGTGATCTTTTTCGTTTATCTTGCACACAAAATGTGAAAAGATTAAGGCACGATGGTGCCTGCCTAGAGAAAATCTTCTTAAAGCACAGATTTTTTTTTCTATTTTATATTTTACCACATGGATATTACAAATTACACTTAAAATAAGATCAAATAAAGTGCTCTCATGTATTTAATGTAAATAGTTTATTTGTGATCTCATAGGAGGGAATTCATAATTGAAGTACCTGTGAATACAATGTTCATTCAAAGGAAATATAAAGGAAAAATGTCATTACTGTTATGTACCAGCATAATAGACACATTCAACAAACTGAATGCTTAGTATTGTCTTTATAATTGCTTAATTTTCAAAATTGACTTAAGAATTGCCCAACTAAGTTGAAGAAATTGCTAGCTAGATGTGGTCAGGCTAAGTGATACTGTCCTGTTTCAAACACACGGGGATAGAGAGATTCTTCTGGTATTAAGAGGTAAGCATTGTCAGTCACTTTACTACCTTTTTCAAACTGGAAGTCTTCCCTCTGTTTATAGTTTCAGAGGACATTCCATGAATGTGAATTCAGACTTCATGTCTTTTAGGAGAAGAAAATGGAATGTTCACTCAGTAAGTGAAAGAGCCACATTCTGGGGCTTTGGTGCTATTACTAACTTCTGAGTTGCCTGAGAGTCTTGGGCTCTAATTAGAAGCTTTGAGGCACAAACCATTTCTGAGAGTCTAGCAGTAACTTCTAAGGGTGTGATGAACAGTTTGGAGTGATAACTGTTTGCTGAGAAGGAATGCTATTTTGAATTCTATAAAATATTAACCATATGTATTGTGATTTCTGCCATTAATACCTCATAATATGAAGATAAAAGTGCAGGGTGCTAAATGACCCTTTATTGGAAGGTGACAGTAGAAAGAATCATGTCCATACAAATAAGGCAAAGATTAACAATAAAAAGTAAACTTTCACCTTCTCTTAGCTTTTAAACTGTTAGGGGATTTTTTTTTTTCCCTAGTAAGACAAAACATGTCTAATAAGGTAGCAGAGCTGACTAATCTTTATCAATTAATGCCCGCCTTCTTCTTTGACCCACTTTGTAAAATTACACAAAGAGAGAAAAATGTAAATCTATACATCAGGCACAGCATGAGTCTGAAAATTTTTCTTCTGTTTGTCTTGCATAGCAAACTATACAGAAATGGCTATTCATTTCTCAGCACGTCACTTTTGTTTTCTAAACTGAGCTAAGCATGACAGAAAGTTCATTTCTAGAGCATCTATATGGCTATGTACTTTACTTAGAGAAGACGAGTAATGGACAGCTTCATCCATTTGCTATCTGGACATATCATTAGTCTTCAGAAAACAAAATGGTTTGAGAATCAAATGACAAGTAACAAATTGAAAGCATTGGCTCTTAATTAATTAGATGCCACTCTTGTTCTATTTGGTTCTTGACCTTTAATAACCACAATGACTTCAGCATAAAACCCACATCCTGAAGTTATTCATATAAAGTACCCACTTCATTGCTATTGAATATACAGCCAGGAGGACAAGTCTTAATGACTGGAAGGTTGAACTATTGATGTTTCAGTGATACAAATCTTTCAAGTCTGCTCACTATCACATCTTACTAAGAATAACTGTTTTCAATATAAAAACTCAGAAACTTGGTAGGCTCCTCTCTCACATTCTCCAGGGCATTGTGCATGTCCCTCTTGCGCTCATGCACTTTTCAGGACATAGTTCAGGGACAACAATTACCTTCTTACCATCAAAGTGTTGAACTTTCAATATGGAGGGTGTCATTAACAAATTACTGCCCTCAGTAAAGAGGCTACCTCTAAATCTGATTCTTTCCTTAAGACATTAACAACCTTTCCAGCCATTTTAAATAAAATATTTTGAGGCCTTAAAACACTTGTTTTCTCCTCCTATAATACAGACCCAAATTCCTAGAATACATTTCCCCATTTCACCATGTAGCTTGAACAATCCTCTTTGGTTCACATCTTTCATATAGGAGTTTTCTGTCTATATCGAATAGTGACTGCTTCATACTGCTAAGGGGTGTTTTAACCTTTTACTTTATCGAATCATTTTGCTAGCACATAACATAATTAAATGATCTTTTAAGCTCTCAACATTTATTGCACTTGGGAAATTTGTATATTTTAGATTTTATTTTTGTAGCACCCTGCTTCCAGTGACAATTTTTTTATGAGGCTGATGCGTTAGCTATGCTGAATAACAATTCTGAGAATTCAAGGGTTCAACACACTGATAATTTTTTAGAGTGTGTTCCTTCTCGATGCTCTGTGTACAAATAAATTCATGTGGAGCTCTTCTGCTTACTTTCAACTTGGTTATCCAAGAAAAATATATGGTACCACTGGAAATCCTAGACTCTTTTAGAATCTCACGAAAATACAGGGCACAATGAATTGCTGTTGCTTTTATGTGTCTAAGCCCATAAATGATATATGGTATTTCTGCTCATGACTCATTTCTCAGGACTGGCCCCTTGGTCCTATGTAACAGAAAGAAAACTTCATAGCTGAATATATAGCTATCTCCTGAGTAGTAAATACCTGCCACACAATAGATAAAAACACCCTGATAAATGACATTGTACTTTTTTTTATAAGATTTCTTTGGCCTCCTTAATTTTCATTAGATGATTCTAGCTCCTTCAGGTTTCATTAAAATTCTATCTAAATGTTTAATCTTCCATAAAAGTACCTAGTATTTGATGCAATACAGATTTAATTTCTTTCATTGAGTAAAATCTGAAATACAGCACTCAGACCATTTCATATGTCTTGATAATTATGGTGATATAAGAAAAAAACTAATAAGAGCCAAATAATAATACATAGGGAAGTAAAGAAAGCATGAAGTAATAGTGTCTAAGCTTTGGAGCAGCAAGATCTCAATTTCTGGAATAAATCACATGCTTTGAAATACAAACACAAAACCATCTTCAGGGTAGCCACTGGTGTATCACGTTGATAATAAATTAAAATGTCTTTAAAAATTTTAAACCTTTACTTGTTGACTAAAAATATCAAGGTAAAAAATTAAAGACCTAGCCACCTCTACAATCCTTCAAAAATTAATAATTATGATACAAACTATATTCATGTACTTCCTATAGGTGATACTGATGGAATTCACATTTAAAGCTTGGAAGACAAACTTCATCCAGAAAGGAAAAGGCAGCCATGATAATACTTCCCAGAGCAAGAAGATGAATCTGTCTCTGCTGTCTAAATTCAGTACCTCTGGTATTCACATGGGAGAACACTATGGATGTTTGAATATATAGCAGAAAGATCAGATATTCTGGTTTTCACTACTGTGTGTATCCTGTGTGGAATATCAGTTTTTATGTTTTTTTCCACAGGGATAAGATATTTCTTAGTTACATAAACTTAAGTGAGCTCATTTATTTAATATTTTTTGATGATTCAATATACACATAAGTATTGAACTGAGCCACCCCAAAAATATATATCTCTATCCTGAAATTTTAGAAAAAAATACATGCAGCAGCTACTTCTAATTAATAAAAATGCTTTTGGAATAATGAAGGACAAATTATTCTAATTCTGTCTCCAACATGCTAAATATTTTAAGCAATTTATTCTACCTGAGGAACTTCATTTTTACAAGTATTTCATAAAATCACCTGGAATATTTTTGATTGAGTAAATTCCATAGTCGCATTTTATTACTTTTTGATATAGCAATATTAATATTAATTAATTTTTGTTGCTCTATTTGAAGTCTACTTAATTAACTTCCCTAGCTATTTTTTTTCAGACCAGGGATTAAGCTCATTTGGCCTAAGTCTGTTGAAATTCATAATGAAAGCTAAGATCAACTAGATCCTGATGTATAACTCCAGAACTCATCTAAATTCACTCTTCAGTTGAGGAGGTAAAGCAAGTGTTTCCTTCTAAAATATATGCTGTTCTGTTTCATGCCTACATTTTTTGTTTTCTAGTACTTCCCTTCCCTGGATTTCCTCCTTCTTTCCCCTGTCTTCTCTATTTAATGTAATTCTCTGAATCCTTCAAGAGCTATTCAGACATCATTCCTCCAAAGATTTTGCTCTGGATGGTTCAAGTTATTTTCCTTCATGCATGGAGTATTACAATAGAAAGATGAATGCTGTGTGGAAAGGCAAGAACAAGTTGGAGCCCCAGATGTGAAGCAGCCCTTCAGAGATATCAATTCAACAAAAAGTGGGATTCTACTGGTAGAATTCTGTGAAGTACAATATCTATTACTTATTTGACACCCAAAGAATATTTCCAATGTCCTTTTATACAATAATATTTTTCCAGTTTTAAAGTACTATGAAAGGAAAAACTTCATAAAATTGAATTTTAATTAAAGATCTGTTATTTGCTTATAGCAACACTGAGTCAAATCCTTCAATAATTAACTCTGTTACTACTTTTTAAAAATATTTAATTGTGTAACATGCATACAACATAAAATTTAACCACAGCAAGCATATAGTTCCATAACCTGCAGCAGTTACGTTATGGTTGCTAATAAAAACATCAGACCAGAAGCAGCTTATGGAAGGTGTTGCAGTCAGGTTCACATTGCTGGCAGAAATCACCCATCCAAGAGCAGATTTTGGGAGAAAAAAGGGGGATTTATTTTGGCTTACAGACTTGAGTGGAAGCTCGAAGATGGCAGAGGAAAAAAAAGGCATGAACAGAGGTTGGACACCCCACCCCCGCCCCCCGCCAGCCAGCACAAGGTAGACAATAGCAACAGGAGAGTGTACCAAATACTTCAAGGGACAACTGTCTATAATGCCTTAAACCCACCCCCAACAATACCTTGCCACCAGGAGGCATTAATTCCCAAATCTCCACCAGCTGGAAACCTAGCATTCAGAACACCTAAGTTTATGGTGAACATCTGACTCAAACCACCACAGAAGGAAAGGGTTTATTTTGGCTGATAGTCCTGAGGAGAAGTTTCATTGCAGCAGGCAAAGCATGGAAGGAACAGACATCTGGGCAGCACATCTTGTCACATCAGCTTAGAGCAAGCAGCAAGAGAGAGCTACCTCTGAGCACCCAGTATGCTGGTCTCAAGGCCTGTCCCCAGTGCCCCATCTCCTTCAGCCAGGATCCACTAGTTGTGACTCAAGTCTGAAGCTTAATCACAAACACATGAGGATATGAAGGACACTCCAAATTCAAACTATGACAAAAATCTTTACTGTATTTATATTGTTGTACAACCCATCTCCCAGAACTTATTTTGTTTTTATCCTTGGAAACATGGCATTATTTTATTTTAAAAAATATCTTTATCTCTGAGAGAGACAAAGAGAAAGAAGCAATAATTGACAGTGAATATGGACTTACTAGGGCCTCCTGCCACTGCAAATGAACTTCAGAAGCTTGCTTTACATAGGTACTGGGTAAATGAGCATGTGCCATCAGGCTATACAAGCATGTGTCTTTAACCATGGAGCCTTCTCCAAATATTAATTTAATGATGAAAAAAAGAGTTACAAATTCTTCTGGGATTAAAAATATTAACATATTACTGGGTGTGGTGGTGCATGCCTTTAATCCCAGCACTTGTGAGGCAGAGGCGGGAGGATCACCATGAGTTCAAGGCCACCCTGAGACTACAGAGTGAATTCCAGGTCAGCCTGAGCTAGAGTGAGAACCTACCTTGGAAATCCAAAAAAAAAAAAAAAAAAAAAAATTAACATACATAAAATATATAGTTCAGAACTTGGCCAATAGAAGATATTTAAGTGATAAGTAAATATGTTCTTTCTGTAGTTCCTTCATAATGACACTACATGATTCTCTGAGTAGGCCCATTGAGAGATACATTATTGTCTAATTTAGTAATTGTCCATTGTATCCTTTTAAAATTTTTTATATATTTTATTTATTTATTTATTTGAGAGAAAGAGAGAGAGAGAAAGAGAGAGAATGGGAATGCCAGGGCCTCCAGCCACTGCAAACGAACCCCAGATGCATGCATTCCCTTGTACAACTGGTTTATGTGGGTCCTAGAGAATTGAACAAGGATCCTTTGGCTTTGCAGGCAAATGCCTTAACCTCTAAGCCATCTCTCCAGCCCCACTAAATTCTTAAGAGGTGTCTTATAGACATTAGAACAGAATGAATGAATAGATGAAATATATATATATATATATACAGGGAGAACAACGGATGGACGGGCCAATATAAAGATTTGAAGAATGCTCATGTCAGATGCTCTAAGTAAGCACTGCAGCCAAGGACCAATGAGACATACCCGAAGAAGCAGGCATCTTGTAAGGAGTATAGAACTGAAAGTTGATGGATGCAATAACATTCCCTTACATTCAAATGCCATGGTGGTCAATCACTAACCCATACATAATAAGGAGTTAACCAGGTTATGAATAAGTTGATTTTCAGAGTCATCTCTGTTTATTTTTAGAACATTCTCAGCCCAATATGTCTTTCTCTAGAAAATTATTATAAAATGATAAAAATTCTTAATTTTGACTTTATGTTTTTACATATTAGAATTAAAGGCATGTAAAAGAGATGATTTCACTATAATTTCCTCTCTTCTGTTTATTATTGAATATAAAGAAATTGAAAAGCATGAGTAATTAATTCTTCATCTTCCTTTCTCATTAATGCCATTGAAATTAAAGTTAAAAGAAATGTTTTTAGGAAAATTCTTGCAGAAAATGCTCCACAGATCTCCATGTAAAATTTACACAGAAGAACTATTTGGCTTCTGTCCAAATTATTTAATTGTATCTTGGGGCCTTAGTGTATTAAAAAATGTAACAAGGAGGTGGAGATGTAGCATAAAATCTGTATTTTAAAGAACTCTCTAGCTCAGAGTAAATGAAGGGAATAGGGAATCAATTATACTTGGGTATGTAATTTGAATAAATAAAAATGCCAGAATGATTGAAACATATATTTAGGATGGTAGAATGAGTCATTTTAGTAATATGAATAAAACAGAGTAAAGAAGAAAGATTATGCAAGAGAGTGGGGGAGGATAAAAGTTACAGCAGTGCTGCAAATATTTGGAATAAAGAATAGATCTAATATTGTAGAGAAAATTTTATAAATAGAAAAATTTAGAATTGCTTTGGATGGAGAGAGGGAAGTCTACCAGAAGTCACTGAATAAAGCTCAAGTAAATGAAAACGATTTAAATGCTGGCATTTCCACCACTTTTGAGGTGGTTCATTACTTTCATAGACAATAATTTATTTGTAAATGGGCAAATATATATTAATGGAGGGGAAGTTCATGCAAAACTTCTTCATATTTGTTATTATACAAATCTCAAATTTACAATTAAACCTGATTGGCCGTATCTTATCATATATGCATCCACACAATTGTACATCAATTCACACATAATGCTTAATGCATATACACACATGTACTCGTAGTATTATTTATGTGAATGTTCATTAATATACAAGATTCTCCTGGGCTAATGATGGAGTTACCATTTGATAAAGCCAATTTAAGTGGAAAATATCACAAAGAAAATAAAATATTGACCTGGAGAGATGGCTTAGCAATTAAAGTGTTTTCCTGCAAAGCCAAAGAACCCAGATTTGATTCTCCAGTACCTCTGTAAAGCCAGATGCATAATGTGGTACATGGGTATGGAATTTGTTTGTAGTGGCTAGAGTCCCTGGCATGCCGATTCTCTCTCTCTCTCTTTCCTTTCTCTCAAATAAATAAAACTTTCACAATGAGCTGTTGATCTGAGACACAAGGTCCCCCCCCCAAAAAAAAAGACAGATTTCTGTCAGAGTTCTTGATGACCCACCAAAGGTTAATGGTAAGACCCTACTATCGAAGACAGCACACACATGTGAGACAAAACATGGAGAGACCTGGCCAGAATCTGGAAGAGTGCCAGTCCCTAGACAGTTAGCTAGTCAGGTGCCAGAGGGTGCTACACGAGCACCAGGGGGAAAATGGCCAACATCTGTCCAAACAACTCGCAGTCTAAGCTACCCAGCAGGAAACAACCTGACGTAATGCTCAAACAAGTGCAGTAGTGGCACACAGCCAACATGGGTTACCAACTGCTCTTGATTTGGCTAACAGAGCCACTAAGTGGAATGAAACTCATTGCTGGAAGTGGGAAATAAGTCAAAACCATGTACAAAATGAGCTCAGCCTCCAAGATCAAGACACCACCAAATGTGGGCTAGAAGAGGGCCTACACATATAAAATTCCCTCTAAAATATCTATGGCCATCCCATCAATCTAGTACTAATATCTCTCTCCATTGGAGAATTTGTTTATCTTTTTCAGATGGACAATGAACCCAAAGGGAAGATCGGCCAATCACACCTCACCAGGGCCCCAGCTGAAACCATACAGTAATGCGGGGGGAGGTTAAGAATACAGCGTTCTTGGGGATCAGGGCACCAGAAAAAGTCTGAAGGAGATAAAGACAGAGAACATCCAACTCCTACTAAGCCAGATATCCAGAGACACAGAGGCTCCCAAAACCTCATCACTGAAGCTGAACTAAAATGACCCCAATGTGGCTCAGGGAAATTTGCAGAAGAGGGGGTGGAAAGAATGTTAGAGCCACAAGTTGGGGCATTATGCACAGAGACTTGGCCTATTCCCCATAACTCTTGACTATCCCCACAATGCATGACCCACATTCCCCATTGATGAGGGTCCCATGGGAAGAGGTAAGACAGGGAGGAGGATAATGGAGTCACTATTATGAATGTAAAATTAGAATAATATAAATTTAAAAATATGTATATGATATGTACTTGACCTTCTGAACATCATAGCTTAGACTAACCCATATGCTCATAATATTGACATCATACTATAACTGGGTAAATATAAAATAAAGCCTATTTTATGTTAAAGTGCTCAACACTTTCTGGAATTTATTTAATAATGTGTAAAACACTAGAGACTTGGTTGCTTATCTTAGCACTTTAGTATTGTGCTTCTGCGAAGTGAGGCTTGCTACCCTTGTCCAGAATCATGTAGCAGCATCTGCCACTAGCCCAGGAAGCAATTAAATACCAAATTTTAAGTATGGGTAATTTAAATTTTAAGTATGCTATGAGTTTTGCACCATCATAAAAATTTTGTCAATCTTTGTTTAACTGAAATCTATCTGTATTTTCTTACTAGTAAGAACAAGATAAGAACCTCTGTGTTGTACTGATTTCTTGAGTATTTAATTAGAGCATTTATACAAAAGATAAGTATAATTTATGAGAACTGACTAAATATCCATAAGACAAAGGAAAAAGAATGAATTACAACAGTACAAAGAAGGACATTATTGAATTATGTCAACTATTACTAAATGTAAGCTATGAGAAACATGAAGACTAAAGCCAGTGGGAAACTATAAGGAAACACAGCACTTTCATGACATAATAAAAAGAAGCATAGGAAGTATTACCTAATATAAGCTCTATAAAGATTTTTATACCAAAACATTAAAGAAAAATAATATTAAGAGTTACGTACTGCCAAAAATACACTCAAGACTCATATAGTTGGACATCAAACTGAATGGAAAAATATCATCAAAAAGTATTGGCTCATTTATCCAGAGTCAGGATAGACCAAATGGTTAGAAGTCAGAGGACATTGGATCTGAAGCACAGAGCCACTCATCTGTTTTATGGAATAACTGAAATAAACCAGGCATGGTGGTACACGCCTTTAATCCCAGCACTTGTGAGACAGAGGTAGGAGGATCGCCATGAGTTCAAAGCCACCCTGAGACTACATGGTGAATTCCAGGTCAGCCTGGACTAGAGTGAGACCCTACCTCGAAAAGCAAAAAAAAAAAAAAAAAAAAAAAAAAAAAAAAAAAAAAGAAAGAAAGAAATAGAGTCCTTAATTTACACTGCATATTGGAAGTAGACTTGGTGGGATTAGGGAGATGGTTCAGCCTGCAAACCACTTGCCTTGGAAGAATGAAAAATATAAAAATGTTAGAGCACTCTTTTAATTCCAGCACAGAGAAGGCAGAGACAGGAGGGTCCCTAGGGCTCACTGGCAGCCAGTCAGAAATCTGCATCAAGAAGGAGGGTGGGATGGAGGGAGGGTAAAGGTGGGAGGGAATCAGATGGTGGGAGGGAGGACAAGGGGGGGGATACAAATTGGGACCCAAAAGGGAAAAATACTACAAAACCCTTTACTCTGAACAACAGGCTAAAACAGTGATCCTTCAGCAGGCCTACAGAGGGAAGACTCGAACCACAGGAACCTGGAGAGAACATGATGAAGGCCAACTTTAATCTTGTCCTGCTTCTCTTTCTCTTCTCTCTCTCTCCCTCCCTCTCTGTCTTTCTCTCTCTCTCCCTCTCCTCTCTATACTCACTTTCTCTTTTACATTACATATCTTTTTCCTCCCTCACCCCTAGGTGCAGACTTATAACTCCCAGTGCCAGCAAGGGGTTAACTTCCACAATGAGCTGTTGATCTGAAACACCTACAAGGTTTCCCAAAAAAGACAGACTTCTGTCAGAGTACTTGGTGACCCACAAAAGGTTAATGGTAAGACCCTACTGTCAAAGACAGCATACGTGTGTGAGACCAAACACAGAGAGACCTGGCCAGAATCTGGAAGAAGGTCAGTCCCCAGACAGTTAGCTAGTCTAGTACCAGAGGGTGCTACACGAGCAACTGGGGGAAAATGTCTGACATTGGTCCAAACAACTTGCAGTCTAAGATATCCAGCAGGAAACAATCTGACGTAATGCTCATACAAGTGCAGTAGTGGCAAACAGCCATGGTGGGTAACCAACTGCTCTTGATTTGGCTAATAAATCCATTCAGTGGAATGGAACTCATTGCTGGAACTGGGAAATAAGTCAAAGCCATGTACAAAAATGAGCTCAGTCTCCAAGATCTAGAGGCCACCAAATGTGGGCTAGAAGAGAGCCAATGCATATAAAGTTCCCTCCAAAACATATATGGTTATCCCTTCTATCTAGTACTAACTTCTCTCTCCGTTGGAGAATTTGCTTATCTCTTTTCAGGTGGACAACGAACCTGAAGGGAGGATCAGCTAACCACACCTCACCAGCTGAAACCATAGAACAACACAGGGGAAGGGCAAGAATACAGCGCTCAAGGTGATCACAACACCAGAAAAAGGCTGAAGGAGATAAACACAGAGAACATCCAACTCCAATCATAAGTCAGATATCCAGAGACACAGAGGCTCCCAAAACCTCATCAAGGAAGCAGAACTAAAATGACCCCAATGTGGCTCAGGGAAACTCGCGGAAGAGGGGGCGGAAAGATTGTTAGAGTCACAAGTTGGGGCATTATGCACAGAGACTGGGGCCTATCCACCAGAACTCTTGAGCAAACTCACAATGCATGATACACATTCCCCATTGATGAGGGCCCCTTTGAAAGTGGGAGGAAGGGGGGGAGGACAATGGAACCAATTCTATGAATGTAAAATCAGAATAATATAAATAAAAAACATATATTGATTTAAAAAAAAAAAAAAGAAGTGAATGCCTAAAGAAGAGGTCATGATCCTAAAGGTTTTCATCTGTCTTCTAAGCATGAACACCCATATATGAGTGCGTATACACACACACACACACACACACACACACACACACTCACATACACACACACCTTCAACTATTTTCATCTATTCTAGTTTATTTAAAACATAAATAATTCCATGGAAACTGTAAAAAGAAGCACAATACTAAAATGCATGGAGCAATAGAAGAAAGCAAGGAGACCCTATTATGAAAAATTTAGAGGTTGTCCTCCATGAAGGGCTAAACATTTGAGCAACATTCTGTAATTTTAAGGAATTCCAGGAGATATGTCCCAGTCCCAGGGTTCAATGTAGAAGCACCTAAGGTAGGTTGTTTGCCTATTTCTTTTCTCCTCAGTGCCTGTGTGTTATTTATGAGTCTGCAGAGATAAAATGATAACAGGACTCAGTGATTTACATTTGTTTTAATAATCTGTGGATATAATCATTATGATTTTCCTCTTTCATTAAATTGTTGCTTTTAAAGTACTCATGACATGGTAAGAGGAAGGGCATGGAAAACTTTTAGTTTAGTAAACCTAGAAGAAGTTTACTGAAGAGAGTGGCATGGAATAAAACTTGAAGGAAGGGCTGCAGAGATGGCTTAGCACTTAATGTGATTGCCTACAAAGCCAAAGGACCCAGGTTTGATTCACCAGGACCCAATTAAGCCAGATACACAAGGTGGCACATGTGTCTGGAGTTCATTTTTTACAGTGGATGGTTGCCCTGATGTATCCATTCTCTATTTCTCTCTGTCTTCCTCTCTCTCCCTCTTTTAGCCTCTCCCTCTCTCAAATAAATAAATAAAAATATTTTTTCAAAAGCTTGAAGGAAGTAAGGGAAGAAGGTATGCAGCTATTCAGGAAGAAAGTTTTTCACAGTGAGGAAATGATGCAAGGACCAGTCCTTAAGCGTGGCAGCAGTATGATTTTTTTTTGTTCTTTCATATATCTTCAAAACCTAGTTATGTACCTGGCATGTATACTGGATGATTAAAATATATCTGTTTAAATGAAAATTTATTAATGTGAATACCTTTGTTCATCTTGTGTACTGCTCCTTTTATCTCAATGAAAATGTTACACTTCCTAAGAGATGTTCACCAAAGCCCTCACTTTGGCCATATGCAGTCATTTTATAAGTACCTTCCATCAAGAACATGTGTCATAATTAGAACACGATATGCTATGATAAATAATAAAAGTCCCTTTACTCAATATTTGTTTTTATGCATCATATTTTTGATGACTAGTGCTTAACATACATTAGAAGTACAATAAATTTTTACCAAATCTATGCAGGATAATAGTTTCACACTCTCTTAAATGTTTACATATTCTCTTCTGAATGACAAGACAATGAACTTGATACAAATTTATGGACAAAAATATAGAAACTATTTGTATCAGTTTCTTTGTTGTTGCTAGGAAAACATATATGACCAGGACAATCTTACAAAAGGAAAGGGTTTATTTTGGTGTATATTTCTAGACAGTAGAGTCCATAATTGTGGAGGGGGCATACCAAGTTGATTCATCACATTGGCAAGCAAGAAGCAGAGACTGAATGAATGGGATGTGTGGCCAGGCTACAAAATCTCAAGGTCTGCCCCCATAGTGACCCACTTTCTCCAGCATGTTTTCCACATCTTAGGTTCCATACCTTCCTAAATGGCACCACTTGCTGAGAACCAAATGTTCTGAAACACATAATCCCATGGCCTAATTTCACATTCAAACCACTCATCAAAAATATTTGACTTCCTTGACACCTGCCTTGCTCTCTTTTTAGATCTTCTGCTATAGGTGTGTGTATCCTTTTTTCTCCCCCCTCTTCAACCCTCTTGATGCATGCATTACTCCTTTTTCTCTTTCTCTCTCTCCCTGTATTCATTCTCTTCTCTCACCCCCTTCTCCCTCCCTCATGTTAAAATAAAGGCTTAGATGCAAGAAACAGTAACATAGCCTTTCCTTTGTTTTCCTTATACCTCTCAGATTCTTCCTTCACAGGTTTATAGCTACTTATGTGGGGGTAAATGATGGAGAGCTTCAGGGACAAAGGAGTTCATGGAAATTCACTGTTCTCCATGCTCTCACCCAGAGAAGCTTTACTATGCCTATACCCGAATATTATGAACATATATGAATAAATCAAAAAATTCTGTTATTTGTCTTGGCTTTTGTAATTTAGAATATCTCAGTTTACTTAACAGCACACAGATGTGATGATACTTTAAACTTAATATGTCCAAAATCATGATTAATTTTACAACCACAAATTTGAGCAATTGTAAAGATTTAAAAAAAAAAAACCTCATATTCATTGCTCCCTTCAGCAGTACATATACTACAAAATCATAGTCAAGTGTATTAGTACGCAATGACTCTCAATCAAAACCAGTAATAATTCCTAAGAACTTTGGCTTTTCATTATTTCCATTCAACATTGTCTTTCCCCAAATAGACCTCATTATTGGAGCAATTTCAGATTCAAAGAAAAACTGAGAGACATGTTAAAAAGTTTCATATATACCCCTCTTCTAATACATACATGGTGTGGTAGTTGGAATGTATGTCCTCCCAACAGACTCAGATGGTTTTATTTAAAAAAAAATGTTGGGCCCTAAGAGGCCCGGGTGCGAGGCCCAGTGGAACTTCCTGAGCCTGGCTAGAGTTTGGCAACCTGTCTTTGGCTTATTACTCTCACTTAGGAGTGACTCAGCAAGACCTAAGCCAAAACTGCCTTCTCCCAGCTACTGCTAACTGGAGAAATACTATTGGCCCCTGCACCTTTATCCTATCCTAAGACCCCCACCCTCTTTCTCAGTGCTATATAAACACCTTCCTACTACAATAAAACGAGATCCTGCTTCGACAAGACTCCCGACCCAGTGTGTTTTTCTCTCCGGTGCCTTGGAGGGGGGGATCTGGTTCGTCGACACTCACCATCACGCTCAGCCCCAAGAAGGGACCGGCTGGACCAACTCTTCTTCAGCCCTACCTGCCGGAGGACCCGGCAAAAAACAAACAAACAAACAAACAAAAAACTTGTCTCCAGCCATCTGGAGGCTGGAGGAGGTGTGACTGGGGATGGATCCTGGGGTCTTAGTCCTAAGGTGTCACTGGGGCAGGTCTGATTTCTAGCCTAATGTATGCAGAGTTTTGAGTTCTGCCTGGGTTCCCTACTGTTTGGTAGTCAGTATTTTTTCTTAATTTTTTAAATTTATTTGCAAGCAGAAAGAGATAGAAGAGATACAGACTTAGAGAGAATGGGCATGCCAGGGCATCTATTCACTGCAAATGTACTCCAGACACATGTGCCCCTTGTGTATCTGGCTTATGTGGGTCCTGCAGAATTGAACCTAGGTCCTTTGGCTTCACAAGCAAATGCCTTAACCACTAAGCCATCTCTTTGGCCCTTTAGTCAGTATTTTTTGTGTTGTTAGTTTTTGCTCTTGCTTGTGGTACTTATGGTGGGTTTTCTCTCTGCTTACATATATAAAAGGAGGCAAGCTTCTTCTGCCATTATGGAACTTCCCCTGGAGTTGTAAGCCTGAAATAAATCCCATTCCTCCCATAAACTGTGTTGGTTTGGAGGTTCATCCCTGCAGCCAGTAGCTGACTATAACACATGGCCTACTTCAACAAATTGGTTCACGTGTTACAACTGATTTATCTACATTGACACATCTCTCAAAGACCAAGGTATACACTAAGGTTCATTTTGGGGATTGGATATTTAATCTGAGCAAATAAATGTATAATGGCAGGCAGCCACAATTATAATATACAGGATATTTTCACTGCCTTAAAAGTCCTCTTTGCTTTTACTAATGTATCCTTGCTCTGCTAACTCCTAAAAATCAATCCACTTTTTACTATCTTGGTAGTTTTGACTTTTCAAGATTTCCAACAATTGGAATCATATCATACATATCCTTCTCAGATTGGAGTCTTTTACTGAGTAATATGCAGTCAAGTCTGCTTTAGTTTTTTTATGCCTTGATAGCTCACTTACATTTCAATGTTGAATAAAATTTCATTGTCTGCCCATACCACAGTTTATCCATTCACCCACTGAAAAACATCATGGTTCTTTCCAATATTTCTCAATTATTAATACTATAAATATCAATGCAACTGTTTTCTATAAGTTTAAATTTCCAGTCCCTTTTGGGAATATGCAAAAAAGGCATGATTGCTGGATATGTAGTGAAAGCATAGTTTTATGCACAATAACTACAATGTCTTCCAAAGGGCTGTATCACTTTAATTCATAAAAACCATGAATCAGAATTTCTCACAGCAACAAAACCATGTTGACTTTATACAATGACAATTTATCTTTCAGGATTATATGGGCAAATTTGTGGACCTTAGCTAATATCTTGTGACTGGGGCTGGACAACCACTTTTAGCAGTCAGTCTGATGAGGTCAAATCTTTCAGTCATAGTTTGGTAATTGAGTTCTATTTAATGTCACCTGTCTCTTATACTGGTACTGTACCTAATAACCTAGTACTTAGTACTAACCACATTTTAACTTCATGAGTAGCCAATGAAAATAAGCTCCAATATTCAAGAACTAATTAGGACTTAGCTTTCTAATGCCTCATGGGACACATCAAATCACCTGGTTGCACCCAAAGTCAATATGTGCTACAAATAGATGTGAGTTTTGGAGTATGATTCATGAGACACCACCAAATAAGCATGCATCACAGGGAAAATTGTGAAAGAAGGCTGCGTGCACTTAGAAATGTATGGTCAAAGGCTCAGAGAAGACTAACAATGAATTAATATGAAAGGAAGGCAACATGCTAAACAATGAAATTCAGAGTCTATGTGGGATATGGGGTTCAGCTGTCAACGTGAGGAATGAGTCAAGTACCAGACTGGCTATCATTTTCATAGCCCAAAGCTCACCAGCGTTATTTAAAATGGTCAATATTAACTATTCAAAAGATACTTCATTGCTTTTATCCTAGAAATCAAATAGAAGAAATGTCTTTAAATCTTTTTATTTCTGTCTTCTACCTCCCAAACACTATGGTGGCATATCATGCTTCTTGGATATGTGTGTGTGTGTGTGTGTGTGTGTGTGTGTGTGTGTGTGTGTGTGTGTGTGTTGCAGTCAGGTTCGCATTGCTGGCAGAAATCACCAGACCAAGAGCAGCTTATGGGGGAAAAAGAGGTTTATTTTGGCTTACAGGCTTGAGGGGAATCTCCATGATGGCAGGGAAAACGATGGCATGAGCAGAGGGTGGACATCACTCTCTGGTCAACATAAGGTGGACAACAGCAACAGGAGAGTGTGCCAAACACTGGCAAGGGGAAGCTGGCTATAATACCCATAAGCCCGCCCCCAACAATATACCACCTCCAGGAGGCTTTAATTTTTAAATTGCCATCAGCTGGAGAGACTAGCATTCAGAACACTTAAGTTTTTGGGGAACAACTGAATCAAACCACCACATTAATAAACTGATAAGCATAATGTAAAATGCAATGCTTTCAGTCCATCTTTAAAAATCCCCATAGTTTTTATCAATTCCAATGATGTTCCCCATAATCCAAGGTCTTTTAACTGAGCCATAATACCAAAAACAATCCCCAAAAAATCCACAATGACACAGAATAAACATTCACACTGCAAAGGTGGCATTGGGCAAAGCAAATAAATATTCAACCAATACAAGATTTAAAACAACCAGGGCAAACATCAAGCTCTGTAATTCCAAATCCAACAACTCTAGTCAGTGACAAATCCCCAAGTCCGATAATTCTAACCAGCAACAAGTCGCTGGAATTCCACTTCCACCCCTCCAGCTAGGCTACTCACAGTCCTGGAAAACTTCATCCAGGGTCACTTGGCAGCCATCTCATAGTCCGGCATCTCCACTGTGTCTCTACTGCAACCCAGTCCATCCTCATGGCCCCACTCCATGCAGGCATCCAGCAAACCTGCTTCACACTGTTGGCCATTTTCAAAAAATGTTACAAACTCAATGACCCTCTCTTTAATTTGTTATTCAAAGAGTAAATCAGACTTTCATTGCATTCTTTTATCCATTGCAAACCAAATAGAAGGTTGTAATCTCTCAAATGCACTTTCACCCAAAATTTCATTTTTTTATTTCACACTGTTCATTTTTACGCAAAGCAACCCTCCCAACACAGCAAACTTGTGGTCCAAATAAATATCATGCTCACAGTCCTTAGTTCTTCCGCTTGAAAAACAGTCCAAAAGGTGTGTGTCAGGTGTGCAGCAACCCCACTCCTGGTACCACTTTGTGTGCAGTCAGGTTTGCATTGCTGGCAGAAATCACCAGACCAAGAGCAGCTAATGGGGAAAAAGAGGTTTATTTTCTTACAGGCTTGAGGGGAAGCTCCATGATGGTAGGGAAAATGATGGCATAGCAGAGGGTGGATCACTCTCTGGTCAACATTCTCTAGTCCATATCAGACTTATCTTTAAGTCTAAGAAAACAATACACTGCCTCCAGGAGGCTTTAATTTATAAGCCATCAGCTTAAGAGCATCTTTTGCTGTTTCAGACTCATTTTGCATTGAATAATATCTGTAGCCATATCAGATTTATTTTTGTCTAAGTGCCCTTAAGAGCATCTTTTCCTGTTTCAGACTCATTTTGCTTTGAAGTATATCTCACCAGCCGTAGTTTATCTGTGCCCTGCAAAGGGGAAAAGAGGTCCTATTGTGGCACAGTGGGGATTCATGTAGGACAAATACCCTGTAATGACTCTTAGAGGGGCTTGCTCGACATAGCAGACAGATGTGCACCACTAGGCTGATCTGTTTCTTTTCTTTTTGTGAATAAAATGACCTCCTCTCCATCCTATCTAGCACCTGAGTCTTTCTCTCATCTTTGGGATGACTTTGATCCCAAAATGCAGTGACATAGTATTCAGATCTTTTCTTTTCCTAATAGACACAAATACCTTTTGCTCAATAAACAAGTAATTGCATTATTTTATTAATGTCTGTTCATTTCAATAGGCTGGAAAATCAAGGAGATGGGTCATAATTATTTTTCTATGCAGTTTTATCATCAGGACCTAGATCTATGGAATGTTTCCCATTGAGTGACAGTAATTGAATGAATGATGCATGATTAACTTTCAAACCTAGGGTCCCAGGGGGAAGTAGTTTCTCTGGGGACTTCATGACATCTGAGTGCTCTCCAAAGAGTCTTAAGCAGATGATATGTTATTCAGCAGTGTGAACACAATACCTGGAGCACACTACATGACCTGCAGACAGCTCAACTGACAAGCCCGTCTCCAAACAGCTGTTTCCCTTTTATACAGCCTTAGGCAAGGGTCTTGCAACCCTTCCCCAGACTTGTTGACTTCTTGGTCTGGAACTTCTTTGCTGTCCTCCCAGAAAGAAACATTTCAGTTTCTAATTATCATGATCTTGAGAAGTGGTTTGTGACCTTTAAGTTTCAGATCTCCCAAATGAATTTCTTGAATCCCTAGAACTTCCTTCTTCTCTTCAGGAGAGAATATTTCATTTTGGTTTAATCTGTTATATAACACCCAAGCTAGCCTCAAACTCTCAGTAAAGCTCAGGATGACCTCGAACTCCTGATATTCCTGCCTTTTCCTGCCGAGTATTATAGAGATTTTTAGCCATGTCCGACTTTCATTTTAGATTCTTTCAATCCTGTTGGAAGAAACAGTAAATAAACTTTAGTCATGCTAATTTTCAGATACTACTTTAAAAGAAAAGGAATAAAATGAATGCTTCCATTGGTAGTGATAATGCAATAAAAACAATTTCTTGTAGACATAGAAAAATGAAAAATAATTATGAAAAATGTAGAGGTAATGAATCACAAAATATAAGATGATCTAAATGTACTAAACAAGTCATGTGCTCTGGCAAGAAGCCAACAATGACCAAATTACTGAATATATACAGATAAACAGTTCATTTGATATTCTAAAGCACAAAGACATTGAAATTTTGAAAAGGAAATAAAAATTAAATATTCCCTCATAATGTGAGCAGGCTTTAATGACTCAATATTTATCTTGAAATATTTTGAAGTAATCAAGGCAAGCAGAGATAGCATCCAGAATGAACATAGTCAGCCCTAAATTATGAAATGCATTTGGAATCACATCTTTAAAAGTGCCTTTTCAGGGCTGGAGGAGATGGCTCAGTGGTTAAAAGGGCTTGGTTGCAAAGCCTGCTGCTCTGGTATAAATTCCCCACAAAACACAAAGAGCTGTGTGCAAAAACTGGTACAAGTGTCTGGTCCTTTAGAGGCAAGAGACCCTTGCATGCACGTACACACATACATATGCATGGACACACACATACACACACACACACACACACACACACACACACACACGAGAATAAATAATGTACTTTTTGTTCCTGTATTTGTTTTCATACAAACTTTTGTTTCCCTAGATTTCTTGTGGATGCTACTTTTTCTTCTGAGTCATCACTAGTTTTAGTTGTTGGCTTGCTACCTGTCTCATGGACATGGATGGCATGCACTAAGTGGTCAGCAACTCATAACAGGTGAATTTATTATTGAAGCCCTGATGTCCAGAAACATGACTGTAAGAAATTACATTTTCAGTGAAATTGTATTATAAGATTTGTAGCAAATGTTGGGCTGGAGAGATGGCTTAGCGGTTAAGGCACCTGCCTCCTAAGCCTAAGAACGCCAGTTCCAATCTCCAGGTCCCATGTTTGGCAGATGCAAAGTGACACAAGGGCACAATGTCACACTTGACCACAAGGGGGCACACACATCTGGATTTTGTTCACAACAGCTGAGAGGCTGCTGGCACTCCCATCTCTATATATCTTCCTCTCCCTCTCTCTCTGTGTCTCTCTGTGTCTCTCTCCAAAAATAAATAAATAAATAAATAAATAAATAAATAAATAAATAAATAAATAAATATTAAAAAAATGATTAGTAGCAAATGTTGAAAAGCATTCACCAGTAGTAAATTGTTTCTATGTGAAGAAATGTTTGTCATTCACTCTTATCTATACTCAATATTAAGAGCAAAATTAACTTTTGAATGTGGTACAATCTATGCTAAGGAATTGTAATAGACATCCAGAACAGAATGATGGGTGGAAATGACAACTTGTCTCTAGTTTATGTATTCCCTTATTACTCTATTATTTGTACAAAGAAGTTTCAAAATTTTACTTAACATTTCCTACTGAGAAAGAACTTCATAAAGTTACCAAAAGGGGAAGTCATTTGTTCCTTTACACATCAGGAATAGATTATTTATTGTATGGTTGATTCTTGAAATGTGAATTTCTCTTGATTTTAGCAAGTATTACTTGCATAGAGAGTTGAAATTGTCAGCTATTTGTGGCACTTAAATATTTTGGAAACCTTAACATATTTTAGGAAGTAAAACAAAAATAAAACCCAGACAATAGCAATGACTGATAATACTGCTCCATGATTCCAGCTCTGCTTAATATTAAGACACTGACTTGTTCACAGTGTGTCAATGTTTAGTATCTTACTTAGACTCTTTGCATATTCAATTGATGTATTAGAATAAATATATTATGAAGATTAAAGCCCAAATGTAATCTATTTTAGGAACTGTTCATAACCAGGAGGCCACATCTGCATAAATTTAAGCTCAATAACCCTGTCATACATATTTTATAGATAAGCTATCTTTTCTCAGTACAATTAAGCACACTAACTCAATGAATAAATGATGTTTGATTTTTTTTTCACTGTGACCTATGGATGAGTATATATGTAAATAAGTAATGATTTAGTTATGCATTTTTCTTGCTCATTTCCTAGTTTACAATCTGTTATCTTATTGGCAAAATGAAGACAACAGTGTATGCTCTGTGGCTCTTAGGGCAATTGTCTCACACAATGACAAGAGAATAAATGGTAAAAGTGTTAGGTACTTTGGGGGTCGTACAACACTCTCTTGTCTTTTAAGAAATTAGATTCTTGGTTTTCCACTGTGAATCCACATATATCTACTGCAGTTGTCACAGCTTTGGAATGACAAGTAAAGTTTTCTGGCCACAGCAGTTGGCATCTGACTCAGCTGTGGTCAGTTAGAAGAGTATCATCTGGGTTCACAAATGAGGTTGTGATCCATGCTGAGCCAATAAAAATCCTTTTCCAGCTTTTGCAAGTAATATTGTAAATATGACATTTTGTCACTACTCAGATTATTAGTCAAGTAAAGATTGGGACTAGAGAGTTCTAACTGCTGCTTTTGTAACAAGCAGGACCTGCTCTCTGCTCTGGGCCTGTGCATTAGCCATTCTTTGACCTATGATTGTGTTCTAGGTATCAATTTAATTTTTCTTTATTTCTCTCATGTTTGTATTTAAGAATTACATTAATACTTTTCTATTTTTCTTGCTGACACACAGATGCACGTGCCCACTTTGATTGATTTTCTTGAAGATACTTATCCTTAGGTAATAAAGCATCATATATATGTATAAGTATATGCATATATAAATGTCTACATATTTGTCTTTTATTTTTTTTGAGAGAGAGACACAGCGAGAGACAGAGAGAGAGGGAGAGGAAGACAGATAGAGATGGGAGCGCCAGCAGCCTCTCAACTGCTGTGAAGAAATCCAGATATGTGCGCCCCCTTGTGGTCAAGTATGGAATTGTGCCCTTGGGTCACTGCATCTGGCTAAACATGGGACCTGGAGATAGGGACCTCTGGAGATTGGATCCAGCATTCTTAGGCTTAGGAGGCTGGTGCCTTAACCGCTAAGCCATCTCTCCAGCCCTGCATATTTGCCTTTAATTTAATTTATTAATTTATTGGAGAGAGAGAGAGAGAAAGAGGTAGAGAAAGAGAGGGGGAGAGAGAGAGATAATGGGTGTGCCAAGACCTCCAGCCACTGCAGACGAACTCCAGACGCATGTGCCCCCTTTTGCATCTGGCTTACATGGGTCCTGGGGAATCAAACCAGGGTCCTTTGGCTTTGCAGGCAAATGCCTTAACCACTAAGCCGTCTCTCCTGCCCTAATTTTCATTAATTTTACAAACAAACACATGTGCATTACAAATCAAGTCTTGAGCACTATACATTAAATTAGAGGAGGATGACTAAATACATAAGATATGAATAAAAGCTTTAAAATTGCTTTTACAACTGTCCAAAATATATCATGGGCTACAAAGTTGGGTCAGTGGTTAGGGTACTTGCCTGCAAAGCTTCTGACTCAGGTTTGATTTCCCAGTAAAGCCAGATACACAAAGTGGCACATGGGTCTGGAGTTCATTTGCAGTGGTTTGACACCCTAGTGTGCTCATACTTTCTTTCTCTCTCCCTCATTCATTCTCTCTCTCTCTCTCTCTCTGTCTCTCTGTGCCTGTATCTCTCTACTTGCAAATAAATAAATAAGATATTTAATATATGTATATCAAAAAACTAGAGATAATTATTTGATCATGTGACAGAATATAAACCAATTACTTAAATAATTTATGTTCCTTTACATATAAGCAAAAATGTATATAAAAATAACAAACATTGTTTTCTCAATAGCAGAAATATCATATCCTAATTATTTTTGCATTTGCTATCAAAGAAATTTGTGAATTATTTTGCTTTCTTTTGTGTTAATATTTCATCTTTAAAAAAATACAAATATGTTTGTGTAGGTGTTCAAATGTTTTGATTCTCTCTGCTCTGCATTTTATGTGGTTAAACTGCCACTTATGTTTGAAGAATAAAGTTGTTTTATTCTTAGGTTGAAATTATCTTCAAATGTTTTCCTTTTAGTGCATTATCACTCGAAAGGAATATAACAAATCTTCAAAATTCACTGATTAAATTTTCTTCTCAAGCATTAGTTATAGCCAAATGAATGGTCAGTTTCTTCCTGATGTAAATATTCTGCCAGAACAGTACATTAAACCAAATCATTATTTGTTCAGCTCCAAGGAAAACTGCATTTTCCAGATTTGAATATAATTTTCTTTAAAAAGTAGACTATTTGTGCTGAAGAGGTGATTCATTGGTTACAAGTATGTGCTTGCAAAGACAGGAGACCAGGGTTCAATTACTCAGTACCCACCCAAAGCCAGATACATAGAGTATCTGCATTTGGTGTTCATTTGCCGTGGCAAGAGCCTACTACATATATCCATTTGCTCTTTTCCTCGTGTTTCTTTGTCTCTTTGTATCTACCTTAAATAAAAAAATAAAATAAAATAAAATAAAACAGAAAAGTTTGCATCCCATTGGCATTCTTATAATATTGAATAAATCCCATGAAATATCATGGAAAATTAGAAAAACAAGAAAAATTAAACTTCAAATTTTGAGAATTACTTTTATAACCCACAGCAGTATTGGCAAATTACATGTCCTTTCATAAAGGAAACAACTCTACAAACAAGCAAATTATTCAATTTCAGTACCTATTTTAAAATAAGCATGTCAAATACAATGACAATATAGAGCTATAACCCTTATTTCAGTACATAATATCAGACATGGGTCATTCAGAATTCATAAACGCTATTGATTATGCAAAGCTAACCCCAAACATTGGTAGAGCAGAAATGCAAAATGAATATTTTAAAGTATAATTGCTTAAGAAATAAATCTACCATACTTTGGATTACTAATTTTATATTTTTTAATTAATTAATTAATTAATTAATTAATTTATTTATTTATTTATTTGAGAGAGGGAAAGAAGCAGAGAGAGTGAGAGAGAGAGAGAGGGAGGGAGGAAAAGAAAGAGAGAGAATGGGCTCACCAGGGCATCCAGCCACTACAAATGAACTCTAGATGCATGCACCCCTCTGTGAATCTGGCTTACGTGAGTCCTGGAGGATTAAACTGAGGTCCTTTGGTTTACATGCAAACACCTTAACCGTTAAGCCATCTCTCCAGTCCAAGGTTACTGATTTTATAATGTATTGAGTTGAAATTCACATAACAAAATTAGCTCCCCCTTCCCCTTTGGCTTTTTGAGGTGAGGTCTCACTCTAGCTCAGGCTGACCTGGATGTCACGATGTTGTCTCAGGGTGGCCTCAAACTCATGGCGATCCTCCTACCTCTGCCTTCCCAGTGCTGGGATTATAGGCGAGTGTTACCACACCTGGCCTTGCCTTTTTTAACGGCTTAGCAGTTAAGACACTTGCCTGCAAAGCCAAAGGACCCAGGTTCAATTCCCCAGGATCCACGTAAGCCAGATGCATAAGGTGGCACTTGTGGTCTGGAGTTCATTTGTGGTGCCTGAAGGCCCTGGTGTGCCCATTCTCTCTCTCTCTCTCTCTATCTATCTATCTCTATCTCTTTCTCTCTCTATTTGTCTTTCTTTCTCTCTCTCTCTCAAACAAATAAAATGAAGTTTAAAAAAAGGTTAAAAGAAAAGCAAACAAATTAGCTTTTTTTAAAATGTACAATTCATGATGTTGTCCAGTAGTAGTTTGAATGTGAAATGCCTCCCAACTGCTTCATGTGGTTGTGATTAAGTCTTATACTCCATCCCCATCTGGTGGTAATTTGGGAGGCCAAGCCTTGCTAGGAAATGTGTGTCACTGGGGGCGGACCTTGACCCCATGCTTGGACTTCTACGCATGTGATGTGACTCCCTGTCTCTGCTCTGCCATGCATTTCTGTCATGATGAAGTTTTCCCTACAAATGTAAACTAAAATATACCTTTCTTTTGGCCAGCGTTCTGTCAAAGCAATGAGAAGGTAACTGCTACAACAGTATTTCTTGTGTTTTCAAGTCATAATTACTCGACTGAGATACAACTTTTTGACATCTACCAAGAAAGTCCTCTGCCCATGAATCAGTCACTCACCACTTCTCCCACATGTAACAATCACCATTTTTCCCCTGTCTGTATGTATTTATTTCCTCTGAATATTTTACAAACATTGAATTCTAGAATATGTGCACCTTGTGACTGAATACTTGCACTTAGCATGTTTCTGATGCTCAGTTTATGACAAATCCAATATATTTCTTTTTATTGCTAAATATTTGTTTCATTATATACATATACAATATTTATGTCTTTTCATCTGTAATGAATACTTGAATTATGTGATCATTTTAGTCTTCAATTCCTTTTTGAGTCTAAGTAGTTAAAGGTTTATCAGATTTATAGACATCTTCTGAGAAATAATATTTATATTTGTTCATTGGCTCTATTGCTCTTCTAGGCTGCCTTTTTAAAATCTCTGGTCTAATCTTTATTATATCTTTATTTTTTGACAGCCTTGAATGTATTTTACTCATATTTTCTTATTATTTAAGGTAAAAAGTCAAGGTATTGATTTCCTGTATTTCTTCTTTTTAATATGGACAGTTATGAGTACAAATTTCCCTCTAGGCCATACTTTTACAATCTCCTATAAGTTTTGGGAACTGGTATTTTCATTTCATTCATTCTTAAAATATCTCCAAATTTCTCATGATTTCTTGTTTGAATCATTGAGTGTAGTGTGTACTTTTTACATGTTTGTGATTTGGTCACCTTTCCTTTTAGAATTAATTTGAATTCTACTCAGTAGTGTTTGTAGAGGAAACATAGAAATACTGACATTTCAACACTTACTGAAACATATTGTTTACTAGACATATATCAGTCCTAGAGAATGTATGATGTACTCTTTCTCTGTATTTTATTTTTTAGTTAGCATGCAGAGTTTTGGATTATGGCCATGACATTTTCAAATACTATTTATTTTAGAGGTTTACCTCCTCTTTCCTATCTCCCCCAACTACTATCTCCATTTGCATTTTCTGCTCTGTATGTTGGTGTTTTCCTTTGTGCTTGGGCAGAACACCCATCTGAAAGGTACAACTGGTTTATAGCATTGCTCAAGTAGTCTTTTTTACTCATTGATCTTCTGTTAAATTGTTCTACTCATTATGAAAAGTGACATAATAAAATATCTCATTATCATTTTAAAGTTATTTCTTCCTTCAGTTCTATCAATATCTGTATCATACATTTTGGGATTTTATGAGGTGCAAATATGCATAGAAGGATAAGGTATGTAAGTGCATGTGCTGTGTGGTATGTATGGTGTAGTGTGATGTGTGTGTGTGGTTTATGCACCTTTGTGTGCAGATATTCTAGCAGGTGTGTAGAGGCCAGAGGGGTTAAAGGTCCTTCCCCTATCATTCATAAATATATTTTCTTGAGAAAGAGCCTCTTTCTAATTGTGAAGATGAATTTTTCCCCCCAGGTCTCAGTGATTCTCCAGTCTTGGTTGCCTTAGTCCTGGGCTTGCTGATGTGCATGCCCATGCCCAGCTATAAGTGTGGATCCTGGGAAATCAAACTCAGGCAGTCTCATGACTTCTCAGGCTCTCCTGCTTTTGGCAAGCAATCTAAACTACTGAGTCATCTCCCCAGGGTTATGTATTCTCTTTAAAAAAGAAATATTTTACTTTGTTTATTTGAGAGAGAGGAGAGAGAGAGAGAGAGAGAGAGAGAGAGAGAGGGAGAGAGACAGAGAATGGACCTGCCAAAGTCTCTTGCTACTGCAAATGAACTCCAGATGCATGTGCCACTTTGTATGCGGTACTTCCTTTCCGTACTGTGAAATTGAACCCAGGCTCTAGCCTTTGCAAGCAAGCTCCTTTGACTGCTGAATCATCTCTCTAGCCCTCTGGTGGCAGCGCCATTCACAATAGCCCGAATGTGGAAGTCTCTCCAGTACCCATCAGCAGATGGATGGATAAGCAAAATGGGATATATGTGGAGAATAAAAAGGTAGTCAAATTCACAGAGACAGAAAGCAGAATGATGGTTGCCAGGAACTGGGGAAAGGAAAAGAAATCAGGCAGGTGTTGTTATATGTGTGCAGTTTCCATTTGAGAAGATGACAACAGTTGTGGAGATGGAAAGTGGTGATGGGTACATAGCATGATTGTGTTTATTGTCAGAAAAAAAGGTTGGTTTAAAAGTGGTTAAATGCAATTTTTCATATTACTCCAATGAAATAAAAAATATTTGAGGTTTTTGATCTTTCTATAGAGGTACAGGCATATATATATATATATATAATTTTTTTGATGATGTCAGAACTCCCTGTTCACGTTTAGACAGACATTTTTTTAATTTGGGTTTTTTCGAGATAGGGTCTTACTCTGGCCCAAGCTGACCTGGAATTAACTATGTAGTCTCAGGGTGGCCTTGAACTCACAGAGACCCTCCTACCTCTGCCTCCCGAGTGCTGGGATTAAAGGCATGCACCACCACGCCCGGCTTAGACAGACATTTTTAAAAACAAATAGTGTGTTGTTTCTCTTATACCACAAAGAACAAGTAGAATCATTACAATACCATATAGTATGAACTAAAATGGTTCACATACTTACTATCTAGGAATTTATAGAAAATGTTCCTCACACTAACATCGTGCTAAAGAAATTCAAAAAAAGTTCAGTTTCAGTTGTGGGTGTTATGTAAATTTTAAAAAGACTACATTGTTTTTGAACTGAGATTTAAAAGACTTATTGCACTTGGGAGATGACCACTTATAATGACTTCATTAAAGTTGCTAGCTTGCTGGTGTTCAAAGTCATAGTAACCATACATGCCAAAAGCAAAGTGGCACATTCATCTGTGGTCCCAACATGCTTATGACAATGGAAAGCAAAGAGGAGAATCAGAAATTCATAAGCCTGCTAGTCTGATGTTCATTGGTTTTCAATCTGACAGTTTATGTACAGAGGAAAGAGAACCTGTCTCAAAATAAGGTGGAACACAGACACCTCATAGTTGTTACCTGTCCTCCACAAGTGTGCTGTGGCAAAGGCATCTGTGCATATACACACACACAAATGAAAATTACAAAGAAAGAATTATCCAGATAAATATCGATTGTGTGAAATATTTCCACATGACAAATATAATTACAGTGGATTACTTTAGCTTGGAGATTTGATATTCTGTATTTAAAACTTTACAACAGTGTTCAGTCTTGCCTTAGGGCAAATGTATGGATATTGTTCTGGAAACTGTTAAGTCCCAATCAGAACATTTGTACTTTATATGTCCTGCTTATCAGATTATGCATAAAATTTCATATGTAAAATGGATTATTTTGATTTTAAAAAGATTAAGGTCTATATTTGAACTGATTAATTTTATCTTCAATCACATAAAATTTATATCTAATTATAGAGTTGTCAAAACTAAATTTATACCTCCCTCAGTATGGTTTAACTGCATTATTCTCTTGAGATCACACAAATCATTTTTAAAGTATGTAGCAATGTATATGTTATCACTCCATATAATAGATTGTTTTGTTCAAAGATTTAAATCAGTGTTTGAACAATGGTCTCTGAAACTTTCTACAGTGAAGAGAATGTATCTTTTGTTGCATGTGTACATGCATGGTGTGTTTGATTATGAGACTGTCAGTGTATGTGCACATATTTGCATTTTCATGTGAAGGCCAGAAGTCAGCATTAGTGTTACATTCAATACCTCTCCACTTTAATATTTGTATCAGAGTCTCAGAGAACCCGAGTGCACTCATCCTGCTAAACAAGTCAGCCAACAAGCACATGAGATATTTCTGTCTCTACCTCCCAGCACTGGAATAAGAGGCAAGTCCTGCACACCTGGCATTTTTACATGGATGTAGGATTCTAAACTCAGGTCCTCATGCTTACACAGAAAAGCACTTTACCCACTGAGCCATCTCCCTTGTTCCTAACATGTTTCTTACTATAATTATAAATTACATATTTTCAAAATTATACACATAACAAATCCAAGATTATTTTTAAAAAGTTGTAGTTCTTGTTTGGATATAGGGAAATAATTTTAAAACAGAGAGAAATAATTTTAGGAGCTAAAAAGTAGACTGCAATTTTTTAGTCTTATTATTCCTGCCTTTGCACTTTTATGAAGTTGAAAATTTTCTTTCACAAAAACTAGAAAAGAAAACAAAGAAACAAACAAAACAAGTGTAACTCCTAGTACAAGCATGCACTTAACGTCCACAATGAGCTGTTGATCAGAGATACCTACAAGGTTTCCCAAAAGAAGACAGACTTCTGTCAGACTACTTGATTACTCACCAAAGGTTATGATAAGACCCTACTGCCAAAGACACCATAGGCTGTCAGTACGGAACACAGAGAGACCTGGCTGGAATCTGGAAGAGACTCAGTCCCCAGATACTTAGCTCTTCTAGTGCCAGAAAATGCTAATGAGCTACATGGGGAAAATGGCCAACATCTATTCAAGAAAACTCATGATCTAAGCTACTCAGCAGCAAACAACCTGACATGATGCTCACACAAGTGCAATAGTGGCACACAGACATGGTGGGTGACCAACTGCTCTTGTATTGGCTAATGGATCCACTCAGTGGAACATAACCCATAGCTGGAACTGGGAAGTAAGTCAGATTCAAAACCAAAAAACAAGCCCACTCTTCAATATCAAGCTCTCACCAATCTTGGGCTACAAATGGGTCTACACCAATGAAATTCTCTCCAGAATAATAGTGATTATCCCATTTATCTGGTGCTGACATTACTCTCTATTGAAAAATCTGATTCTCTTTTTCAGATGGATGAAAATCTGAGGAGATAATCAGCCCACCTCACCTCACCGGGGTTCCAACTGAAACCATAGAGTAATTGGGGAAATGAGAAAGAGTGCTGCTTTCTTGGTGAACCTGATACCAGCACTAGGGTGAAGGAGATAGACACAGAGAACACTCAACTCCTACCAAACCAGAGATCCAGAGACAGAGAGGCTCCCAAGACCTCATCACTGAAGTAGACCAAAAATTAACCCAACATGTCTCAGGGAAATTCATGGAAGATGGGGTGGAAAGATTGTTAAAGCCAAAAGCTGGGACACTATACACAGAGACATTGCTCTTCCCCATAACCAATGGCTACCCCCACAATGCATGACCCACATTCCACAAGGAGGAGGGTCCCTTCAGAAGCAGGAAGGACAGGGGGAGGCTAATGATGATACTAACATGGTTGTATACACACTATGTATAGAAGCAATAAAAAAAGAAAGTATATATTCTATCATTAAGTTATACAGCATTACTTGAGATAGTTGTATAGAGTAAAATTTTTACTATCACTAAGAAAATTAAAATCCTATACAGAATATATTTTTGACTTTATTTTTGTTTCTTTGTGAACATTTCATATGCATCTATAATGTATTTGAATCTTATTAAGCCTTTCATTACCCTCTTTTCTTCCTTTCACTCACCCACTTCTTTTTTTCTAACTAGTTCTCTCAGGTTATTATTTTTTTCAATTTATGACCCACTGAATTAAATCAGGGTTGATTTCATGAGCATGGGTTGGAGTTATTTACCAGAGCATGGATAACTACAAAAGTAGAATAGAAATTTTGATATAATTTTGTTTCCACTAGGCTTTGTATTCCTTAGAGATTAAAAATAAAAAAGACAACACTGATATCTCAAATGGGCCTTGTATCACAGACCTGTACTCCCAGCTACTGTGTAGACTTACGCAGGATAATCAGAAACTAAGCCTGCCAGAACAAATTAACGAGACCCTGGATGAAAACTAAAACTCAGGGACCTAGCTCAGTGGTAGAATTCATGTGTAACTATACTGAGACCCTTGGTGCGATCCAAGTGCCACAAGGAAGAAAGAAAACAAGAAGCAAACATCTGAGTATCACAAATGACTGCCCTGTGAACACCATGTTAAACAGATTTTTTAGGAAATCAAATCCCCAGACTTTTTGCAAATTACATGTATTCTATTTATTTTTCAGTGATGACTTTTTTAGTTTCTGAAGATACAAAATACCAAAATTAATAATCATCCCTTTAAAGCATATGAATAAATATAACAATGGAGATATGAAGCAAGCTAGAGACAAAATCATGTAGAAGCTTGAAAGACCATTATTTTATCTTTGACATGTGAATAGACTTCTATCACTACTACTTGATTCTACCTTATCATTACGATGGCCCAGACTATCCCAAGATTTTGGTAAGGTTCTAACTTCAGGAGCTATAAATGACCCTGACCTTCACTAGGACCTATTTGCTAGTAAGATTCCTCTCCCCTACATACCATTATACATGAATTGAAGAGTCCACATATTTCTTCTATAAATATTAAACACGGTAAATATTTCATTATTTTAGGCCATAGAATGTTGGTTGCCATCACTCAAATGTGCTGTTGTAAAACAAAATTAGTTACAATGTAAAATCAAATGAATGTTGTTATGCACTGATAAAGTTTCTTCATGGAGGGGCTGGAGAGATGGCTTAGTAGTTAAATGCTTGCCTGTGAAGCCTAAGGACCCCAGTTCGAGGCTTGATTCTCCAGGACCCACATAAGCCAGAGGCACAAGGGGGCATAAGCATCTGGAGTTTGTTTGCAGTGACTGGAGGTCCTGGCATGCTCATTCTCTCTCTCTCTCTCTCTCTCTCTCTCTCTCTCTCAAATAAATAAATAAAATATTTTTAAATAAAGTTTCTTCATGGATAATCTAATTTTAATTTTATGTAGATTTAACAGGTGAAAATACATTTTCTTGGATTCATTTCTATCAGGAAATACAAAAATCTTTTGTGACTTATAGGACATGAAAAAACAGAGAGAGGACTCTATTAGTTCCAAGATTGATATTTTATCTAACATTGTTTGATTTTATTTTCTATATATGATATACATTTGTCACTTACATCAGACATTAACACATTTGGTGTTAGGAATGCTCAAAATCCTCTTCACTCACCATTCTGAAATATACAATTACTTTTCCTCAATCATAGTTATTCTGCTATGCTACAAAACAGTGTACATTATGACACTTAAACAGCTGTACCCCTGTACCTATGAATCCTTCCTTCTCCATTTCTTCTCCTTTTCAGCCACCATAGGTTTGGCCTTGAGCATTTTGACTACTTCTAAAAACAAAATTTTAGCATTTGTATTTAAGTGAACACATATGGCATTTTTTTTCATTCTGTGCCTAATTAATTTCACTGAACATTTCATCTGTGCCCTTGCATGTAAATTCACCACTTACCTTGATCACATGCCAGTATTTATGCTCCATATATTATATAATTATTTTACAGAATATTTTCATCACTCATTTGGTGATAATAACTTCAATAAGAATTACATGTGCATATCAACAGGAGAGCAGAGTTACTTTAAGTTTTGGGAGAAGGTATCAGTGCTTGCTGGATAGTTTCAATTGTCTCACATTAACAATTTCAACAATAGTACAAACCGATTGTTTTCCCTTTTCTGGTGAGTGAAAAGAATTAGCGGCAGGAATATTGCATGTAAAGTTATTGTACCTTGTAAGGACTAAAAACGAAAACATTGTGAAACATCTAAGATGTTCACAAAGTATTATCTAATTAGATGGGCAGTCACATGAGGAAAGTGCACTGACATTAGGCACAAGCAATTTACTGCATTAGCTTCCACGTATTTGTGATCTTATACATACGTACGGGCACACAATATCCACTAGTAAGTACTGACAGCATTTTTGATCCTTCAACTTACATTACTGAGTACTTATCATAGACAAGGCTTTATGACAGGAACAGGGGACAGTGTTTGTCTTTAAGCTACTTTCTTATGTCCTTTTATTGTGGTGATCAGAATTGAACCCAGGGCCTTGACAATGCTAGGTAAGTGTTCTACCACTGAGTGACAACCTCAACAAAAACAATTATTTTCTAATGAAATGAGGGAACGATTGAAAGAAAGAAAAGAAAAAGCCAGCAAGGAAGGAAGGAAGGGAGGAAGGAGAGGGGAGGGGGAGAGAATGGAAGGAGGAATGATGGGAGGAAGGAGAGGAGGATGAGAGGAAGGCAGGAAGAAAGGGAGAGAAGAAGGAAAAGAAGCAAGGAGGAATAGAGGGAGGGAGGAAGTGAAGGAGCCAATTCATCTCGATATATTTCAATTAAAATCTCTTTAGGTTAGAGACTAAAATACAAGCAACCTAATATATTTATGCTACAAATCATGGATTGCTTATTTGAAAGGTTAAATTTTGGAGGACAATCTCATCTGCCTTATTCTAACATTTGAAGAGAAGCCACTGAAATCTAGTATATTTTCAAGTTTTTATTTAAATTGTGTTGCTCTTGCCAGGTGCAGTTCTAAATCTATGTTCTCATGTATTTTCTGTGTTTGATGTTGTGTTCATAGCATAGAGGATTCTTAATGCCGATGCCAATAGGGCATAGCAGTCATTGTCCTCAAATTTATTGCAGATGAATCTCAATGCTAACTCAAACATCGTATTGCTTTTATTATTTGTTTGTGTTTTTCATTGATTCTCCCTGCAGTGGCAGAAGCTAGAATGCTGGTTAACTCTCCCTAGGTTACCATTTAAAGTTGTAGTTTTATCTATTTTGTGACTCTCTGGTTTGAATACACATCGATTTTAAGCAAGTTCACAGCTTGTTACAATTATTCTGGTTTACTATATACTTGATGCTTAGTATAACAATATTGATTTCCTAACCAAACATTTTAACTTCACTATGTGAATATATTGAGCAATAGGCTCTGGGACATATGTTCCTCTTATTTCCTTCAGATGGTAGGCAATAGAAAAATCAACACAAATACTAGGTTACCACTAGTAATTTATTTATATAAAGCAACTGATTCCCCAATTGATGCAAATGAAAACATCATACATCCTGAAACCTCTTAAGTTGGACAAAAGGCTGAACAACAAGGAAGTGTTATATGATTCTTGTCTTGATAGGGTATAGTGCAGTCTCTTTCTGTAAGGCAAACTCCTTTTCTTGGGTATTTGAAAGCCACAGTAAATACAACACAATAGAATTTACTATGGCCTGTTCCCCGCTCAGTCATTTCCCATATGGCTTACATGTAAGAATTTCAGCAGTAAAATTATTTAGCAAGAAGTAGCAAACGACCTTCAAATGCTTGTCCCACCCTAGTGCATTTGCCTTATGTGGGTCCTAGGAAATTGAAACTGGGTCCTTAGGCTTTGCCAGCAAGTGTCTTAACCTCTGAGTCTTCTCTCCAGTCCCCAAACCCCAATTATTTTTTAATCATTATTGATTTCTTAACTTTGTTATTGACAACTTTCACACATGAAGATAATCCATAATCCTAACCCTCCCAATAGCGCCTCCCCTCCAACTTTACTCCTTCACAGAACTCCTTCTGACTTTTTTGGCCTGGTTCCATTTTTATTTCAAAATGTTGACGAGCTCAATTTTGTGGCAGTCTTGTGGAGGTAGCAACAGCACCTATGAAATCATAAGGTGATGGTCACTTTGTGTCTGGGAAATAGTATCTCAAAGCCCCATCCTCTGCCTCTTTCATAATTTCTGCCATGTTATAGTCTTTCCCCTCTCTTCTACAATGTTTCCTGAGCCATGGAAAGTGTGATGCAGGTGTCTCATTTAGGATCTAACACACAATCTTCACTTGTTCTCAGGACATGGATGGACTTTGAGTCTCTGTAGTAGATGTAAGCACTCATGTCCTTTTCCCTTGTGACACTTTGATCATAGCATTCTCCAGAACTGTGAACAAAGAAATTTCAGGGTATTTCAAAAACACTATAATCTGTGGGATTTTGTTAGAACAACCCATGTAAATAAATAATATGGGTATATTCTTTAAAATAAGTATTTAATAAAATGTGAAGGGTTCCAGTAATCCTGGTTCCAGAGGAGAGGAAAGAGAACATTAGCAGAGGGCTGCAGTTGAGTTTGCAAGCAGGTTGTATGGTTGGAAATTAAATCAATCCAAGCGCTCATGAGCAACCCCCAAATCACCTCCTTGATCCAGGTGAGAATGGAACCACTGAACTTCACTTTATTTATGTTTGATCCTTCATTCTCTAAGTTTCTCTTTTGTATAATCTCTTCTGTTTCCTGAAGGATGTTTGAATGATATATCTATTTCAACAAGTTATAGTCCCATAACACATATGTAAGAAAAGAAACATACCCAGAGGAAGTGTCACATACGAGGAAACTTTCCAGACATAGACAGTATTGTGATGATCTGACATAGTCTTGATGTAATCTTGTCACTTTTTTCTCAGTATTACTAATTAAGTGTGTTACATCAAAAACAGTTGATGCTTTATGATCAGTCAATATTTTAATGAATTCTCCAGAGAAAATATCTTTGTATATTCAGAGGTGTAGTTCTTCCTCTGATGAATACAATTTTACTGAATGGTCAAGATATTTTTAGAAGATTTTGTTTTGTTTTGTTTTCTGAGGCTACAAAAGCCTCATAAGAATGCTTGTTTCAGAATACATATATATATATATATATATATATATATATATATATATATATATATATGAAATTATGACAATAATAAAAGAAAAACAGGAAGAAAGGAAGGAAGGGAGGGAGGGAGGGAGGGAGGGAGGGAGGGAGGAAGGAAGGAAAGAATGAATGGAGGGAAGAAGAAAGAGAGGGGGAGATTTTGGAATAGGATGTTGGAGTTATGATCCTGGATTCCCCACTTATCTAGATATTTTAGCATCTCTGGTAAATATTTTAATTTTATTAGTATTTGTAGACATGGGGATATAATATAAACTACTGCTAGCACCATCTTCATACTATCTGATGCATACAGGATGATAAATATGTATGTGAATATTTATTATAACTTCACAGCAGTATCACTAGAGATCTGGACTAGACTAGCGACATTACATTACCCAAAGTACTCACACTGATACTGAGGCTCCATTAAGGTATGGAAGATATGGAAGTCTTCCATCCACACTGGTCTTGATGAGTTCACAGGAATGGTCGCAGGTTTTATAACATTATTTGTGGATGAGGTGATAGCGCCTGTCTCTATTCCCTGGGCCCATTCCCTCTGCTGTAGTACTCCCTGCCACTACAGGCAGCTTCCATTTCAGCTGCACAATTATTGCTATACCTGGACCCAAACACAGAGCCTTCCCTTTAACATGACTGAAAGATTATCACTCCTTGACATTTCCTCCAGACTGAGGGCACAGTTAATGACATTAAATGGACATTCTAACACATGTTGGTTTTTATGACCTCTTTACATCTTTAAATAAAAAATATAGCCGGGCGTGGTGGCGCATGCCTTTAATACCAGCACTCCAGAGTCAGAGGTAGGAGGATCACCACAAGTTCGAGGCCACCCTGAGACTACATAGTGAATTCCATGTCAGCCTGAGCCAGAGTGAAAGCCTACCTGGAAAAACAAAAACAAACAAACAAATAAACAAAATAAATAAATAAATATACTGAACTCTAACAGATCTTTTTAAAATATGGTATTTAACTATTGTCATTTCCATGATAGAAATTGAGGCTGGAAAAATATAAAAGCACAATAATGTTACACATTAATATTGTAGTGTATTTATGAAAATAATAATTATTTTATAGAACAAAACTAATACTTCATCCTGCCTTAATTTCTTGTGCTTTATGTAAGTGGTATGGTTAATATATAAATATAGATGATATATGTATATGTTAATAAGCACATGTGCACACACATGGAAGTCATGTGATCTTGAAACCATCTTTGCTGATAAGTTAGAATGTGTTTAAAGATTCAATGCTTTATTCTCCTCAGGAAAAGCACGACACAGCTTTTAACCTTTGCAGGGATGCTTGAATCTGAACAGAATAAAAGCCAAGTAAAATGCCTCTGTTCCAAAGAAGTTCCCAGACTCCTTAGGTAGGGCTGAGTCCTCAAGCAGAATTAAAGTCCTCTGATATTCCTGTCAGTCTTGCAGGGTTTTTTCTGCCCATTGATCCTTCATCAGAACAGTTCAATGCTGGGCTTCCCTCTGAAGTAGTCATACTTCTCTGTCAGCGTTCTGACTCTTAGTCCATGTGGTTTCCTCAGCGTGGGGGATGGTGAATAACCTGTAGAAAGCACTCAAAAGACCTGATTGAGTTAGATGGAATAAGTTGCTTCATTGTGAAGGGAAATCACTTTCCTTTGAATCATGTCATGGGCATCTTAGACAAGAATGGTTATTCAGCATGATAAGAAATACATAAGAAGCAAAATAGTTTTGCTAAAACTGCCAATTGTATTGGGTAAATGAGTTAAGAGACAACTCAGAGTTAAAATATTCATGACTGTTCTTAATTCCACTTTTAAGATCCAGCATACTGCAAAATGATAGTGTCATATAATGGCCACAAATATCATTTTTGAAATAGATGCAATACCAAAAGAAATTTTAAAAGTGAACATCAATTCTTATTTTTATTTGATTTTCACTGAAACATTCAAAATAGCTTTTTAATGCCTACCGTACCCATATAAGGACAAGACAGATCTCCTAACATTTTTTTTCTGAAAATGCAAATACTGAACCCTAGTATGTAAGTCAAAGACTAATTAAAACCCTCATGCTTAACATGCTTTTAAAAAAAAAAAAAAAAAAAAGAAAAAGTAATCATCCCAGTAACTTAAACTCCAAAGTAAAATTATTAAATGTGACACATTCAAAATACAGCATTCCAGAAGTTTGTGTCTCTTTCATTAAGCACTCTTCACTGTACTTTCGGTGAAACACTCAGGCATTGTGCATACTCTGTAGGAAATGTTATGAGGAGGAACATAGCTGCTGATATATAAAGGAGAAATGCACAGGTATCTTGGAGACAACATGATTGACTAACCAAGCACAAGCTGTTCAAAGACTGGCAACCCATGTACCTTGTCAGGATTTGAAAAACCCTCTAAGTTTAAAAATAACCTAGCAAGTTTCTTTGGGAAAACAAATTTAAATAAAATTATATATATATATATATATATATATATATATATATATATATATATATATATATATATATCTCACACAGAACAGCTCTCAATAATGGAAATGTGAAGGATCATTGTTTTATTAAATCAATATTAAACTTAAATGTGATGTCCCTTACAGATATCCCCAAGATTGAAAAGACGGGGAAAACTTTCTGTTGTATATAGAAAGGCAAGGATAACCCATCATATACCTATTTTCAAGATAAATCATCTCTAGTGCTCCAGTAAGAGAAACTGACAGCATCATTTTCACATACAGTTTGTTAGATCACCTGGTAGGTGATTGAAGTGATCATCTCAGACAGCAGAGAAACAAACATTTCATGTTTTGTGACAACTGCTTTTGTAAGGTGGGTCAAAGCACCCACTGAAATCAGGTTCCTATGATCACACAGTAACTGGGAGTAAAAGGGGTCTTCTTCCTTGATGTTTAAATTTCAAAAAGATGGCTCCAGCTAGTCCAGACTTCTCTGGGTTATAAAGGCCCATCTAATTTTCAAAAAGATTTATGTAATTTCAAAGAAAGGAGAGCAGACTCACAACTACATATTCTCTCAAGTAATTGCTAAAAGAAAAAGGAGAGAGAGGGTAGGGGGATTGCTTAGTGGTTAAGGAGTTTACCTACGAATCCAAAGGATCCATGTTCCATTCCCCACGACCCACATTAAACAGATGCACAAGGGGGAGCATGCGTCTGGAGTTCGTTTGCAGTGGCTGAAGGCCACGGCACACCCATTATTTCTCTCATTCTCTCTCTATAAAATAAATAAATAAATAAAAATAAAATATTTTTTAAAAATAAAAAGAAAAAAAAATCCCTATTTTCAACATGGAGAATTAAGCCTCTTTCTTTTTAAAAAATATTTTATTTTATTTTTTTATTTATTTAGTTAGTTAGTGAGTGAGTGAGTTAGTTAGTTAGTTAACATAGAAAGAGGGGGAGAGAGAGAGAGAATGGTCATGCCAGGGCCTCTAGCCACTGCAAATGAACCCCAGACACATGCCCCTCCCTTGTCCATCTGGCTAATGTGGGTCCTGGGGAATCAAACCTGGGTCCCTTGGCTTTGCAGGCAAATGCCTTAACTGCTAAGCCATCCCTCCAGCCCTCTTATTTATTTATTTATTTATTTATTTATTTATTTATTTATTTATGCCAGTGTGTATGTGTGCATGTGTGTGTATGTATGGGTATGCTAGTTCTGTTACCACTACAAACAAATCCAAAATGCATGTGCTACTTTAGTATCTGGCTTTAGATAGGTGTTGGGGGATTGAACACAATCTGGTAGGCTTTGAAAGTACTCTTATTCTTAATGTGTATATATCCTTACAGCTATTACCATGACCTTGGTAGGATATTGCAGGAGATGAAATAGAAAGAACACATAGGAAACCCATGAACTCAGAAGTACCTCAGGTAAGTATTTGCAGTGATTAGGTATCATCATGTTTAATAGTAAATTTATGGATAATTCACATGATAGTGTAAAAGTCACAATTACTATTAGCATACAATTTTCCATTTATGAAAAGGATTAATTATCAGCTAAGTTTAACATTAATACAAAATGGCATTTGGGCTGGAGAGATGGCTTAACAGTTATAGCACTTGCCTGAAAAGTCAAAGGGCCCAGGTTTGATTCCCTAGGACCCACATAAGCCAGATGCACAAAGTGGCACATTCATGTGGAATTTGTTTGCAGCAGCTGAAGGCCGTGGTGTGCCTATTATCTCCCCCCTCCTCAAATAAATGAACAAAAATTTAAATATACAAAAAAAGACATTCAATTAATAGCAAGGTTAACACAAACTTAAAAGAACTGTGAGACTGAATGGTTATTAAAATATCTACAAAAAATGGAAATCCTGATTATCTGTAGAAACATACCAAAATTAGCTGGCATATATTGAAGCCAGATTTCTTAGTATACACAGAATTAGAATAACTCCTTAAATTTATTACCAGACAAATTTGTTGTGTCTTAATAACTATGGAACTAATTTTTAAATAACTCTTGGTTGCTATTTGAGATAAGTGTCTACATATCATTTCAATTTATGACAAAATTAGCACACACAAACACGTGTGTGTGTGTGTGTGTGTGTGTGTGTGTGTGTGTGTGTATTCTAGCTACCTGTAGATTTATGATGGTGAAAATATCATATGATACGTCTAGAAGCTGGAACTCCAACAATCTTATTTGTATTTATTTATTTATTTTGAGAGAGAGAGACAATGGGCACACCAGGGCCTCTGAACTCCAGATGGCATGTGTCCCCTTGTGCATCTGGCTTACATGGATCCTGGAGAAGTGAACCTGGGTCCTTTGGCTTTGCAGGCAAATGTCTTAAACGCTAAGCCATCTCTCCAGACCTCAACAATCTGATTTTTGATATTAAATTTCTCAAAGTATAATCACTATCACCATCCCATCATTAATTTATTCAATTTTATATACATTACATATAAATAATCCCTTTAAATTGTGAACACTAGATAAGCCATATCAATACACATTATTCATTATTGATCATTAATTTTGAGGAGAATATATATATATATATATATATATATATATATATATATAGAGAGAGAGAGAGAGAGAGAGAGAGAGAGAGAGAGTTTGGTTTTTCAGGATAAGGTCTCATTCTAACCCAGGATGACCCGGAATTCACTATGTAGGCTCAGAGTGTCCTTGAACTCACAGAGATTCTCCTACCTCTGCCTCCCAAGTTCTGATATTAAAGTAAAGTGCCACCATGCCCAGTTTGATGCTACATTTTATCATCATATCTAAAGAAAGGTAAAATAAAAAGTGAAGTAGAACCATGTTGGCTTGCTGCTCTTATAACTTCATCAGCTTAAAATGAATTATTTTGGATGCCTGAATCAGTTTTCATGCAGAAAAAAATAGGTTTTATATCTAACCAAAAACGTTTCCATTATTTTACAGTATATGTCACTGGTTCCGAATGTATGAGCTTCTTATTCTGTCACTCATTCCTTACATAAATATGAAAACTTAAATAGGAAACAGAGATGAGGAAGTTTTGACAAGACAAACAAATAATATATGAAGGCTGGAATTCTAACACCTTGGGAATCAAGAAACTTTTATACATTATTAGTAATTATATTGATATTGACTGCCTTTGGAGAATTAACCTTAAAAATCAAATAAATAAAATCTTCTACAGTTATTACAAAAGAAGTGGCAGAATGAATGTAAGAGTCAAAGGAAGGTAGGACTGCTTACAATGCAATCCTCCAGACATAAAAATGCCCTTTATGTTTATAACCTCACAGTGCCTGGCACAACCTGCACAAGCCCTTCATAATGGTAGGAAAAGATGATGACATCAAAACACGTGGGAGACTAATTGGAAGGGAGATGAGATCCAATGGAGGGTGAATTTGAGAGGGGGGGAGAATGGGAGTCAGTAGGAAATTATCATGGTTTATTTTTTTTTGTTGTTGTTGTTGTTTTTTTTTTTTTTTTTTTTTTTTTTTTTTTTTGGAGAGAGACCCAGAGAGAGGGAGAGGAAGACAGTTAGAAATGGCCACACCAGCAGCCTCTTAGCTGCTGCGAATGAAATCCAGATGTGTGCACCCCCTTGTGGTCAAATGAGGCATTGCGCCCTTGCGTCACTTTGCATCTGGCTAAACGTGGGACCTGGAGATTGGAACTGCTGGAGATTGGAACCAGCGTTCTTAGGCTTAGGAGGCAGGTTCCTTAACCGCTAAGCCATCTCTCCAGCCCTTTTTCTTTCTTAAATGGAGTGAAACCTCCAATGTTCTGCTCTGGCCATTGCAAGATAATGTGCCACAGGTGGCCACACTGGGTGAAACAAGGGTAAATAGATGTGCATACCACACACACACACACACACACACACACACACACACACACACACAGAGTACATGAACAAGTACAAACACCACATTATATGCACACATACACACAAACAACAAACAATGTGTGGAACACCTGGCTCTTTCCATCAGAAGTCCCTGTCCTGCCATCCCCATTCTCTTCACAGAGCAATTGAATTAACAAAAGGCTCTTCAGGTTTCTTGAGGAAGGTCTGAATTTCTTAGGCACCACAGCTTATAGGATGTCTCGTTGGGCTTCTCTGGTGTTTCTGCTGCATTTCTTTGACATCTTGCTGAAAACGACTTCAGGATCTTATGAATGTCCACAGGGAAACACCAGCAGTGTATTTGAAAAGAATCTCCTTTTGTTCTTCCCATTCTTTCTCTTACCATGAGTACTGGGAGATACAGTGAGAATTCAGTGTAAGTTTCAGAAGTTTTCACTATACATCTCCAGGTTCCCACAGAATTCCAAGTTCTGTAAGTATTTTCCAGGGAAACCACGTGTCTATTTGAGGCTCTCATTTTAATTCAGTCACATCAGTCTCCAGCAGTCACTATAAGCACAGCTGGTTTCTTCTTTCCCCTAGCAGAGCATCTCAGAGGACCATTCCTGAATCTGTGCTTGATGGTGGCTATAACCCTGTAATATCACACACACACCTAAAAAAACAATATCTCAACTGAACATGTACTTCTCTCTGCTCACTAGAAATCAGAATTCAATCTATGACAATATACTCATTTACAGATTTTTTTTTTTCTCTTTGTTTTACTCTAGCCTCGGTTGACCTGGCACTCACTCTGTAGTCCCAGGGTGTTTTCAAACTCACAGTGAACTTCCTTCCTCAGCCTTCAAAATGATTAGATTAAATTTACTCTTTACTTGCAAATTTCTTTTCTATTGTATCTGCATCGTAAGACACATCAATCTTTTAGATACTACTCTGTAATCTTAAATTCACATAAATATTCTGGTAGATCTGGAGCCAGAATTTGTATTTCTAACATTCTGGTATCTCCATTGAAATTTAGAGCCCTCTTTTACAACTTCATTCAGTGGCATCTCAGTGCCTCTTTGTAGGAAATATAGTCCTGCCACACATTATATGGTTTTAGTGACTATCTGGAACCATGGACCAAAACTCTATGACTACCTAGATTTCACATATTTTAAGCTTTTAAAACCCTTACCACCACATGGATGTTACTGCCAAGTTCTGCTGCCATCTTGTAGTAAATCCCAACTAACTTAGACCACAGTTGCATAAGCTTCTGTTTGCTGACTCTGGGGAAAATACTTCTCTAGGGAGTTGGTTTCACAAAGGGAACACCTTTAATACAATTCTCAATTTAGATTCTCACCTTCTAAATGAATTGTGACTTTCACAAGTTAGATCCTGCAGTGGCTGGGATCTTGCTGTTACAACACCTGTCCTACTACCCCAATGTACAAAATCAGCTTTCTCTTCAGTGGTGATAATTTTGCTGACAATTATAGATACTTTGTGCTCTGATCTCTTTTTGAACAGATTTTAAATTCTTACTACCTTTCCTAATCAAACTTCTTAATTTTCATAAAATTTTAATCTCTTTCACTGTACATCTGAATAAGGGCCTTGATCAGTAACCATGCCACTTAATGAAACTAGAAATTTTCTACACAAAAGAGATTAGTGAATTACTCTCAAATTTAGATGCACTAAAAATATCAGGACATGGGCAGAATGTAGCTATATTTTCTTTTCTAGAATATAACCAAAAATATCTCTAGGGCAGTTCCTGACATAGTTCTTGTTCCCTCTGCAAGTTCATGAGCTGTGTTCACATTTCCCTTAGCATTGTGATCTTCCAATTTCTCACCAGAATAACTCAACCATACCTGCTTATACCATCATAGGTCCTTTTCTCATGGCCATAAACTAATCTGATGAGAAGCTATTTAATTGAGGAAAGTATGATTTCAGGTTATACATTGGGGGAACTGAGTCCATGACAGTGAGAAAGGCATGCAACAGGAGCATGAAGCTACTGATATTATTGCATCTACAATGAGGAAAAAGAGAGTGGTGCATGCTGGTGGTCAGCTTGCATTTTTTTCTTTGTATCTAGTCTGAGGCCCTCACTCATGAAATGGTGCCACTCAAGGTAATGGTGGATTCCCCCCTACAATATACCCAATCCAGAAATTTCCTCACAGATATTCCTGGTGTATTTTTCTCTATGTGAATATGATCTAATCAAATGGACAATCAAGATGCATCTTCATGACATGCAACAAATACTTAGATTGTCTGCTATGCTCACATCAATATGTAGGATCTCAAGATTTCATGGAAGGAAATAAAATGGACATAGACTCTGTTCTCTGGAAATATATATTCTAGAGTGGCAACAAAATTAATAATAATTTAAAAATAGTACACAAGTGATTTTATAGTTATGAATAATACTACATGCTGCAGAGCATTAAGAAAGTGTATAAGATTGGGATTTCAAATTCAGGAGCTGAATTCAAGGGAAAATACAATTTCTATGGCTATTATTTATCCTTGTTAATTACTTATATAAGTTTATTCTTTTGTGAAGTAGCTTTTCATTTCCATTGCCTAATTTTCAGTTGGGTTCTTCATCTTTTTCTAATTAATACACTAAAAAAATTAAAGGAAAAATAAACCCAGTGTAATATCATGACAATAAGTAAAGAATAAATCCTTTGCTGCTCATTCCTTTCAGTTCTAAGTATATGTGTACACTTTGTGTTTCTTTGTTGTAAAGATATAAATTTTGACCCTGTTCTTTTCCTCTTATGATAGTAATCCGCAATTTACTTAATTTGTTTACTTTTATGTTGTTTCTATTTACTGCTTTTGTAACCAGATTCTAAGCAAAACTGTTTCTTTCCTTAAAAAAATCATCATCATCATCATCATTTGGATCTGGTGTTAAACAGTCCCCAATTGAATCACTGACATGAAATTAGACAAAAAAATTTATAGGGAACTCTATTATTGGTTATTTATATCCACTTCTCTTTACACTTATGTTGTATGTTATTTCCTTTTTTTCGAAGATTATAGCAGAGGAAGGGATTTATTGAAGCTTACAGATCCATAGGAAGTTCCATAATGGCAGAAGAAACTGGCCTGCTTTCACAGGACCAAACACAGAGAGCAGAGCCACAAGCCAAAAGCCAAAAGCCACAGGGCACAGCACACCTCAGAGACTCCCAGCTAGGCACACTTTGCATATCTTTAGATTGAAATCCTAAACCCACTGCCACACAGTAAGATCGCCCATTAACACTGCCTCCAGCCAGGTGGCTGCAGATGCAAACAACAAACTAATAAAACAGTGAATATAGTGGGGGTCATGTATTCAAACTACCACAAAGATGTTGACTTATAATCAGTTTTAGCCAATGAAACCTGAGTGTTAATGAGTAACTTTACCTACAGATCCATGCTTCCATGCATTCTCCAACCTCTCCCCTCTCAGATAATGTGCCAACTTGCTTCCTAGGATGCAAATGATTCAAAGAACCATGAAGAGCTCCTGTTGCATTCATTTACTTGTCCTGCAGATTTAAATCTTAACATCCAAACCTTAGTTTACTCATGCAGGAGACAAGAAAGCTACTTTTAAGGTCTTTGGTGACAAGCAATTTACTGAAAAATTTCAGTCTTAAAATATAATTGGGCTGGAGATATGGCTTAGTGGTTAAGATGCTTGGTTTGAAGCCTAAGAACCCAGGTTCCATTCCCCAGTAACCATGTAAACCAGATAGGTGCATAAGGGGGCACTTGTATCTGGGGTTCATTTGTAGTTGCTAGAAGTCCCAATATGCCCATTCTCTCAATCTCCTTCTTACTCTCTCTCAAATATATATATTATATATTTATATTATATTTATATAATATGATATATTATATCTAAACATTAAATATATATTTTAAAGTTGGTTATTGTTTCCTTCAAATATTTTCTTCCTATCATGTTAAATTCTGTAAAATTTTACCTTTGCAACTTCAAGTTTTGATTTACCACCTTGCAGAAATTATAAAATACATGAATCTGAAATGGATTTCTTTGGAGGCCCTGTCCGCATCTTGCTAATATTAGATCTAACAGATATTGCTTAAGGACTTTCCTGTTTTATATTTGTAGATTTCTATCTCCCTATCTGTAAATGGGAGGTAGTACTAATAATCTTATATAATTCTTGCAATTTCTTTAAAATCATGTATATTTGTATTTGTAGATTTTATATTTGTAGATTTCTATCTCCCTATCTGTAAATGGGAGGTAGTACTAATAATCTTATATAATTCTTGCAATTTCTTTAAAATCATGTATGCAAAAAACTATAAAGCATCTTTTCTGTCAAACACTACTCATTCAAGAAATACAATTTTGGGGCTAGAGAGATGGCTTAGCAATTAAGCACTTGCCTGTGAAGCTTAAGGACCCTGGTTCAAGGCTCAACTCCCCAGGACCCTCATAAGCTAGATGCACAAGGAGGCACATACATCTGGAGTACTTTTGCAGTGGCTGAAGGCCCTGGTGCGCCCATTCTCTCTCTCTCTCTCTCTCTCTCTCTCTCTGTATGTCACTCTCAAATAAATTTAAAAATATACAAATAAAATAAATAAATGAATTAAAAATAAATAGAATTTTGATTCCTATCACATAATACTGACACCTGTCCTTTAAGAGTTTTTTATACTATAAAACATAACCAGGGATATTATGATAAGATGTTTGTTTAGAATGTGAGCCCCAACAAATTGTACAAATTCCCAGAACCAACAAGGGACTGATTTTTTTTCCATATTCAAAATGTGTCAAGAACCTACAAGAAGCAAATCACAATAACCAAACACAGAGAAGGCACTCAAAACAAAACAACCCCTCAAAGTCCAAAAAACACCAAACCACCACAACATGGCAGGGATTAAATCAAACCTCACAGTTCTCACTCTCAACATCAAAGGCCTTAATTCACCCATCAAGAGACATAAGCTGACAGGATGGATCAGAAAATTAGACCTCTCAATATGCTGTCTTCAAGAAACCCACCTCACCACTAAAGATAGACACCTTCTCAGCATGAAAGGATGGAAAAATATATTCTGAGCAAACGGAAATAAGAAACAAGCAGATGTTGCTACACTAATATCAGATAAAATAGACTTCAAGCCAAAAGTAATCAAAAAAGACAAAGAAAGCCACTTCTTACTTATCTAGTCTCTAAGAAATTCACCTTAATTAGAAAGAAATCTTCCATAGCTGTCAGATAAGACAGATCCTACTACTTTAAAAAATATTTTTATTTATTTATTTGAGAGAGAGAGAGAGAGAGAGAGAGAGAGAGACTGGAATAGGCAGGGAGAGAGAGAGAATGGGCATGCCATGGCCTCCAGCCACTGCAAATGAACTCCAGATGCATGCTCCCTCTTGTGCCTCTGGCTTACTTGGGTCCTGGAGAATGGAGCCTTTAACCAGGGTCCTTAGGCTTCACAGGCAACACTTAACCGCTAAGCCATCTCTCCAGCCCAGATAAGACAGATCCTACTACTTTTTGTCTCCATATTTCAAGGCAATTTGAAGTTCTTTGTCAATTTACATGTTGATTTTTGTCACCTGTATTTCAAAATTTGCTGAGGTTTATGTTCTTTGATACAGGAAAATGTACTATTTTATTAAGTACATTTTCATATTCTAAATTTTGGTTACTCCTTGGCTTGAATCATCTTCTTTTAGAATGCATGCATTTGGAATGAATATTACATCACAATCAGAATTTCATCTTTACTTTCAATAATATCTTATATGTATAATAGGTTTTGCAAATTTGGCAAGGGGTGGTTGAAATCTCAACAGTCATTTAAACACTGGGCTTAACTTGCTATTTGCTTTAGAAATGATCACCTCTGCAATGGCCTTGTTTTCTTATGTCCAAAAGATTCTGAAAGAGTGGTGCAAGGCATATCAACTATATTACCATTTTATAATATGTAGCATAAGAAAGCCTTAACTGAAAATATGAACTCTGTAATAATAGTTTCTTCTCTGTTTACTTGTGGAATGACATAGTCCCACATTATAGTGCCCTTAGCATGGTGACTTTTATCATAACTAGAAAGAGTACTCTGCTGACTCACTCAGTACACACAGTGTTGAATATTTACGCACATTGCATTTGTTAACAATGAACCAAGGCCTACTATATGAAAGGCAATAGGGTAACCACTGGAACTATTTGGGAAAGAACAATTCAGTTCCATTGCTTAGCAATTTGGGTATGTCAGCGGTGGCTCTAGAGACTGGGAAATTCTTGAGTTGTGACCTATAAAATGAGACATTTTCAAATAAGTGAAAAGGGAATAGCTTTCAGGAGAGAGGAAAATGTATAAAAATAGGCAGATAAAAATGACTATGGTGCATTTGGGGTACTCAGAGTAAGTGAGTATGATATGAGTATAAGTTGTATATTTGTAGAGAAATAGCTGGAACCGGAGTGATTTCAACCAAGGGACAGGTTAGGGAATGCTTCCTATAAAATGGTAAGAAATTTAGATTTCATGGTTTGTGCAATATGAAGCTATTCAAGGCTTTAATAGAGGGAAATAACATGAAGTTTTATGTTTAGAAAGAATGACTGTGTAATTGTATGAAAGTGACAGGAAAGACTGGAAGGGGAATAATTCAGTCGTCTTAAAGAAATACAATGTCAAGACCAAGAATGAAAGAGAGAAGAAAAGGTTGGGCCAGTCAGAGCATTTGGGAGGTGTTGGGGTCCCCCTAGGGCCAGCCTAGGAGGGATTGCAGGGTCTCTGCCGAGTAGGGGGTGAAGGGCGCAGAGTCACGACACAGAATGCTGCTTCCAAAGAAGCCACTTCCTGGTTTCTTCTGGCATGCGATCTGGCTAGGGCCCAACCTGCATTGTGCCATACAAGGAGGAGACTTAAAGATTGATAACAAGGGAAATATGGGGAATGAGGAGGGCTTTGATTGCCATACTAAACTGCTCAGAGGATAGAGAGGATGTGAACACCAATGACCTTACAGAAGTTCTATTCTTCTCTTTCAGTTGGCTTGTAACAATAGACTCCAGTGATTGCTTAGATCACTGATACACAAGATTGTCATTACTAGCAAAAAATGGAGTCTGTTTACTCTACTCTGCATCTCAGCAACTCTTATCCTTTCCCTTGAAATACAGAATGAGGTAGAAGTAAAAACATGTTTAAGTGATCCAGTTGTTTCTATGTTTGTTCTCTCAAAGTCCTTGAAGTTATAAAATTGCTTAATTCTGAATCTAGGAAGAGAAGGGAAGGATCATCAATGATGTAAATCTATTGAGGAGGCAAGAAATGCCCTAAGAGTCCTGGTACCACAGTGGAGGCAGATGACATGATTTGGGGATCAACTTGGATGCTCTTTCCCCAGTAACACCTCACAGTCAACAGTCAGCATTTCCCGGAACACTGATGAGACATTTGGACCATCGTAAGGGTAGTCAAGATTCAAACCCAAGCAAATTGTCATGTTTTAGCAATTCAGTGTTGAAACATATTTTTTTTTCTGCAAATGATGACTAATAGAAGTAATTCTATCCTTCCCTCATTTACTCAGATGTCTCTTTCTCTCCCAAACTTCACCTTGTACCTTCCTTTCCTCACTCCTTCCTTCCTACCCTCATTCCTTTATCTTTCATAAATATAAATTTGTGGAATCAATGTAAAATATGCCCCATAGGCTCATGTGCTTTTTTATTTAATCTCCTGTTGGTAGTACTATTCTCAACAGTTATGGGATCATTAGGTGGTCCAGTCTTATTTTTTTAACTTTTTTTTATTGACAACTTCCTTAATTGTAGACAATACCCCATCATACTTCCCTCCCTCCCCCCACTTTCCCCTTTGAAACACCACTCTCCATCATATCCCATACTCCTCTCAATCAATCTCTCTTTTCTGAAGGTTTATTTATTTATTTTTTATTAGTTATGTATATAGTGTGTAAACAGCCATGATGGTACCATCATTAGCCTTCTCCTTGTCCTTCCCCAATGAAGATTGTGGGTCTTGCATTGTGGGGTCAGTCATGAGTTATGGGGGAGAGGCAATGTCTCTGTACGCAATGACCCAACTCATGGCTCTAACAGTCTTTCCACTCCCTCTTCCACGAATTTCCCTGAGCCATGTTGGGTTCATTTTAGGTCTATTTCAGTGAAGAGGTCTTGGGAGTCTCTGTGTCTCTGGATAACCTGAGGAGAGAATCAACCCATTACACCTCACCAGAGCACTAGCTGAAGCCATAGAGTTATTAGGGAAATGTGCAAGAGTGCTGCTTTCTCGGTGAACCTGGTATCAGCAAAGGGTGAAGAAGACAGACACAGAACACTCAAGTCCTACTAGTCACTCTTTTAATTTTGGTGTCATCTTTTCCTCTTGTTACTGCAAGGTCATGGATATCCAGTCCATTTTGTGTCTGGAGGAGCACATTGTAAAGAGTTCTACTCTTTCTTTGGCTCTTACATTCTTTCCGCCACCTCTTCCACAATGGACCTGAGCCTTGGAAGGTGTGTTACAGATGTCTCACTGCTGAGCACTCCTCTGTCCCTTCTCAGCACCATGGTACCTTTTGAGTCATCCCAAGGTCACCACCATCTGAAAAGAGAAGAACCAAAAGTGAGAGTAGCATGAATATATGGGTATGGTCATTAAGAAAAGGGCTTACTGGGCAGTTTGGAAAGCATAGTATATACATTTAGCCAGACACCAGCAGATGTTACACCCCTAGGGCTCATGACTACCTGTGTCATAGGTTTTCGGTATCAGGGATGTATTCCCTCCCATGGAGCAGGCCTCCAGTCCAATGAGAGAGGGGTTGGTTTCCCCAGGCTTTTTCATGGAAGAATCACTGGGGGCATGTCTTGAGGCTTTATAGAGTAGTCCTTCTTGCTCTTATACCTTTCTATTTCCTCCCTTCTGATGCGACACTGTGACAATATGAAACCAGTTTCCTCTTCCTGCCATATTTTTCTTGATATTGTGGGTTTCCCCTTGAAACTATAAGCAGAAATTAAACTCTGTCCTTCCATAAGCTGCTTCTGATTAGGTATTTTGTCCCAGCAATCAGAAAGTTACTGTTACCAAAAACGGGTACCAAGAAATAGGGCTCTTGATGTGAAAAACTTGACCATGTGTTCTTAGGCTTTTGAAACTGATATGTAGAAGGAATGTAGAAATGTACTCAAGAAGCTTACCCTGCTATAAAAGTTGAAGGAACAGAATACTAGGAGAAATGTGGATTGTGGAGGCTTGCTCATGAGGTTTTATTGAGAACTGATGCCTTTAGGTAAATATTTAATACCTATGAGAGTTTTCCACCCATACCAGAATGATATTAGTCCAGATGTTTGATGTCTGGTTTATATTATCAACATTTTTTTCAAGTTTCATAAATTGAAGCAGGTGGTATTTAATTATATTCTCTTACAGATTTGAATATGAATGGATTTAAAATTTTAAATGATGGCATTTTTCAGCTTCAAAGCAATATGCTTACAGCTATTTTCCACATACATACACAGCAAAAATAATGAATATTTTTTGATAAATCAAAGTGTTAATTACCCTCTTTAGCCTCATAGAATGAAACTTACCATATCTCTACTGAGAAGAAAATATAGGCTTGTTTTGACCCTCAGACACAAAGGATTATATAACACTTTTATCATTTCTATTTGAATCCATATAATTACATTTCTAATAACTGAAAATAGTTTTTCATTTTACTTTATAATAGCCAAATGTCAATTCAGTAGTGCTTCATGTTCCTCATGGGAAATATAAATTGTTTACACACAGTGCATAAATGGATTCTGAAGTTGCTCTTAGTAAGACTTTTAAACACCTACCAATTCTTTTATTTATATTTTTTAGCTCCTCAATGGGAATTGGTTTTAAATGTGTTAGAAAATTATAACTGCATTTTGTTGTCAAAAATTGTTAATCATTTTTGCATCATTAGTGTCATTTTTGACATAATAATAAATATCTGCTGATAAGTTCACTATATTTGAGACAAGTAGAAAATGTATAAGATTTTTTTGTCTCAAACTGGATAATACAATCGGCAAATTCTATTTGTTGCTTTTTGTCCCATAAAAATTAAAGCTGGATTCAGATGTCTAGTGTCAATGTGCTAATTTTCACATTCTGCATGGAATATTGACCCTGATAAATTAGAATATGGATCAACATGATGAAATTAGCATCTATGGAAGATATTTATTTATTTTTCCTTTTTTTGTGTTTTTGTTGTTGTTGTTTTTTCAAGGTAGTGTCTTGCTCTAGCCTCATCTGACCTGGAATTCACTATGACTGGCCTTGAATTCATCCTGCTAACTCAACCTCCCAAAGCTGGGATTACAGGCATGTGCCACCACACTTGGACTCCATGTTTTTAAAGAAGTGATGTACATGTCTATAATCCCAACGTCCCTAAGATAATTAGAGGCAGAGTCAACAGAATATGGAAGCTTGGGTGATAAAATAACAAGAGAGACAGTGCCTCAAAAAGATGATAGAAAAGGGGGACTGTCACTCTGTCTAAGGTTGCTTTATAAGTCCACATATGTGCCTGGGCACCCACAAGCCACTGCCCCCTCCAGCACACACACAGAGATACACACACACACACACACACACACACACACACAGTCACAAGTAAATAAGTAATAATTATGATTAGTATGTCTGAGAAAATTTGTCATAATATGAAAAGGCAGAGCCAAATACAATATTGAGTTCTTCAAATATAAACTTAATACTCATGTAAATTATGTAAATATACATATACACATAGACTCTTGCCAAGGAGTCAGATATCTATTCTGTTCTTTTTTATAGATTTTAGTTGTCCTCAGTCCTCATTGCTTACTGAAAAAAAAAAAATTCTCCAGTGGAGAGTAAGATGAGTATAGGTTAAAGGGGATAAGCACTGTTAATTTAGGGAGATTCTGATAGATATAACCTCACTTTTGGACAAAGACTAGGGGGAGCTTCTGACTGCAATCCATAATCTTGGGATCCATAGGTTCCTGACTTGGATCTCAGTTCCAGTTATGGGTTTCTTTCCATTGGGCACATCAAATAGCCAATTACAAAACCATTGATATCCACCTATGCTGGGTGCTGCTGTTGCACAGGTGTGTACATCTTGTCAGGATGGTTGCTTTCATATAGCAGTGTCCTCTGAGAGCTCACAACATTATTGGCCATTTTTTCCCCAGCAGCTCATGTAGAGCTTTCTAGCACCATATGGACTAACCATCTAGGAACTGACTTCCTTCCAGAATCACGTGGATCTCTTCATGCTCTGCATCAGCAGCATGTGGTGTCTTCCACAATAGGGTGTTACATTTTACTTAGGCAGTAATTAAGTGCTTTGAAAGAAACCTGTCTTGTTTTGGGGACCATGTAGGACTCTCCAATCTACAGCTCAATGTGGATTGTCACCAGTTTCTAATACTAGGAGTTACAATCCATGGCCAGATGTTTTAAGGTTAGGCTTCATCCCACTCTCAAAGGCCCTTCCTACCAGATGATCCCTCCATGCTTCTTTTGAGGGTTATGTCTTTTAGACTGCTAGCCAGGATGTTTCTATGGGACTGATTAATTTTGCATTTGGCTTGTGTAAATCTCCCCCTTCTTTTCATGCCCCTCCCTCCAAACTCTTCCACTCCCTCAGATAAGTCCCTTGAGTTGTCTGTCAGGAATGTCGGCAACTCAAGCTGTTCCACTTTAGGAAACAGGTGAGGAAGAAATGTGCAATGTTGTCTTTCTGTGCTTATGGAAGTTTGTTATTATGATCTATTCCAAGTCCACCCACCCTCCTGAAAATATAATTATATCATTTTTTCCTTACTGCTGAGTAGAAACCCATTGTGTATATGCAACACATCTTCATTATTCATTGGTCAAATGATGGGGATCTGGGTTGATTCCAGTTCATAGCTATTGTGAATTGAGCAGCTATAAAACACAGTTGAACAAATGTATCTGCAGTGAAGAGTGAAGCCTTTAGGGTAGATGCCCAATAGAGAAACAGATGAGCAAGTTGGTAGCTTTATTTTGATCTTTTTCACGAATCTCCATATTGATTTCTATACTAGCTGTACGTGTTTGCAGTACCACCAGTAGTCAAGGTGGGGTTGCAAACCTGTAAAAGAAATGAGAGTTCTTCTTTCCCTACATCCTCACCCAACATTTATTGTTTGGTATTTTTGTTGTTGTTGTTGCTGAATTTTTAATAAGTGCCATCCTTTTTAGAGTAAGGTGGAATCTCATGTTTATTATAATTTGCATTTCCCTGATGGTTAAGGATGTTGACAATTTTCCTAGGTGAGTTTTACACATTTGAATTTCTTCCTTTGAGAAGTCCTCATTCAGTTCTCTGCTCCATTCTTTTGAAGGTTTTAACAATTTTATTGGGAAACAAGTTCAGTTAATAATATATGCTATACATTAATTTGATAGTTTATGATACCAAAAGCATTTGGCCTTTGGTGCCAAATTATGCAAAGAAGTTAAAAATAAAACATTAAAAGCATTATTAACCAGCACAAATATAATTTACCAACAATATAAAAAATGACTCAATGCCTTTTTGTCATTATAAGTAAAATTAAAAAGGCAGGAAAAGTAGGGCATAGTGGCCCATGCCTTTAATCCCAGCAATCAGGAGGGAGGCAGATGTAGGAGGATCATTATGAGTTTGAGGCCACCTTGAGACTACATAGTGAGTTCCAGATCATTTTTTGAGTGGATTGTTGTTTGATTTTAATACTTAGTTTTTTAGTTCTTTGCATATTCTAGATGTTAGGCCTCTGTCAGTGGTATAGCTGGCTAAGATTTTATCCCATTCTATGGGTAGTCTGTTAGCCTGGTTATGGTAAGTTTCTCTGCACAAAAGGTTTTGAGTTCATGTGATCCCACTGATTGAGTGATTGTTTAATTTCTTGGGCTTTGGGGATATTGTTCAGGAAGTTTTTCCCTACCCTTTGCAATGGAGAGTTCCCCCAGTGTTTTCAGCTAGTAGTTTGAGAGTTTCAGGTCTTAAATTGAGGTCTTTAATCCATTCAGAGTTGATTTTTGTGCATGGTGAGATTGGTCTAGTTTCATTTTTACACATGTGGTTATCAAATGTGTCCAACAGCATTTGTTGAAGATGTTGTATTTTCTCCAGTGTATGTTGTTAATACCTTTGTTAAATTTCAGGTACTTGTAGTTACTTGAACTAAGGGCTGGGTCTTTAAATCTGTTCCATTTGTCTATGTGTCTGTTTTTATGCCAGTAACATGTTTTTTTGTTTGTTTGTTTGTTTGTTTTTTACTACAAATTTGTATAGCTTTAGATAATATATGGTGATATATCCAGAGGTGTCTGTATTGCTGAGAATATTTTTGTAAATCAAAGGATCCAAGTCTTTGGCTATCCCCTATGAATTTTGACATTATATTTTATATGTTTGTGAAGAATGATGCTGGGATTTTTTATTGGTATGGCATTGTCTAGTTTTGATATCAGGATGATACTGGCTTCATAGAAGTTGTTGGAGATCATTCCCTTTTCTCTGATTATGTGAAAAAGCTTATGAAAAAGTGGCTTCCGTTCTCTGTTGAGGATTCCATACAATTCAGCTGCAAATCCATCAAGCAGGTTCTGGACTTTTTTATTTTGGGAAGTTTTTGATTACATTTTCAATCTCAATGGATGTAATACATTTGGTTATGAGATTTATATGCTCTGAATTTAGTTGTGGTATCTGGTATGTGTCTAGAAATTCATATATTTCTACCTGGTTATCCAATTTGATGGAGTAGGGTTTTAGTAAATATGTCCTGATGATTCTTCTAATTTTTAATGTCTATTGTTATTGCTTCTTTTTCTGAATTCATTAATTTGAGACTTCACTTTTTTGTTTTATATAATTGGCCAGGGGCTATCATTCTTGTTTATTGTTTCAAAGAACCAGTTGCTCATTTCATTAATTTTCTTAATTGTTTTCTTAGTTTCCAACTCATTGATTTCTTCTCTGATCTTGATTATTTCTTTCTGTCTGCAACTTTTAAGGTTGGATTGTTGCCTTTAGGTGGATGGTTAGGTCATTAATTTGAGATCTCTCTGCCTTTTATTATGAAGGCATTTAATGCTGTGAATTTTCCCCTTAGGACTGCTTTCATTGTGTTCCATAAATTTTGGTATGTTGTGTTTTTGTTATCATTCAGTTCTAGAAATTTCACAATTTCCTTTTGATTTCTTCCAAGACCCATTCAGTAGTTAATAGCATGTTGTTCAGTCTCTAGGAGGTGTTGTAATTTCTGTGGTTAATTTCTATCTTTAATATATTGTGGTTAGATATGATGCAGGAAGCTATGTTAATTTTCCTGTCTTTATGGAGGCATGCTTTCTGCCCTAATGTATGATATATTTTGAAGCCAAATTTCTGTGTGCTGTTGTGAAGAATGTATTGAGTTGGAATGTGGTATAGATGTATGTAGTCCTAGTTGATCTATGTTATTGTTGAACTCTATTATTTCCCTGTTGATTTTCTGCTTGGATGAGCTGTCTATTGATGATAGTGCTGTATTGAACTCTGCTATGATGATTTTGGGATTTATTTCTTGCTTGTTGTCAAGTAGGTTTTATTTTATAAAATGTGGTGCACCTGTGTTTGTTGAATATAAACTTATGATTGTGGTGTCCTGATATATTAGTCCCCTGATGAGTAAAAAGTAGTCTTCCTTGAAATTTTTAATTTTGACTTACATTCTATTTTATCTGATATTAATATAGCCATACCCACTTTTTTCTTATTTCCATTTGCTTGGAAAATGATTTTCCATTCTTTGACCCTGAGGAGGTGTCTAGTAATGAGGTGGGTTTCTTGAAAGCACATAGAAGGGTCCATTTTTTTTCTGATCCAATCTGTTTTGATGGGTGAGTTAAGACCATTAGTATTAAATGTTATAACTGTGTGATTCAATTTAATCTTGCCATGGTAGAGGCTTTATGGTGTTTGGTATTTTCTTAGGCTTTGGTCATATTATTGCCTGCTCTAGTTTTGGTTATTATGTTCTTCCTCTTGTAGGCTCATCTTTTTGGTGTTCTGTGACCTTCTCGTATCTGGATAGGTCTCTCTTTTGAGAGAGTGTGTTTAAGTGTTTTACAATAATTTTCTCAAATATGTTCTCCCTGCTGTTGGCCTGAATTTCTTTCCCTTCTCATATGCCCATGATATGGATATTTGATCATTTTAGGGTGCTCCCACAATTCCCTCATGTCTTGATCACATGATTTTTTGAAGTTATTGTTTTTGGCTTGCTGACAAATTTCTTATATCCTGTCTTCCAAATCTGAGGTTCTGTCCTCCAGATGACAAACTCTGTTAGTGAGGGTTTCTAGGAAGGTTTTTACATGCTCTATTTGATTTTTGATTGCTGTTGCATTTTTCTGTACCATAGCCATCCCACTGTTGAGTTCCAGGTTCAGGTCATTGTTTGACTTTTTTGGTGCTTCCTAGAATTCATTATTGTGTCTCATTATGTCTTCATTAAGATTGATCAGCTGTTATTGGGTTCATCTATTTGTTGACTCACCCTTAATTCATTAATCTCTCTCTCTTTTTAATTATTATTTTTTTTTTAGGTCTTTCTGGATTTCCTCTATTAAGTTAAGCCTAGTGATTAAAACTGTGCATTTCACTTATGAGATTTTTTTTTTATTGACAACTTCCTTTATTGTAGACAATATCCTATGGTACTTCTTTCCCTCCCTCCCTTTCCCTTTTGAAACTCCACTCTCCATCATATCTCCTCTCCCTCTCAATCACTGTCTCTTTTCATTTTAATGTCATGATCTTTTCCTCCTATTATGATGGTCTTGTGTAGGTATGTCAGGCACTGTGAGGTCATGGATATCCAGGCCACTTTGTGTCTGGAGAAGCATGTTGGAACATATCCTACTCTTCCTTTCTGCCACCTCTTCCACAAAGGAACTTGAGCCTTGGAAGGTGTATTTGAAATGTTTCAGTGCTGAGCACTCCTCTGTCCCTTCTTCTCAGCACAAGGTCATCAAAGGTCACCGCCATCTGAAAAGAGAAGCTTCTCTAACCAAAAGTGAGAATAGCATTAATGGGTGTGTAAATTAAGAGAAGTGCTTACTGGGCAGTTTGATGAGCATAGTATATACATTTAGCCAGACACAAGCAGACATTACACCCTAGGGCTCATGATTACCTCTGTCACAGGTTTTCAGTATCAGGTATATATTCCCTCCTATGGAGCAGGCCTCCAGTCCAGTTAGAGAGCAGTTGGTTTCTCCCATAAAGACATGCCACTGTTGTACCCATTGATTTATTTGGCCTGGCTGGACAAATTTAAAGCTTGCAGTGCCCGCTGCTAATTAGAAAATCAAACAATAGATTAAAAGAATAAAAGAAAAAATTCCATGTAAAAAGTAAGTATTATGACATTTGGGCAGATTCACTAAGAAATAAGATTTAAATTAATAAAAGCATAAGGCGAAGAGGTGGCATAATTGTCTTTCTTAGACAAACAAAAATCATTAACACAATATTGTAAAATAATATAAAATATATAGCAAATAAAATATCTTAGATGAAATGGATAATTTCCTTCATGATTAAAAGCTATAAAAATGGTTAACTTAGGGGCTGGAGAGATGGCTTAGCAGTTAAGGTGCCAGCCTCCTAAGTCTAAGAAAACTGGTTCCAATCTCCAGTGGTTCCGATCTCCAGGTCCCACATTTAGCCAGATGCAAAGTGACACAAGGGCACAATGCCACATTTGACCACAAGGTGGCACACACATCTGGATTTTGTTCACAGCAGCTGAGAGGCTGCTGGCACGTCCATCTATCTGTCTTCCTCTCTCTCTCTCTCTCTCTTTGTCTCTCTCCAAAAAAAAAAAATGGTTAACTTAGAAAAATACACTTATAATATATTTAGAACAAGTTTAAGATTAACTTCATTGATATATTTACCAACCATTAAAGATAATTAAATGCCTATTATGAAAAACTTTGAAACTGTGTATAACTTTGAAAGGATCATAGACTTAAATGTTGGAGAAGAAAGCATACAGCGCAAGTGCAGAAGTCTTTTTTTGAAAGAAACATGGTTTACTTGCACAAAACTGATGAGCTTTGAGAGTCATTAATGTTCTTTTAAGTGGTTTTTGTGGGTGTGAAACAAATAAAATTTAAATTGTTCCCTCTTATTATAATATTGAAATTAAGTCAACTTAATTTCCCAAGTCAGGCTCATGCCCTGATTTTATATACTTGTATCTATCAATAGACATTGTGATGCATGAAAAAATCATATAGGTAAGATTAACACATGCATACATTGGATAATGTGTATTAGGCAATGATTTCCCAGATAAAATGCAAAACAAATTCCACAAAATAAAATAACTAAACTGAAATTCTTAAAAAAATAAAAAAGAAAGAAAGGAAAAAGTAAAAATGAAAGCCAGTTGTGCAGTAGACATCATCCAGGGAGTGAAATGACAACTCACAGATGAGTGAGCAATGTTTTCCAATCACATCCCTGATAAGGGATTTGCTTCTAAATTTTAAAAGGAGGCAAGGAGGTAAGTAAACAAATGGCTGGTAAACATATCATGGCTCCATATTATTATTCAGGAAGAAAATGCCAATCAAAACTGCAAGATACCAATTCACACTCACTAGGACTACACAGCAGTACTCTTTCTCAAAATGAAATGACCTAATAATTATTAAATAAATAGTCATTTAAAAGGACAAAAATGTCACCAGTCTAAGTGAGACTATGAAGAACTAGAACCATTGTACACTGCTGAAAGAAATGTAAAATCATAACCACCAAACAATCTGCCATTCCTCAATGATTACATTCAGAGCTACCATGTGAGTTCCAGTAATTCCAATTTCAGGTATATAGCCAAATATTGTACACAAACACTCAGCCACAATAATGTTCATAGAAGCACAACGTGGAAAATCCTACCAGCCTAGAGCTGATAAATGGAAGAACTAGTGGCATTTTAGTAAAATGCCATATTTTCAACAATACAAGCAGAAATGAATGACAGATATTTGTTATAATTTCAACATTTGGGAAGACATTATGTTATATGACAAAATCCACTAAATGGCAGATAGTGTGTTTCTCTTATCTGAAAAGGACAAAATAAGGCAATGCATTGAGGCCCATAGAATAGAGAGGTACAGGAGTATAGTGGGAGAATTATTGCTAAGTAGTATGAATATATTTGAAGGTCATAAATAGGGTCCTAAAAGTAACTGCAGTTCACATAACTGTGAACAGAAAAAAATAACCAGTGAATTGTACACATTAAATACGTTGAATTGTATGGCTTATAAAATATACCTAAATATAAATATTTCCCAGGGGAATGAAGTTTGGTATTTTGGAAATAGATTTAAAATTCTGTAAAGAATTATACGGAAAAGTTTCTAAAATATGTCTAAAGAAGAGTAATAAGAATATGTTTGTCCTAATATGAATAGAAAGTATTTAAATGGAAATGAAGATATAATTGCAGTATAAATGGAAGATAGTGACATCCAGAAGTAAATCCAGATGTATATAAATATGCAGACCTTGCATTTTCTTTCCTTCTTTTTGCATGTGTGTGTGTGTGTGTGTGTGTGTGTGTTTTGATGTATGCATGGTGGTGTGTGGCATATAAGCACATGTGTGTGTAAATGCATAAATGCATGTACAGCCCAGAGGAGAATATCAGGTTCCCCACTCCATCACTCATGCATGTGTTTCCTTGGGACAGAATTTGTCATTGACTCCAGAGCTTGCTATTTCTACAAGCCCTCATTATTCCTTGATCCCTGCTCTCCACAGATGTACAGATGTGCATTTGCTGAGAAATCCAGCTCAGGCCCTTTCAGGCCCTTCTACTTGCACAGGATTTAGTCTTACCCATGGAGCCATTTCTCTAGCCTCAATTGCCCCCTCCCCATATATTCTTTTTGGCAATGTCTTGATATGTAGCTCAGGATGTCTTTGAAAATATTTTATAAATCCCAGGTTGGCCTGGGACTTACTATCCTTCTGCTCTTGCCACTAAAAAGGCTGGGATGCTCCACCATACCCACTGATTTATAGATTAAACATTTATTTTGTTTTGAGATAATAGTGGCTCTGTGTGTAGCTATAAGAAATATTATTCTTTTATGATTTAAGGAACCTGTGTAAAAAGCTATTTTTTCCCACTAGCACTGAGCAGAAAATACAATACTGCATCATGAAAGACATGGGTCAGGAAATGTCTTAAAGGAAGCAGTTTGCAAAAAATCTTACCTTTCAAAACCAATTGTGCTTGACATCTCCCAAATAATTAGGTTTATTAGTTTTTTTTTTTTTTCATTTTGTCATTGTGTCTCTCCCAAGCCTTCCATATAACTTGACTAGACAAGCTCTCCTAATTTTAGGGCTAAAAACAACTTTTTAGCACCCATATCATAATTCACAGTTACAATTGTAACATGGGTAGTTGTTAACAATAGATGAATCTCCCTAAACAGACACAATGGTATTTCAGAAACATTCAAAATCACACATTATAGGAACATCCACTTTTTTAGCATTTAGTAACCAATTTTAATTTTGTTTTAAGGTGATAGGTCAAGTATCATTAATCAGTACATTAAAAATTAAGATCTTATTTTGATGACTTAAAATTATTTTGGGGGTGTGTGTGCATTTTGTATAGTGTATGCACATGTATGTCCTGTGCAGCTTTCCATGGGCTTGCTGGAAGCAGACAGAGAAGAATATCAGGTGTCCCCCTCCAAAACCCACCCTCCTGTTTTTCCTGGCAATTGAGTCTTACTGATCCCAGAGCTTATCCTTCACAAGCCTCAGGCATTCTCCAGTCAGTGATCCACACAGGACTGAAGTTACCCAGGTACAAGGCCATGTCCTGCAGTTTATGTGAATACTGGACATTTGAACTCAGATAATCTCAGCCCTGCTTGGGCCTGAATGGGTTAATCACTAATCTATCTCCCCAGCCATTAAAATGTTTTTAAGAAAGCAAAATCATTCAAAATGTTAATCATAAAAGTAAAGCTTTGTTATTTAAATCACTGTTAGAGTTAAAGTGGAAACTTGCTGTACAAAAATGTAGTAAATGAATCTAATGAAATAAATTTATATTAGGGTCCATGAATATATGATAAACAGATCTTAAATGTTTCTGAGCCTGTCCTTATCTCCTTCACATATAAATTCATATGGCGATTCTTGGTAATTCCATGAGTAATGCCAGGCCAAACTTAACACCCATCCTTAGTTCTGTACCTATTATTTTTTTTTTTTTGGCATAGTCATTTATTTGAAAAGCACAAATATACCCTGTTTCAGGTCAGTGTACATGTCTTGTTTGGGAGAAGCAATCAGTAGTATAGTGTGAACCACCTATTTTAAGTCATAGGGCCATGTCTTGGAAACTGGCCCCAAACATAAAAAGTAGTGAAATATTAGTATTCATGATAATTTCACATGTGCTCAATTTTTTTTTTTTTTTTTGATTTTTCAAGGTATGGTCTCACTCTAGCTCAGGATGACCTGGAATTCACTATGTAGTCTCAGGGTGGCCTTGAACTCATGGTGATCCTCCTACCTTTGCCTCCCAAGTGCTGGTATTAAAGGTGTGCACCACCACGCCTGGCTTCAATAATTTTTAATTATTTTCTTAATTTTTTTTTATTATTTGTACACATAATGTGAATGCATTCACATTGGTGCCATCGATAGCCTCCTCTGCCCTCCAAAGGGACTCTCCTTGTTGGGGAATGTGGGTCTTGAATTGTGGGGGTAGACATGCAGAAGAGGCAATGTCTCTGTGCATAATGACCCACTGTGGCTCTAACAATATTTCTGGCCCCTATTTTGTGAATTTCCCTGAATCATGTTGGGTTCATGTTAGGTCTACTTCAGGGATGAGGTCTTGGGGACCTTTCTGTCTCTGGATATCTGCTTTAGCAGGAGCTGAGCATTCTCTGTGCCTATTTCCTTCACCCTTGTGTTGGCATCAGGTTCACCAAGAAAGCAGCACTCTTGCTCATTTCCCCAGTTACTCTATGGTTTCAGCTGGGGTCATGGTGGGGTGCCATAGGCTGATCCTCTCCTCAGGTTCGGCATCCATCTAAAAAAGAGAAGCAAATTCTCCAACAGAGACAGAATTCAGCACCTGATAAATGGTGATAATCATTATTATTTTAGAGGGAATTTTATAAGGTGTAGGCCCTCTGGTAGCCCATGATTGGTGGGAGTTTGATATTGGAGAGTGGTTTAGTTTTTGGATATGACACAATGAAATTTAAAGAAAAATGGTTAAGCGTGGAACAGATCATTCTCAGTGAACTCACCCAATCACAGAAAGATAATCATTGCATGGTCTTACTCATCTGTGGCTCCTAACCTGAATCTGCCTGAGATGCTGACATACCTAATAAGCATCTTGAGGATCGGACAATAGGGAGGGTGGGATGGGAGAGGAGGATAAGAGTGGGGGGCACAAAATGGGACCCAAACGGAAATGGTACCATAAAATCCTATAGCTTGAAAGACAGACTAAAAGGTTGAACATTCATCAGGTCCTTAGAGGGAACATGTATATCACAGGGCCCTGGAGAGGATATGATGAAGACTAACTTTAATCATCTCCTGTTTCTCTCTCTCTCTCTGTCCCTCTTCTTTCTCTTTTATTTATTACTTATTTTTATTTTTGGAGAGAGACATAAAGAGAGATAGAGAGGGAGAGGGAGACAGAGAATGAGAGTGCCAGCAACCTCTCAGCTGCTGTGAAAAAATCCAGATATGTGCACCCCCTTGTGGGAAAGTGTGGCATTACGCCCTTGAGTCACTTTGCATTTGGCTAAACGTGAGACCTGGAGATTGGAACCGGGTTCTTAGGCTTAGCAGTCAGGCACCTTAACCGCTAAGCCATTTCTCCAGCCCTCTCTTTCTCGTTTATATTACCTATCTTTGTCTTCCTTCTTTTTCCTTGGTGCTGGCCTGTAACTCCCAGTACCAGCATGCAGTTAACTTCCACAATAAGCTGTTGATCAGAGAGACCTACAAGGTTTCCAAAAAGAAGACAGATTTCTGTCAGAGTACTTGATGACTCACCAAAGGTTATTGAAAAGACCCTACTGCTGAAGACACCATATGCTGTTTGGACGGAACATGGAGAGACCTGCCTGGAATATGGAAGAGAGTCAGTCCTCATACAGTTAGCTTGTCTAGTGACAGAGGGTGCTACATGACCAACATCTGTCCAAGCAACTTGTGGTCTAAGCTATTCAACAGCAAACAACCTGACTTGATGCTTAAACAAGTGCAATAGTGGTACACACCCATGGTGGGTAACCAGTTGCTCTTTATTTGGCTAAGGGATCTGCTCAGTGGAATGGAACTCATAGATGGAACTGGGAAACAACTTAGTTGTGTATCTTGAAGACATGGAGATGTGCTTTTGCATTATGACATGGATATTATTGTTATATATTCTATTGTATGTAACCAACAGTGTTTATGAAAAAAAAAAAATAATTGTTTATTTCTGGGCTCCACTTTCATCTTAAATAATGAGTATCAACCTTTACTTTTAAATATTGTCTAACATTTGCTTCCAAAATATTAATGTATTCCAGTAGCTTAATCATAACCTACGTCCACTGAAATGGAGAAAAGAAAAATGGATATCTGAATTAAGGAGGATGTGAGAATAGTTCAAGGAAAGTAACTTACATCAGCCAATGAATTCAATAATCAGAGACATTAAAATCTAATTCACAGTTTGTAAGTATTTGTTTTTCTTTTCTATACTTTCTATACAGGGTAATTGTTTGCATCCTTGAGTAACTATTTTTTGCTATATTTTTAAGGGTCTCATATATCCCAGATTATCCTGTAACTTCATATGTAGCTGAGGATGACCTTGAATTTTTTATTCTCTTGCTTACATCCTGGGTGTTGTGATTACAGGTGTATTCCACCATACCACATTTATGTAGTGGTGAATATTGAACTAGGTTCTTGGTGCATGCTGGGTAAGTACTCTGCCAAGTGAACTACATCTCCAGCACAAGAGTGACCTTTCTTTAACTAGAATTTCCAGCAAAATCACACAAAGAACATGTTTTTTGGCTACAACATGCAAATCTTGACTCTATTTGTGATTATTTCAAATTAGTAAAGTAAATGTTACTTATTTTCAAGATCAAAATTTAAAAATACAAGAATGATTTGATTATCTTTGTAGGAGATTTGATTCTTTATTTGAAAATGATTGCTATATATTACAGAGCTATTTGATGTGTAGCTCAATGTTTTGGAGGGTACTCCAATAAGCCAGCATTTCCTTCTCTCTTACAATATCAGTTTTTTCATATGGTCCACTCTTCAGAAAGAACTTATAGTGTTTCATTTAACAATGATGTGGATTAGTCAAAAACCCTTTGATTTACTAAAGCAATATTAAAATTATATCTTATTAGGATCTTTAATATATGAACATATTGCAAATTGGTCATATTCCTACTAGGTTACACTCTTATTTCTCCTCTCCCCCAATACCATTCCTCCTCATTGGTTTATCACTAATCACTGTAGGGTCATGAATACAACAGTAAGTCTCTGTGGGGTGAACAATGCCTCAGGCAAACCTTTCCCACCCTGGGGCTTGTAAATTCATCTGCCCCTTCTACATAATGGTCCCTGAGTCTTGGAGGGCATGCTATAAATCTCCTTTAGTGTTGAGCTCCTGTCAAACTCTAATTTTCTGCTTTGATGAGTTTTGAATTTCCTCCCCAGAGAAGGCTCTCAAAACAATAATTTTAATCAGTTAAAGATTATACAAACTATGTCTTCTTTATTTGCAATAAGGAAATAAGAGGGTACTAAATTACTTATATTTGAAATGCAACCATTGTACAATAATTTAAAGTAGGAAACAATCCACCTGTCTTTAGTTTAACATTTTCCTTAGATATTAAAATAGCTTACAGAAATTCCAAATACCCTTCATCAGGACAGTTTTTCCCAAGGTATCTTTGATTTAATAAATTTTGTAAGCAGAATAAAATGAAACTGTTTCTAAAAGACACTGAAATATTAGAAAAAATGTAGTATCAGTTAAGTACTACTAATATAGAGTATTTCTGAGATTATGGAGAAACATAAAAAAGGAACAAGAAGCCAGGTATGCTGGTATACACCTTTGATGCTAGCACTCAGGAGGTAGAGGCAGGAAGATTGCTGTGAATTTGAGGCCAACCTGAGACTATATGTTAAATATTCAGTCAGCCTGGTCTACAGCCAGACCCCTATCCATCAAAAAACTGAAACAACAAAACAGAAAGAAAGATAGATAGGTGAAGAAAGTATTTCAGGAAATGCAGGAGAAATTTATTTTAATTATTATGTAAGAGACACAACATTTTATAGAATTATATTAAGAAATCATGCTTAAATAAAAGAAATGTCCATCAAGAAATAAATATATACCATAATTGTTTAAAATTCTATATATCATTAGCTTAATTTAATAAAGGATATATGTGTAAATGACATATCATTCTTATTAAGTTTACAAAATCCAATTCATAGTGCTAGTGAGAATACATCACTTTTGCATTTTCATGTAGGATATAGCAAGGAACAATAGAAATTCTTATCATATTCTTGGAAAGAAAATTCACCATGCATTTCTAAAGACTTGAGACATGTTAGAGTTCTTTTAAATATTTATATTTATTTATTTATTTATTTGAGAGAGAGGGAGAGGATGGAAATGCCAGAGCCTTCAGCCACTGCAAATGAACCCCAGACACATGCACTACCTTGTGTATCTGGCTTATGTGGGTTCTGGGGAGTCAACCCTGGGTCCTTTGGCTTTGCAAGCAAGTGCCATAATGCTAAGCCACTTCCTCAGCCCAAAACAAGTTACATTTTTAACAGTTTAACAGCTAGGATTATGTGAATAATGTAATCAGCAAAATATTGGGAAATATACTTAAAAATAAATATTATACAACAATATAAAATGTATAAATGATATAATGTCAAGAAATAAACTCAAAATAGCTCTTCAGATAGAGGAGGTCTAACAGAGAGCAGTCTTAAAAATGCAATAGGTATCTGGTGGTTATATAGTCAGGATTGTCTGCCACCATTTTCCCAGCCTTTCTTAATTTTATATATTATGGTTGACATAGAGAGACTGAGAAAGAAAGTGGAAGTGCTAGATGATGAGGTCACCCTACTCAGCTTCAGAGACTAAAGGTCACAGTAAGAGCATGTAAGACGAGAAAATGAGGACATTTCTTACAGCTTTATGAAGCTGTCAAACTGGTCAGAAAGCATTTGGTAAAATGTTCATTGAATCTCTTCCTTGGTTTCTTTTTTATTGTTTCTACCACTTGAAGATTTGGCTTAACAAACTTATGATGATTCACAGATGTACTGCAGAGAGATTTATAATGTATGTGGAGAAATCTCAATAATGTTTGCAGCTTGAGGGTCTGCAAGAAACGGTAAGAAATTGCTTCTGAGACCACATTGAGAAGCAAACTTCATTTTGAGAGGCCAAGCAGGAAGAAACACTATAGACAGAAAGAACTGAAATGCAGTATTTAGAAGAACAGGTCATCTTAGAAGTTAAAGAACACATTTAGTTCATCGAGGTATGCCGCATTGACTCAATTTTGAAGAGCTGTCAGTAAACAAAACACTTAAGATGTAATGCTTCTTGGTGTTTGCATTATTAGTCTTGGGTACCAAGTAGAAATGGTCTATTAGAGGAGAAAGTATGTTAAATACTCATAATAATAAACCGAATTAAGTAGCATCTCTGCCAGGCGAATAACAGTATTAATTTCCAGCAAGAGATGGAGTTTAGAGAGGAAGTTATACTTCTTTCATTGGATAGACAGAAAACCACCACTTTTAAAAGGTTATATAGAGTGGATTCCCAATGTCCCACGTCTGGGTGGAGGTACTTTCAGGATGTATCTCAAATTAGAGCCGTGTCTGATCAAAAACCTTAGGATATATAAGAGGAGAAAGAATTTGCCATGTTTTTCTATTAGCTCCTTCTCTATGACACAACTCACCTGTGTATAGAGGAAATTTCAATGATGTTATGGACTGAATGTATATTTTATAATTTGCAGTCAAACTGAACTTGATCAGTTAATAACCAAAGTTCTGCCTTTTCATATGCTGGGAATGTCAAGAATGAGTCTTTCTGAGACAAATTTTGCAAATATATTAATGGAAACCTGGAGATCAAAAGGCTTACTAACATTCCTAATTATGTTAGGAGAATTGGAACCTGATGCAATTTTGTTTCCTCAAGCTAATTAAATGTTGAAAATACAAATTATGCAAAGGGTATCTTTATATGAGATTTATTGGCCCACTACAATGACTTCATTTTTCTGGATGGTTTAGAGGAGGCAAGAAAGTACTATCATGTACCAGTAACTGGAAATAAGATAAAGATGGGAAAAACTCTCACACTCCTCCATACTGAAAAAAAAAAAAAAAAAAAGGATGTCAAAACTGAAACAAGACATTGATCATGTTAAAACCAGAGGGCAAGAAAATAAAATTATTCTATACTAGAGATACTTTTCAGGTCCAACTTAGAATGAAATACCATGAAATAGATGTGAGAAGAGATTTGTGAATCTCTATGAGAAAATATTTAATATTGAAAACTGTATGATACATTTGAAAGGGAAACAAATTACATATCCACAATGATGTATTCAGAGTTGTCAGTTATGAAATGAGAAACAGATCAAGGAATTAGTATTGTCACTTTCCTACAGACATTATCTTATGACTCCTGATTGGCAAGTATAATTAAAATTTCTATAAACCATCCTGACAAGGTGAAAACAAACCCTTCCATGTAAACACATAATGAAGCTAAATATTGCCTATGGACCCAGCAACTTGGGAGGCTAAGAGAAAAATTACTTGAACATAATAGTTTGAGACCCCTCTGGGCAACATGAGGATACTGTGTCCTCACAGAAGGAGGAAGTGAGATGGAGGAAGGTAAGGTTGAAACAAAGGTGAAAGAGAAGGAGTGGGAAGGAGGAAAGTGAATGGTTGAAGAACACATTCATTTTTGAAAAGCATTGAGTCCTTAAATATTGTAAGGACAAGATGAAAACAAATGAAATTGACTAAGAAGGGAAAGTCAAGGGATGAGGAGACAAAAGCAGGTAAACCCATGTCAGTCTATCCACTTTAATTCAAACTGCTCTCACTTTTGGTTGGAGAATCTGTTCTATATTACAGGAGAACAAGGACACATCAGTACATCAAGAAGAGAGTGCCAGCTGTGTTCCCCACAATGGATCACATTGAACTCATATGCCCAGGACCAGAAATCATTAAACTTGAAGTGGTGACATGGGTACTGCCTTCATGGCTAGCCCAAAAACCAGTTCCAGAGAAATGGCCAAGCACATCAAAACAGAGATCCAGAGTCCACAGAGAAAGCAACACTAAATCAGATTCCTATCTTACCCACAAAGGCCTAGGGAACGTTGTGGAAGACAGGGTGGGAAGAATGGAAAGCACTTCAGGGTGGGTGGGACCAGCCTGAGGCACCATGTTTCCCCCCACCCCTGCAGAGACTCACTGAGGCCTCTTGGTTCTAACAATGAATACCAATAATCCTACTGAAGAAAACCCTCAGCAGAATTTGGGTAGGGGAAAGGAGGATTTAATGGTACATTTTTTGTAAAAAAAGTAATAATAAAAAAATTAAAATTAAAAAAAAAAGAGGACACCAAAGATACAATATATTCTAACAGAAAATTTTCCATCCACTGATTAAGGTATAGACTTAAATTAATTTATTTGAATCCAGTTATTGACTCAAAGCTGACATCTGAATCAAGCACAGTTACTCCATTAGATGGCCAAATAAGATGGACACAAATGAGCAGAATGAGCTTGGATAGCCAGACCACATCTCTGGAAATATATTAAACCCAGTAAGGGGGATTAACAACAAAAGTCTTTAAAAATATACAGAAATATAGTAATCAGGATAGAATTAGGTAAACAATATTCATGACAAGCCTAAGCAATGAGAACTCAGGCACTATTGGTTAGATACAAGATGGAAGAGCAGAAGTCAAAAGGAATCAGTAGAAAAGTACAGTTTATTATTTATTAGGGTATGGTGTACAGACAGCTCCCAAGTTTTTATCCTATAAAAGTGAAACTCAGGCCCGGCTTGGTGGTTTAGGCCTTTAATCCCAGCATTCAGGAGGCAGAAGTAAGAGGATCGCCGTGAGTTCAAGGCCACTCTGAGACTACAGGGTGAATTCCAGGTCAGCCTGAGCTAGAGTGAGACCTTACCTAAAAAAAAAAAAAAAAAAAAAAAAGAAACTCTAACCCCATTACTTCCCCTCTTCTTTTTGCATTCCTCAACAGCCACCATTTTTATTTCTCTTTTTTGGTGATTTTTGCTATTTGAGATAATTCACACTAATAGAATAATATGCATTTGTTTTTTTAAGTATTTTGTTTTGAAGACTTTTTGCATGTCTCTTTGTATTTCTTTCTCTCTCTCTGTGTCTGTGTGTGTGTGTGTGTGTGTGTGTGTGTGTGTGTGTGTGTGACTTGTAAGAAGGAGGGTCACAATATATTGCTCACACTGGTTTCAATAGTCTGCTTCAAGTGAATAATCAACCTCAGTTTTCGGAGTGGCTGGGGTTACAGGTGACTGGCACAATGTCTGAAACAATTAACCATTTTCTCCCTGTGTGTGTGTGTGTGTGTGTGTGTGTGTGTGTGTGTGTGTGTGCACTACAAATTGAATCTGTGGTCGTTGCTGTGTTTTTTGTTTTTGTTGTTGTTGTTTATTTGCTTTTTTTTTTTTTTTTTTATCCGTGCTCTCTACAAATTGGTTGAGCTCTATGGTTTTCAAGGCATAATTGAATAGGGGGCCATATGGATCTTTACAATGGGTGAGATCAAAAAGTGACCACTCTAGAAAACTATACTAATAAAACAACACGTAATTCCAAGCAAGGAAATAATTGAAACATACATTTTGAAACATTACTCTCTTCAACAACAAAGTATTTTGTGGGGACTATATAAACCAATATGATGGATTATGTATGGGGGTTTAAGGGAGATTAAAATAAATATATCCTACTCTTGCTTTATGCCAGGAAGAAACCTTTTAAAGCACTTTATTGATTTTAAAGTAAGCTTAATGTATTTTAACTGAGCTAAGAGACTTGAGAGAGAAGGCAACTAATGATGGATTTTTTAATAATGTTTTCATAAAACATTAAAATAGGTCTTAGCTCCACTCATCTTTCATGGTGACAATACTCCTTGCTAGATTAATCTTAAAATAAGCTTGATGTATTTTAATTCTATGTGAAGTTTTCAAATATGCATTGCAATGTATTTTAATAAAATATATAAGTGATAGCATCTCTGTAAACAGTTTTCTATGCATGAAGGCTCTGAGTTTACTAACTTTTTACAGAGTGAAGTTGTCAATTATTGCATTGCAGGTTTGGAAAGATTTCACTTTTCCATTTCATGCCAAACTCTTCTTTGGAAAAACTAGACTATTATTCCACACTGTGAGAATTTATAATTAGAGTTTATTTGGAAATCTTATTAAGTGTTATTAGAGGTCTTTTGTAAAAGCACTAATGAATATACTCATTTAATCATCATCAAACCCATCAAATACCAGTGGCTAATGTTCCTAAGCATTGTTGAATGATGAGGAAATGTTCATAATTACTTTGCTGTCCTTATAGGAAGTAAATTTATCCTTTGCCATTTATATTAAGCTGATTTTTTAAAATGTCTTTCTAATGACATAGTTGGATGAGATCCAAAAGCAAACCTCTAACAGATGATATTTCAGGAGATTATGTGGATTATAGTATCAGGGAAAAATTTAGAAATGACAGCTATTATTTTCTTGTGTGAAGGACTTTCCATAAAGCGCCAACTGCTAAACATTTAGAAGTTCTTGGCAAGATCATTGTTAGCCTATCAATCTGGTTATAAACTCGGTGATTTGCATGAAAATCCATAAGTCAGAAGTTTTGGGTCAGAAGAGAGGGACTTGTGATCATATAATAGACCCAAGACATTCACTGTGAAATCAGTGTTTCTTCTGAGAATTCAAAGTTTAAGGGGCAATGTTCACAGTCAGCAGAGGTGAAAATCATGTGTAAATTTCTGTGCTGTACTGGGTTAGGGAAAGTTTCATGCATTGATAACCCAGGAGTTTTTTTTTTAATTTTTTTTTCTGTTCATTTTTTATTGACAACTTCTATACTTACATACAAAAACCACATGATATTTCCCTCCCCTCCCCCCATTCCACTTTAGAACTCCAGTGTCCATCATATCCCCTCCCTCTCTCCATTAGTCTCTCTTTTAATTTGATGTCATCGTCTTTTTCTTCCATTTTGAGGGTATTGCTAGGCACTGCAAGGTCATGGATACTGACGCCAATTTCTGTCTGGGCAGTTGCATTGTAAGAGGTGATACCCTTCCTTTGGCTCTTCCGTTCTATCTGCCCCCTCTTCTGCAATGGTCCCTGAGCCTTGGAGGGTGTGACAGAGGTGTTTCAGTGCTGGGCACTCCTCCATCCCTTCTTCTCAGCACTATGTTGCCTTTTGGGTCATCCCAGTGGTCATAGCCATCTGAAAAGAGAAGCTTCTCTAACCAGTAGTGAGAGTAGCGTTAATATGTGAATATGAACATTAAGGGTAGTGCTTTCAGGGCAGCTTGGTGGGAATAATATATGCATTTAGTCAGACAAGAGTAGGCTTTATACCCCTAAGGCTCATGACCTCACCTGCCATAGACTTTTGCTTAGGTTTTTCAGTACCAGGTATGTATTCCCTCCTGTAGAGAGGGCCTTCAGTCCAATTATGGAGCAGTTGGTTACCCCAAGAGCAGACATGCCACTATTGCACCCGTTCAGTCATTGGACCTGTATGGCCAAACTTGAATATTCAGTGTCCACTGTTTTCACTGCTGATGGCTTCTGTCTCCCATACGCTGCATGCAGTGCAGCTTTTTCCAGCTTTCAGTTGGCTGGTCTGCAGGAGAAGGTTTTCTACTCAGCTTGCTTTCTCAGTGACCTTGCCTCTCAGGCAAGAGATGTCTTCAGCAATAGGGTCTTACTATTTGTTTCTCAAGGGATACCAAGGGCTTTGGCAAAAGCCTTTAATGTTTTGGAGGCTACCAGGACCTCCTTGGCCAACAACTCACTGGAAGGTATCCCATCCCAGGCACTGACAATGGAGTTCTATTCAGTGGTAAAGAAAAATGAAATTATGAAATTTGCAGGGAAATGGATGGATCTGGAAAGGATTATACTAAGTGAAGTAACCCAGACTCAGACAGCCAAACGTCACATGTTCTCTCATATGTGGATCTTAGCTACAAATGTATAGACTTGTGTGTGAACTGGAACCAAAAATAGCTACCAGAAACCAGTAAACTGGTAAAAGGTTATAAGGGAGGGAGGAAAGGGAAGGACTTAAGCGTATGGTATTGCACATATGTAAGTAGAAGAACAGATTACAGGGAGGAGAATGGCCTAAGCTAGGCCATGGGAAGAGAATGGGTAAAAGAAGGGCAGGGGGAGGGTCAATCTAAATTCAAGATATTGTGAATAAGACTTATGTAAAATTACTTTTTTGAAGAATGACACATCTAGAAGCTATAGACTGTTACTAGGATTTTTCAATAATTCTTAAAAACTATATCAACTCTGAGTGAGTCAGTTTTTTCTCAGTTGTTCATGGATATCTCTAAATGTAAAGGAGTATTACTTGTTGAAGGTAGATTTTGGTTTCAAATCATGGCAAAATAAAATGTCTTACTCTGGTGTCTACAAGATTGCCATGGCCCCAGGGATTCTAAAATATTGGTTCTGGAGAGACTATTTGAGTTGTTCCTCTTGGATTTGCCCCATGTCTTCTTATATTTTACCATAATAGAAACCTTGTACTAATGTGGACCTTACAGTGTGCTCTGTAATCTAATATTCCCAGACATGGAAACCAAATTCTCCTCAATTCACTGGTCCTCCCTCACCATTCCATACCTTATGAGTGGGAGTAATTAAAGACATTAGAGATGTTCCACAGTAAATATCAAATCACAATGTGAAAGTGATGAAGGGGGTATTTAGACAATGGCTCAGAAAAGTTAAATCATACATAACAGAGTTAAAGTGAGTAAAAATATTTCATGAAAGGAAAATTATGAAAGTACAAAGCCATTTTAAAAACACAGATTTTGTCTGGTAAAAGTATTAAAAAATACTAAAATACTGGTTTAAATGAATTACATATTGCAAAGAATGTTTAGTGGTTAAGGCATTTACTTCAAAGCCAAAGGAACCAGGTTTGATTCCCCAGGACCAACATTAGCCAGATGCACAAGGTGTCACATGCGTCTGGAGTTTGCAGTAGCTGGAGGCCCTGGCATGCCCATTTTCTCTCCCCCCCCATTATCTCTGTCAAATAAATAAATAAAAATAAAACATTAAAAAAAGAATCTGCTTAATTTCAAAAAATACAAATTTAATATGTATTTGAATTGCTGACAAGAAAACAAGCAACATAGCTATATAAATAAAGTAGAAATCATAGAAGAAGCTGGGCATGGTAGCCAACACCTACAATCTCCATACTTGGATATAGATTCAGGAGAATCATAAGTTCAAGGTTATCCTCAACTACATAACAAGTTAGAAACCAGTGTGGGCTATATTAGATCCTATCCATTAAACCTAACCAATCAATCAATAAATAAAAATTAATCAAAGTGTAGGATATAAGACACTGTGGTAACTGGTTATATAATTTTATCATCTTATGCATGAAAATTCTAAATTTCTAGAAGTAAAACTGTATGTCTTAGGTCACAAAAGCCAAAATGCAACCCTAGGTTCCATACTAAACTAAATATTGTCTGAAATTTCTCTTTTTTTATAAGTAGAAAGAAAAGAAAGAAAGGGAAAACTAAGGCATGTGATAATGTAGAGCATGTAGGAGTATGGAGTGTCAAAAGGACAATGAATTTGTTAAACTACAAGGATATGAAATGCACCAACATCAAGAAAACTGCATGGGATAAGTTAAGACAAAAATCATAACATTTTTAATTGATGCTATTGGAAACTTTTAAAAATTATCAAAATAATGCAATACTGAATCTATCTAATTCCAAGTAGATATCCTCCTACAGAACTTTATATAGTAAATGTCAAGCCCAAGACACTGTTCTGGGGAGCAGAACGTCTCAATGTGTACACCACTATTATTTGAGTAGGAGTAAAAATGCACAGAATTATAGAATCTGTAACCACTGAGAGGTCTTATGAAATCAAAACTTGTTATTAATTAATAAAATAAAAGCAAGATATATTTTAAATATTAATTCATCTAAATCCTTACTCCTCTGTAAAATAACATGAAAAATGAATGCATGCTAATTATATATATATATATATATATATATATATATATTTTTATATATATATATAATATTTATGTGAAAATGAAACTTCTAAGCCAATATAAAGTAAAAATATTTTCTATTATCCAGATATTCAAAATATCCAACTAGTATAATGTTTTTCTTGATTTATTGGTAAAATCATGCATATATATCAAAATCTCTTACTTTACATTGACTTCAAAAGCTAAAAGCTATGCATTACTATAATAATTCTGAAAATTATCTGGCTTAGCTTTAGTTAGATAATCTGGAATAGATTTCATTTCTTTCTTTTTCCACTTCAAAAGGACACCATATGTTCATTATTACATATGATTTTTCTGTCTAACTTTGTAAATGGATCTAGCAAGATCTCATCAACTGACAGGCTCTGAAATGATTTATCAATAACTAACACCAACAGAACTATCGTATACTATATATTGATTTAGACCACTATTTCAGCATTTATAGTCGATGAGACAGGACACAAACTATTTACAATTTTATACACACACACACACGCACACACACACACCATCCTAAACAAATTAATAGGGTGGAATATTTACTTAAATGCTAACTTGGGCTGGAGAGATGGCTTAGCAGTTAAGGCATTTGCCTGTGAAGCCTAAGGATCTAGGTTCAATTTCCCAGTACCCACATAAGCCAAATGCACAAAGAGGTCCTTATATCTGGAGTTCATTTGCCTTGGCTAGAGGCCCTGGCACACCCATCCTCTCTCTCTCTCTCTCTCTTTCTCTCTCTGTCTGCCTCTTTCACTCTCTCTCTCAAATATATTTTAAAAGAAATGTCAACCTCTTTATACACTGCTTATTTAAATCTTAGCATGTAAATTATTTCTACTTAATTGTTATATCCAAGATAAACTCAAGATTTACCAACATGTGATTTACCAACTATGAATCTTTTTATTTAATTAATGAATTAATTAATTAATTTAATATATTTATCTTATTTATTTATTATATTTATTGGCATGAAAATATTTGGGAGCATCTTAAAGCATTCAGCTCAATTATTATTTAATTGTTGGGAAATTAAAGCAGGTGTATTAATTTAGTAGTAGCAATAGCAGCAGTAGCATCATTTTCTTTTCCTGGCTTTTATAGTTCTGAACAAACAAAATGCCATTTTTGAGGTCATCTTAGAAATAGCCACAGCTGGGCTGAAGATATGGCTTAGAGGTTCAGATGCATAAGGACCCAGGTTCGATTCCCCAGTACCCACATAAGCCACATGCACAATGTGGCACATGAATCTGGAGTTCATTTGCAGTGGCTAGAGGTGGCACAAATATTCTCTTTCTCTCTCTCCCCTCCTCTCTCTCTCTCTCTCTCTCTCTCTCTCTCTCTCCCCTCTCTTTCTCTGTCTCTTTCTCTCTATATAAAATAAAAAAATAAAATAAAATAAAATAAAATAAAATAAAATAAAATAAAATAAAACAGTCACAGTTATGTTTGTTTTGCAAAATAATGAGTCACTGTGGTTCCTATGTTCTTGAGATATCTTTACTTTATAGATCAATAAGGAAATTCTAAGAAAGTGTGATGGTATTATGATCAAAGTTCAGAAGGCAGCAAAAGACAATTGGAAGTCATCACTAATATGAAATTATTCACATTACATCATGGGCTAATAAATATGAAATATTCTCAGAAAAATAGAAAATGGGGTGGGGAGAAGGCTTAGTGGCAAGAGCCATTATGACATAATCATGACTTCTGAGAGGAACTAATTTTCTCTTAGTTCTGAATTTGGTTACCCAGCCACTACATAAACACTTGGTCTGTAATCTCACTCCCTTGGAGAAGCAGAGACCAAAGAATAACTGTGGTGAAAAAAGGCAGAGGCTGGAGAGATGGTTGAGGAGTTTAGGCACTTACTTGCAAATCCTAATGACCTGGGGTTCAATTCACTAGTAGCCACATAAAGCCAGATGTACAAAGGGGTACATGTACCTGGAATTAGTCTGCAGTGGCTAACAGCCCTGACATGCCCAGGCTCTTTCCCTGTCCCTGTGTCTGTCTCTATGCTTGCAAATAAATAAATTAATTAATTAAAAAAATAAAAGAGCAAGCTTCAAAATCAGGGAGAAACTCCTTAAGAAAACACATGCATATAGGGGTATACACTAAGTTCTCCCCCCCCAGCCTCCTCATGCATGCACTGCATGTACACATGCTTATATCACATGCACAACACATCATATATACTATACACATGCCAAAACAAAAATAAACACAAAAAGAGAAAACGCTAATTTTGAGAGTTTAATGGACACTAATTTCCTAAAAAGCTGGATATTTTTGGTGGGTCATTTTTATATCCAAGTCACCTTACTTAGCCATGGGTATAGGCTGTGTGTTTTATACTCTGTAGTGCCTGAAAAACAAACATAACTATGACCAAACATTTTAGCATCCAAGATAATTTGCTTTCCTCAAAGGTTGGATTAAGTAAAAGAATGATAGAGTATCAACATACCAGGTTATTACAAAATATGAAAATTTATATGGTCTACACTGGTCCTGTTCTCAGTAAGGAGCTAACACACACACTTTTAAATCTACCACGAGGACTTTTAAAGGGAAATATTATATATATATATATGTTTGTGTGTGTGTGTGTGTGTGTGTGTGTGTGTGTGTGTTTTCCATGAAATTCTATATCTGTAAATCCATGGGTATTGAAGTGAAGAAAATGCACATTATACTTTATTTAACTCTTCCATCACCCTTTAAGACATAATCACAACTAAAATATGTGATTTCCTTCAGTTTCAATAACTTTAACATGATGAATAACAAAATACTATGAATGTTTCTACCACTCTAAGAATAAAAGTCAATTTGTTCTAGTCACTGAATATGAAAGTAATTAACATACTCTTTAAAGAATATACAATCGTATATACCAAAAACTTTTCCTAAGGGAAAATTCATTTCCTCCATGATATCTGAAAAACTGACCCAATTGTCATTAAACAAATTATATATATATGTATAACAAAAACCTGATGAATGTTAAAATTTTATTAAAAAATAGTTAACAATATAATAATTTGAGGAAATATAATTTAATCTAAACATCCAGGTATGGCTAGATGTATTTAGCAAAGAAGAAGGGATTTACATAAATGACAATAAGGTGATTTAAATCTTTCATTTCTGCTTTTTGGTAAATTAAACACTTTGGGCTGGAGAGATGGCTTAGTGGTTAAGATTCTTGCCTGCAAAGCCAAAGGACCTCGGTTCAGTTCCCTAGGAACCACATAAGCCAGATGCACAAGGTGGCACATGCACCTGGAGCTCATTTGCAGTGGTTGGAAGCCCTGGCACACCCAATCTCTCTGACTCCCTCTGTCTCTCTCTCTCTGCCTCTTTCCCTCTCTCCAATAAATACATTAATTAAATAATAATAAAAATTAAGCTCTTTAAGACTTTTCTACTTCAAGTGTGAAATTGTATGCCAAGAGTTGTATTAATTATGGTGGTAAGCAGGAAGGAAAGGAGGTTATTAAACTCCTTCGGGAGAGGCTTTAGATGTTCTTATGTCATCAAACATGGTTTGAGTTTAAACTCCGGTCAGAATGGCTATCATCAAGAAAACAAACGCCCATAAATAGTGGTGAGGATGCGGAAAAAGAGGAACCCTTCTGCACTGTTGGTAGAAATGTAACCTGCTACAGCCATTGTGGAAATCAGTGTGGAGTTTCCTGAGACAGCTCGGAATGAGATTTACCATATGACCCAGCCATATATTCTAAGGACTCTTCTCTCTACCTTAAAGATACTTGCACAACAATGTTTATTGCTGCTCTATTCACAATAGCTAGGAAATGGAACCAACCTAGATGCCCCTCAATATATGAATGGATAATAAAGATGTGGTACATGTACATAATGGAGTTCTATTCAGCAGTAAAGAAAAATTAAATTAAGAAATTTGCAGGGAAATGAATGGAACCAGAAAGAATTATACTAAGTGAAGAAACTGAGGCCCAGAATGCCAAATGTTGCATGTTTTCTCTCATATGTGGATCCTAGATACAAATATTCATACTTGCGTGTGAGTTGCAGTAAAAATCAGTAGCAGAGGCCAAGTAAGCCAGAAAAGGGCTATAAGGGAGTGAGGAGAGGGTGGACTTAAGGGGTACTATATATATATGTGTGTGTGTGTGTGTGTGTGTGTGTGTGTGTGTGTGTGTGTAAGTAGATGGACAGATTAATGTGGGTGGAATGGCCTAAGTGAGGTCAGGGGAAGAGATTGAGTAAAAGGAGTGTGGGGGGGAGGGTTAATCAAAATTCAGGATATTGTGAATAAGACAAATGATATCTTACTTTTGTGGATAATGGCACATCCAGAAGATATCGACTGTTACTATAAAAATTTCAGTGCCAGGGATGGGATACCTTCCAGTGTGTTGTTGGCCAGGGTTGTCCCTGATGCCCCCAAGATTCCACATGCCTGGGCTGCAAGGTCAGCAAGAAATCAAACTGGGGATGAGCTGAAAAGCTTCTCCTAGTATCCAGATGACAGAAAGCTGGAAAAAGGTGCACTTCATGCAGCCTTATGGGAGACAGAAGCCAGTGAAAACTGTGGACACTGCAAACCTCAAGTTTGGCCAGACAGGCCAAACGAGCCAATGGGTACAATATTGGTATGTCTGTTATGGGGGAAAACAACTGCTCTCTAATTGGACTGGAGACTCGCTCTACGGGAGTGAATACATGCCTGGTACTGAAAACCTAATCAAAAGCCCATGGTGAAAGAAAGAACGAATGAAAGAAAGAAAGAAAGAAAGAAAGAAAGAAAGAAAGAAAGAAAGAAAGAAAGAGAGAAAGAAAGAGAGAAAGAAAGAAAGAAAGAAAGAAAGAAAGTAAAAAGAAAAAGAAAAAGCCTATGGTGAGGGAGGTCGTGGACATTAGGAGTGTAATGCCTGCTCTTGCTGGCTAAATGCATATACTATGCTCACCAAACTGCCCTGTGAACACTTTACTTAATGTTTATACCTATATATATATTAATGCTACTCTCACTTTTGGTTAGAGAAGTTTCTCTTTTCAGATGTCAGTGACCACTAGGATGACCTAAAAAGCACCATAGTGCTGAGGAGATGTGGCAGAGGAACATTTAGCACTTAAACATCTCCATCACACCTCCCAAGGCTCAGGATCCATTGAGGAAGAACTGGCAGAAAGAATGTAAGAGCCGAAGGAAGGGTAGGACTGCTTGCAATGCAATCGACCAGGCAGAAATGGGCCTTGATATCTATGACCTCACAGTGGCTAGCAATACCTTCTCAAGACCCTCATAATAGAAAAAGATGATGACATCAAAATAACAGAGAGACTAATGGAGAGAGGGAGGGGATATCATGGAAAGTGGAGTTCTGAAGGGGAATGGGGGAAGGGAGGTAATTATCATGGTTTATTCTCTGTAAGTATGGAAGCTGTCAATAAAAAGAAAAAAAATGGTGACATGTTTCACTATTAAAGTGTGTGATATACATCTGCCTCCATCTAAAAATTGAATTTAAAATCCTTAGCTGATCATTTCTGAGAATACTTAGTATAATTTATGCCCCTGTCATCATTTTCTCACCCTGACTCATCCAGTAATACTTTTGGTTTAATTCTGGCTTCTCGCTATTTTAACTATGCAGTTATGTGCTTGCTTTATTTGTAAACTGTTACCCTTTTTTTAAATACAAATTAAAACTTATTCATCTATTAACTGATGACAAATACATTGATCCAAAATATTTATGGTAAAAGAATTATAAGTCAAATTGTTGAACTGTGAGCTGGGCATGGTGGTGCACACTTTTAATCCCAGCACTTGAGAGGCAGAGGTAGGAGGATTGCCATGAGTTCGAGGCCACCCTGAGACTATATAGTGAATTCCAGCCTGGTCTAGAATGAAACCCTACCTCAAAAAAACAACAAAAAAATTTTTTGTAGGCTGAGCATGTTGGCATATGCCTTTAAACCCAGCATTCAAGTGGCAGAGATATGGGAGGATCGCAGTAAGTTCGAGGCCACCCTGAGACTACATAATGAATTCCAGGTTAGCCTCAGCTAGAAGGAAACCATACCTTGAAAAAACAAAAACAAAAACAAAAATGTTGAACTGTGGCTGCTTACTGTCTTTGGTTGATTTTACAAAATCAAAATCTTTGGTTGATTTAAATATATTTTAAATTACTTTTTATTATTTTATTTTTTGAGAGAGAGAGATGGAGAAAGGGAGAGAGTGAAAAAGAGAGAGACAATGGGAGCCCCAGGGCATTTCAGCCACTGTGAATGAACTGTAGACACATGCACCCCCACATGTACCTGTACAACATTGCATGCTTGCATCACTATGTGTCTGGCTGTGTGGAACCTAGATATGAACATTCATTCTTAGGCTTTGCAGGCAAGTGCCTCAACTGCTAATCCATCTCTCCAGCCCAAATCTTTGGTTTTGTCTTAGGGAACTCCTAGACAAATGAAAGTTTAAAATATTTTTTATTCTCTTCAATAAGTTTGATGATTTCAGGGAAGTTCAAGAAATGACATTAATTCACGATGCCTGCTACTAATGCTTGAGATCTTGACATCATCATGACTTTCTGGCTGAAAAACATGACCAACTGCAGATCAGAACCATGGCCTTTAGAATGTGTGTCTGTTTTGTTGACTGGACAGGTGAAATGTAGAAACAAACACCGTCTGTTTCAAGAGCACCAAGGTCTATTCAACAGGAAATCTCCATGACAGAAAGCAGAAGAAAGGGATAGAAAATATGTTGCTGATTAGTCATGAACACAAAATAGATTCATCAGAAACTAACCAATATAGATTAGATGCAAGTTGAACATAGAAATTGACCATTCCCTATTGCCAAGGGAGATTTCCTGTCAATAAAAACCTTGCTTCCACTTCGCTATGCCTCCATATTCTTCTATCTTTATTCCTTACTTGAAAAAGAAGTACCCACCTGGCACCTGATAACAGTACCATACTTTTGTAGACTAAAACTTATTTGCAAGTTAGTTTACAGCATAATATCACTTGTAATGAGATGATACATAACAACCTCACTTTTAAAAATAAAGAGGTAGGATCACAGAAGTTTCTTTTTTTAAATTTTTAAATTATTTTTTATTTATTTTTTGGAGAGAGAGACAGAGAGAGATAGAGAGGGAGAGGGAGACAGAAATGGGCGTGCCAGCAGCCTCTCAGCTGCTGTGAACGAAATCCAGATGTGTGCGCCCCCTTGTGGGCAAGTGCAGCATTGCACCCTTGCCTCACTTTTCATCTGGCTAAACATGGGACCTGGAGATAGGAACTGCTGGACATTGGAACCAGCGTTCTTAGGCTTAGCAGGCAGGCGCCTTAGCTGCTAAGCCATCTCTCCAGCCCCAGAAGTTTCTTAATACAATGGGATGTGGTTAATACAGAGATTCACAGCTGGCAAAATTGCAGAGAGTAAGTGTCTACTGTATAACAAACATGACATTTAAAGTACCCCCACAAAGTTTCAGGAAATCTCTCAGAATAGGGAGCAGAAAGAGTAGAGGATGGCTTTGAAATAGAGTCTTCTGGACAGACATGGCCATTACACTGAATTTATAATGGAGGTGGCTTCCTGCATGAGATTGACCTTGCTAATCCTTCACAACACATGGCACACATGGCTGGAAGAATATGTGAGACCCCATACCTCCCAGGGTTGCTAATGGCAGCTCATTATTGCTGGGAGACCAGGAGTCAGGTTCATCAGTTGAGCAGTCACTGGAAAGATGCCCATTCCATGGTAACTAACCTTCTACCCATGATCATACAAGCAACCCTAATCTAGCTAAGTGGATTTAAAAAGTCATGAAAGTAAGATGGGGAATAATGGGAAAGAAGAAAGATGTTAATGGGAGTTGGTATAAAAAGCAGTATTTGGGGTGGGGTGAGATAAAAATACATTATACACATATATGCAATTGTCAAAAAGAAAAAAAAAATAATATAAAAAACAGAGATGGGCTGGGGAGATTGATCAGTGGTTAAAGGCAATTGTTTGCAAACCTTGGTGACTCAGGTTTGATTCCCCAGTAACACATAAAGCCAGATGCTAAAAGTGGTGTGTGCATGTGGAGTTTGTTGGTATTATGCAAATTCTCTCTCTCTTTCTCTCTGTCTCTCTCTTTCTTTCAATCTCACTCTCTCACACACACATAAACAAAAATAAGACAAAGCTAGTGCAAAATTATCTTGTATAATCTCTCCACTGTATCATCACATATGTCTCATCCTTCAATTTGGACAGAATTGCACTTATACATTAACTATATTTAGAAAATGTGATGTACCATTCTCTTATGAATTTGCTGCTATTTAACCATATATTTTGTGATTTACAGTAAAGCCAGTGACTTCATAATAGTATCAGATTATGGCATAATATTTTAAAAGTGAATGTGACATGAATTTCACACATGAAATTAAAAAGAAACACTTAAAAGATCTTTTAAAGTTTCTAAATAGTAATATATCTTCAACAACAAAGTAATCTGTCATCTCTCACTTTAAAAAAAATTAATTATTTTATTTTTGGAGAGACACAGAGAGAAACAGATAGAGAGGGAGAGGAAGACAGATAGAGAATGGGCACGCCAGCAGTCGCTCAACTGCTGTGAACAAAATCCATATGTGTGCGCCCCCTTGTGGGCAAGTGTGGCATTGCACCCTTGCATCACTTTGCATCTGGCTAAACGTGGGACCTGGAGATTGGAACCAGCATTCTTAGGCTTAGCAGGCAGATGCCTTAACCACTAAGCCATCTCTCCAGCCCTCTCACTTTTATAAATACCCCTAAATTAACTATATAGATTTTTGGCCCTCGGATGATTTCACTGTTACTTGCATGATATTCCATACATTAATATAGGAATGTGTGATCTAACAGCACTCTGCAAGAGATAAAGAATCCTTTTTATGCCCCATCATAGTTATCAAAGTATGACAGCAAAGTGTATACATAACTGATGGAAGTTGAGCCTCAGTGGGATGGTCTCTTAAAATGACACATATTTTAACTTTAGTGCATGTAATGCCTCTCAAGTTCCTCTACTGACTCCTCTACCTGACTAAATAGGAAACATAAACATTCAACAGAATATGTTTAATAAGTAGACACAGAACCCTGGTATGTATGTGTGTATGTATGTATGTATGTGTATATAATTTACATGAATCTCTTCTGAGCAATGTTTGATTTTGCTTTTCTGTGACTAAAGTACTATAACATTTCAGACTTCTTTCCCCCATTTTCCCTGGGTGCAAACATGAGGAAAAAGCAATAATCATGTTTTTGTATCTCATTTTATTTTTAGCCTGAATGAAAATGAGGTCTTATAAATTATAACCTTCCAATTTTCAATGAGAGAACTCACAAACTTTTACCATGCTCACACTTCTTACATTCCCCATTTGAGTGCAGCATTCTGAGTTCCATGCCCAGGGTTATGTAACTATGACCATGGGCCCTGCCCAAGTCACATGGTACATGTCCTCCTCAAGACAGGACTAGCAACCATGAGAATGATCTTTAGTATATACTAAAATACTAACACTTCATGATGAGTTACACCTGCTTGTGTATATAATTAAGCTACTGATAGCCACAGTGACACATGTTTGAGTGTTAGGATTTCTGATTTATGCTACACTCACTCCCCCAAGTTCAAGGGATTGATGCAAAGTGATAGATCATATTTTAATATGAACATGTCTCAAAACTCTTGGCTATGAAAACACTCAGATAGTGTAATATACCTACCATGGAGAAGTATTGCTTATGTTTTGTCCCTATAGCAAACAATATAACAGTTATTGCTTTATGAAAAAATGTAGGGGAAGTGTTAAATAAGCCACTAAAGAATAGTATGATTCAAATATACAAGATTGTAAATTAATTTAAAAACCAATATTTTTAAGGTTTGGTGAAACTCATGATATGGGTCAGCTACTTCAAAGTTATAATCTTGGTGACTTATTTTCTTCTTCTTAGTAATTTTTTTATATACTTAGCTCTACTTTGAGATCACTCAAAACCAGATGTGTCACTATTGCATAATACAGAATGCTGACTTTCAAAAACAGTTTTATATCTCAGGGAATAAATTGATTTCATTAGAAATCAAAGAAGACATTTTTTGGTTATCATGTCATAACCAAGGAATAGAGTCAATGCTACTGTTACTATATCAGAGGAGCAGAGGCCACAGGGGATGCTAATTATTCAACAGTGCAAAGAAGAGCCCTGCCACCTTTCAATGCCAAGAGAGTGATCAATAAATACACAGTGATAGATCATTTTCCAATACAAACATGCTCAAGGCTGTTGGCTTTGAAATGTCCTAAATAAACAAAAGCACCTGCTCAAGGGAAGTATTGCAAAGAGGCTGGTTTGGTCTCACTCAACCTATGGATTTTCATAATATTAATGGATGAATTAGATGAAGATCTAACAAAATGTTGGTTTTCTTTAACAACAGTGTTAAAATCTGATGGGCACAAGAAAACCCGGACCCATGGTAATACTACTGAAAGAAATAAATTTTTTTCTAAAAGATGTTTATCATGGCATATATTCTCAGCATGATTTTGAAAAGTTGACACATCCCTTCATTAATTGGCCCAAGAATAAGTTTTGATTTTTACATTTGAATGTCATGGTGCCTGACAGTCTCAGAAGCTGCTTATAGTAAAGAAGTCATTCTGCTGGCTCCTGATCAGTGGGTGGGTGTTGGCAAGCTAACTTACCCATCATGTCATTCTCTACTCCACTCTTCACTGGTCTTTTTTTCTTGCTGTGAACAGACAGTTCCGAGACTGACATGTTTTCTTTTTTCTTACCAGCATTTCCTAAATTTGGAAGATGGTGAAAGATTTGAGTCTCATAGGTCTTCCCTTCCTACAAATGGGAGTGAGTTAAATGTTCTCCACAAGGGGAATAGTTCAGGTGCTCCTGTTTAGTCCTATTACAGTGAAAATGTTAGCTTCTGACACTTAAGCTTTGACCCTGTGTCTCTCCTGACTTTTACAAGTGTAGTTGTCATCTGTAGAACTGCCTCTGTCCATAGTCAGTCAAGGTGATTTAAGCAAGTGAGTAGGTTATGAGAGGTCTGTGCAACAGCATGTTGTGACTCAGGGATATAAGATATCTGCCTTAGGTTCAGTGTAGTTTTAATTATGGAAAATATAAAATACTTTTTCCTGGAAAACCTTTCCTCCTAGATCTGCACTCTGAACTCCTGAGGTCTAGAGCAGATAACCCTTTCATAAAAATAGGTAGAGTCTGCCCTGCCACCTGACTGAGTGAGTTGTCTTTTGAAGCAATCCTTATTTGCTCTGGCGAATGATGAATTCTAACAGCTATGTGAGCATCTGCTGTGATGATCTGCTCACTTTGATATCAGTATCTCTAATTTTGTGTGATAATTCAGACAGATGAATTGGAGTTATTTACTACTCATTTTCTCAGTTCTAAGCACTTTTGCTCCCCTGTACTATCTGACTATCACTTCAACCAAATTGAATGCTAGTCACGCACACCCAGTAGGCCCACACATGCACATATAATAAGCACACAAACACACACACATTCACTCCCACACTGGGGTGATCCAGCACCCTATCTGCCTGAGCATGAATGGTTTCCTGAAACGTGGGCTTGTAGTATTAAAACTAGAAATGCCCAGGCAATTAGAACCAAGTGATCTCCATGTGTCTTTCCAACAACCCTTGTGTTGACCGTCTTTTATGGCAGGTCTACACTTAACCATTACCATGTAACTTAATAAAAAGTAGGCATTGATGAGAGATGGCTTAGTGGTTAAGGCACATGCTTCTGAAGCCCAAGGACCCTGGTTTGATTCTTCAGGTCCTATGTAAGCCAGATGCACAAGGGGGCACAAGCATCTGGAGTACATGTGCAGTGGCTAGAGGCCCTGGCATGCCCATTCTCATTCTCCCTCTCTCTCTTTCCCTCTCTTTGTCTCTAATAAATAAATAAAAATAAAATCTTAAAAAAGTAGGCATTGATTATGCACCTTTCAAACTCTGCATGTCATACTAGGATTGGAAATAAATATGAAAAAATAAGATCCCAAAATAAATACTAAACCCCTCTAGTGCAAAGAGGCAGAGAAGAGAGGTGAGGCTGGGCTTTTGAGTAATTCATGGGAAACAAATAACTATCTCACTAATAATTTCAGGATAGGATGCCAGATGGGAGAGTTCAGGCCAATTTAAACTTGGCATTAGTTGTAAGATTGACTGCTAGGGAAAATTCTATTTGGTTATGATGATTTTATTATTGAAACAGGCTGCTAACTCCAGCTTGTTCTTTTTCTGTCTTTTTATGTCTTTGTTGATGTTATGATTACACTAGCTTCATGAAATCAATTTAGAATGATTCATTCTTTTGCTAAACTCTGAACAATTTCATGCATAACTTATTGCATATTGTCCACTATACAATTACACAAGAAAATATTTAAAGATTATTTCCATGCATTTTTATGTTGTTGTGCAAGGTGTCTGCTGATGTGAAAGTTTTTTTTTTTTTTTTTTTTTTTTCCCCAAAATCCAGGTGCTAAATTGTTCATGTTTTCTTTCCAAAAATAGGTTGCTCTGTATGGATGCTGGCTAAGAAAATTCCAAATATTTTTGAAAAATCTCTGACAATTGAGTCAATTTATTTTAAATAGAACATTGGTGGATGATAGTGAGAAATTAGAGCAAAGTTTATTTACGGGTTGACAAAAAGGTTTTTCTTTAATGTTCTGATAAACCCATGTATACTTAAAGAATTTTATGATCCGTTTTTGACACTACATCAGAAGATGATACAAGTAGCTGTCACCTGAACATTTTTTAGTAGAGACAACAAAATAAAGATTTCTTTATAGGATAAAGACCATATTCTCTTTTTTATAAAGATTTTTTAATATTTTGATTTATTTATTAGAGACAGAGAGAGGAAAATTTCATTAGAAATCAAAGAAGACATTTTGCATATGTGATCATCCAACATTAAAACACAACATTTAAAACTCCCCATTCTCCACTAACCCCCAGCTTCAATCATTATCTTCATCTTGGTGCTACCTGCTTATATATGTTTTTTTAAAAAAGCTGAGGAGGGGTTGAAGAAATGGCTTAGTGGTTAGGGCACTTGCCTACAAAGCCAGAGGTCCCAGGTTCTATTCCCTAGGACCCACATAAATCAGATGCTCAAGGGTGTGCACACATCTGGAGTTCGTTTGCAGTGGCTGGAGGCCCAGGTATGCCCATTCTCTTTCTCTTTCAAATAAATAAATAAAAATAAAATATTTTAAAAATCTGAGGAAACAAATCAAGTCAACATAATAAACACTGGAAATCTTTCTGCCAGTAGGATGGCAGGTTGGTGGGGACAATATGTGACAAAGCATGGTTGTGGAAGTAAAACACAAAAATATTCCAGTTTTTCCTGAGTTGACGAACAGGAAATCAGTTGCATGACATATACAAGGTTCCAGTTGGATCAAATCCAAAACACATCCAACACAACCTGTATATGCTAGGAGCTGCAGCTTCTCTGACCCACCCTGCACACCAGAGTCAAGGAGTAGTCTCACTGTTGCACACAAGGTCAATTCCTGTACAGTCCCATGATTCCATGCCAGAGGCCTTGTCGGCTCAGAGCTCTTGCACAAATATGCTGTGTGACCTCTTCAGGAGTCATATCCAACATCTAAAAAAAGATATGAGCAGAAAACAGAGAGAAGGGCTATACCTAGTGACCCGGGTTTGATTCCCCAGTAAAAGCAGAAGCACAAAGTGGTGCATGTGTCTGGAGTGCATTTGCAGCAACTGGAGGCCCTGGTGTGCTGCTCTCTCTCTCTCTCTCTCTCTCTCTCTCTCTCCTTGCAAATAAATAAAAATATTAAAGAAATTATCTAGCAGTAGCCTTGAAATTCTCTGTCCTGATCAAATATATCATTCATTTTTCTCAAGAACACACTTCTGAGGGTGCGGCCCCACTCCATACCAGGGAAATGCCACTGTGATGGAGGGTCTAGTCAAACTTAGTGTCTGCTTGTCTCAGCAGCACAAAGCATTAAGTATACAAAACTATATTGGAAACATGTCATCCAGGAATGATCCCTATCACCTTCAAAATGGATTTTCTTTTCTTTTCTTTTCTTTTCTTTTCTTTTCTTTTTTTTTTTTTTTCCGAGGTAGGGTCTCACTCTAGCTCAGGCTGACCTGGAATTTACTATGTAGTCTCAGGGTGGCCTCGAACTCACTGCGATCCTCCTACCTCTGCCTCCCAAGTGCTGGGATTAAAGGTGTGCACCAGCACGCCTGGCTCCAAAATGGATTTTCTGTGGGCTCTTCAGGTTCCTGTTGGCTTGAATTCTCTCATCCTTCAGAGATGCCAGGGTGATGATAGAGATGATAGGTACCTTGGAAAGACAACTTCTCTGAGGATGGAGATCAGAACGCTGTACTCCAGGGTTGGAAAAGTGCTCCTCTTCCCACTACCCTTTTGCCTGGCACTGCCCCTGACCTTCTATAACAGCTATTCACCATCAAGAACTTGGAACTTGAGAATATCAGTGACTGTGGTAATTTGAATAGATGGCTCCCAATATATTCAGTGTTTTATTAGTTTGTAGTTTGCATCTGCTGCCACCTGGCTGAAAGCAGTGTCACTGGGCGGATCTTAAGATGTGGTGGTGGGGTTGAGATTTCAATCTAAAGTTCTGCAAAGTGTGCCTAGCTGGAGTTCCTGAGCTGTGCTGTGCTGTGTGGCTTTTGCCTTCTCCTGTGTCTTGGTCCTGTAAGAGCAAACCAGCCTCTTCTGCCATTATGGAACTTCCCCTGGATCTGTGAGCTTCAATAAATATCCTGTCCTCCATAACTGTGCCTGGTCTGGAAGTTCATCTCAGTAAACCTGAAGCTGTCTGCTACAGTGACCATTTTGATTCACAAATAAAATTCCATTTTATTTCATTCCTCAAAATCTTTCTCCATCCTTTAATGTCCCATGCCTAGCATACTCTTCATCAAATGCTGAGCCTTGAGGATCAGCAAGATGTCATGGTGATCTATCTCATTATGCACTATCTTCACAAAGTGCCCAGTCCCTTGTCTCAAGTTACTGCAGAGTTCTGCAGTTCATACTTTCACACTGATGCTTGGGACGATTGTCTTGATGAAGAGTCAAGCCTTTTTGTTTCCTCCTGGAATGAATGATGGATCATATCAGGCTCCTTCCTCACCACCACAAAAAAAGAGAATATCTTGGCCTTCCTCTTTTAGTAGCTTGATATTCAGACTTCCTCTGTTAATGATGATGTCACCCACATCCATCATTGGTACCAGTTTTTCAATGCAATCTGCTACTACTTGACTGGCCATCACAGGAAGTAATGACCTGGCAAGGGCAGTGTTCTAAAAGGATTGTGATGAAAACCAGTTTGTTTCCTTTTGCCTCACTGGCCAAGGAATCATGAACTTTGGAAACGGTTCTATTTTTTAAAAACTCAGACCAAAAAGCCATGGTCATTCATGTTCAAAACTAAGTTCTGGCTATGCCAGACAGTGCCATCAGTGCAATGTCAGCTTGGGCCATGGCGGCAGCATTGTTTTATTCTTTTTTTTTTGACTAATGTATGCATATGGACTACCAAGGAATGCCAATTACTTTATATATTTTTTATATTTATTTGCACATGTTAAGGGAGGGGGCCAGAAAGAGGGGTTCCAGGGTCTCTTGCCACTGCAAACAAATGCCAGATACTTGACCCACTTTTTTATATTTTTTTATTAATATTTTATTTACTTTTGGAGAGAGATACAGAGAGAGACAGAGACAGAGGGAGAGGCAGACAGATAGAGATGGGCGCGCCAGCAGTCTCTCAGCTGCTATGAACAAAATCCAGATGTGTGTGCCCCCTTGTGGGCAAGTGCGGCATTGCGCCCTTGCGTCACTTTGCATCTGGCTAAACGTGGGACCTGGAGATGGGAACCTGGTTCTTATGCTTAGCAGGCAGGTCCCTTAACCGCTAAGCCATCTCTCCAGCCCTTGATCCACTTTTTGCACCTGGCTTCTTTGGGTCCCTAGGGTATTGAATCCACGCCAGGAGGCTTTGTATGCAAGTACCTTTAACCCCTGAACCACCTTCCCAGCCACCAGGAATGATGATTCTTGTACATAGTATGCCTGTTGGTAGATCTTTATATTGGTAAAGAAAACAATTTCTGATGTTGTTTTGATAGGCTATCTCTGGCTTTGAATAAACAGAATGAACACAGCTTTCATCTGCCTCTGGACTATAATATCCCTCATTCTCCTGCTGACTGACCACTCATTGGAAATGAATTCTGATTATATCATTTACATTAACCTAAAGTTTGATGCCAAATAACTAACCCACTAACCTTTGTTGTCCATGGATCTGTCCTTGATAAAATATTCTTAAATAAACCACACTGTCCTTTTGGTAAGGATATTTATTCCAGGGTGTCGTGTTCCAAGATAAATTTATGCCCCCTTCCATGTGTTAAATTAAAATGTATAATTACATAATTCTAAGTCATTCATTTCTGAAAAACCCAGGATGGGTCTAAAAAGACACAACACTGGAGCAAAAATGAACAAACAACAACCAAAGAGCAGTCAATCAGTTCCTAGAAGAATACTACTAAATCTCTGTTGTTCAACAATGGACTCATACAATGTTATAGAAAAATAAATATCGATCTCAATAAAGATTTTATAATACAAATCCTGTCTAGAGACCACAAAAACCTTCAGCTCAAGTAATAAATACCATTAAGTCTAAGCTAACACATAAACAATTGGTGAGAAAAGCTATGCTTACTCATGCAGCCAAGACCAAATATGTATTTTATTGAAAAAAAAATAGCATAGGCTATGACTTTTAAGAAAGTATTACTGAATCTATGCCATGAAAAATATCTAAATATAATTTTTGTTGTTCATATTATTTCTGTTATCAGGTAAATATTTGAATAATTTTGAATATTCTTTCTACTTGCATTCCTTGGAATATTTTGAGTGAAGATGAGGCTGCTGATGTTTTAAATCATTGAAAGTGTGTTGTGTTGTGTGTGTGTGTGTTGTGTGTGTGAAAAACTCTATAATCTGGTCATGATGTTTATTTTTATTTCCTATTAGTCCTATTGAAGATCTATAATGACCAAATTTCCCTTCAGTTTTTCTTTCTTTCTGTATCGTTGGATTTTAGTAGTTCAATTAAAAGTACATGTGTGTTTTATGCAAAACTTCAGAACTTTAAAGTAGAATAAAACTATTGGCATATTTGTAGTATTGTATTGCTATAGATTTTTTGTAGCTTTCCTATCTTTTTCCCATACTGACCTCACTTGTTGATAAACTTGATAGTTCCTTAATAATTTTAGTAGACTTTCTCCTACTTCATAGGTGAAATAGAGAACTATAATTTTGGGTTAGCTGTCATCCAGACAGTATCATCATTTATATTTTGTGATACATGATAGCACCTCCATATTTATTAGCTTTTGATTTATACTTTATCATTTTCATTTTTTAAACAATAAACACCTGAATTTTCTTTTTTTTGCTATGCATTTTGTTATAAATTTCCCTTATGTGCTTCCTTAATAGTTTCCCAGACTTGATTAAAACTCCAAATGAAAGCTGGGCGTGGTGGTGCATGCCTTTAATCCCAGCACTTGGGAGGCAGAGGTAGGAGGATCTCCATGAGTTCAAGGCCACCCTGAGACTACATAGTGAATTCCAGGTCAGTCTGGACTAGAGTGAGACCCTACCTCGAACCCCCCCCAAAAAAAAACTCCAGATGATTCAATTTTAAATATTTAATAACCATAATGATATAATATTTTAGCTTATAAGTGGTTATAATCTATATTTTTTAAGATTTCACAAAATCTAGCAATTTTTGTCCCTTGTTATTTTTGTTGTGTTTTGTTATGTTTTGCTTTGTCTTGTTTTGTTCTTACTGAAAGTTTAGGAAGATAGAAAGATTTTCCATAGAAATGCATGGTTGTATTTTCTTTTATTGACATTTGCTAGTGGCCCAGTAAGTAAATATTTGTGATAATCAATGTATACTCTGCCTCTTGTTACTGAATGTGTGTATGTGTGTTAGTATGCCTATATAGTGCTATTGCTATTAAAATATTTTCTATAATTTCATTAATTGAATTGCTTTTTTAGATGTGACTAACAAGTGAGATTTCCTAGAATGCTGTTATTATTCAATATAATATTCATTTCATTCAAATGAGGGATCTAAACTACAATCTGTGAAATAAATCTCTTTGCCTAGCTTTTACACCAGTGGTCCTGATTCATTTCATTTATAAATTTCCCATCAGTTTACTTTCATCCTTTGTCTCAAAGGTTTTAAAATTGTCTATTCCAGGCAACATTTAACTAGTTATTATTTGTCTTAGTATGACACAAGAATTGATAGTCTTTCATTAACATGTATTGCATATTTATTGATGTACATGGAATTTTTTTTTACTTTCTCTCTTCTAAATTTTATTTACTGTGGTTTTCTTTTCTTTTCTTTTCTTTTCTTTTCTTTTTTTCTTTTTGTTTTCTCTTTTCAATTTCTGTTACATTTATTGTTAGCTATATATTTGCTGGTTTCATTACTGAAAATTTTAATCAACCTGTTTATCTTAAAATAATCTAAAATTAATCATTAGCTCTACTCAATTATTTTCACTGAAATATAATAGTGACTATAAAACACAAATATATGCAGAATTTAAGACTTTAGCTCTAATATTCCCAAGAAAGTCTGTACTTTTCTGAAGTAAAACTGAGAGCAAGAAAGAGAGAGATGGAGGAGGACAAGGAAGATGGAAGATAAAGAGCAGGGGAAAAAATTAGAGGGATAAAGAAACAGAGAAAGGGGGGGGAGGCAAAGAAAGAAGAGAGGGAGGAGAAGAGAAAGAATGAGAGTTGCTCTTGGGTTTTCACAGCTTCTGAACTTCCCAGTCCCTGCTCTGGTAAGCATCTCTTGTGTCATCTTTACTGGGCTGCGTTGGTGGACATGCTGATTCCTATTCTCACATGTGCTCTCTATCTCCTCCTGCCTTTCACATAGCAGGAGCTCAAGTATTTTCTCCTCTTTACTTCTCTTAACCAAATAGTCTCTCTAAGGCTTAACAAAAATGACAATTGGAGAACCTACTTTCTATATCTTCTATCACTGGAATTTATCAGGTTGAGAGCTAGTGGTTCATACATGGGGTTCATACAAAGAGCTCACCCGAAGTATGTAAGAGTATGGAGAAAGAAAGCAGAGCTCTGAGTTTGTACTAAAAGCTGAGAACTGAAAAAATTCAGCTGGTCTCAGTGCTTACAAATAAATACAATATATATATATTTTTTCAAATGACAAGAAAATCAAGCAGATGTTGGAAGAGAAAGTATTCCCTCACTCTAGAATCTGACTGGGAGTCAGAAATATCAACCCAACTGAAAAAGACAAAATTACATATAGAGATAAAACTTGTCTGCATATATACATTTCAAGTAAGGATGTCAAAACTAAATAAATAAACAAACTGTTTACATATGGCCAGAATATTTGAGTCTTGAGTTTAACTCTGTTCAGATTGGAACTCTTTTCAAATCCTTAATGCTAAATAATACACCTCATAAAACTACAATTTCATTTACAAAAAAATTCAGAAATAAGTAAACCTGTTCATATATTTTACTTAATTTTAAAACCCTACTTAACAGTTAAATATTGCTTAAACTTTAAATCTTAGATAGTATACACTTACAGCAATGTAATTAGAAAAACACAGAATCATATATGTACGGATTGTCAGGATGAGAAAATGGATTGATGGGTGATCCAGTTGCTGTGCAAGCATGATGCCCTGGATAACCAGCACTGACATAAAGTTGGATGCAGTAGCATGCATCTATAATCTAACTATCCCTATAGAAATTATGAAGCAGAGAACTTGCCTTGAACCATGTGGAAGATATGGATAGACAAACAATATTGTCCTCCTCTGACCTGTACACACATGCTATGACATATTTATCTTTGAGCCTAGGTCTCAGTAGATAGATAGCTCAGGCTGGCCTGGAACTTGTTCTGTAAACTAGGTTCTCTTAGAATCAGTGGTCTTTCTACCTTTTCTGCCCAAGTTGTGAGATTACAGGTGTGCCACTCATACATGGTGGGTAACCAACTTCTCTTGGATTGGCTAACAGATCTGCTCAGTGGAATGGAACCCATAGCTGGAACTTAGAAACAAGTCAGAACCATATCCAAACAATGAGCCCATTCTCCAATATCAAGATCCCACCAATAGTGGGCTACAAGAAGGCCTACACCTATTACATTCTCTCCAAAATAATAATGGTTGTCCCATTTATCTGGTGCTGACTTCACTCTCCATTGGAGAATTTGCTTCTCTTTTTCAGATGGACGAAAAACCTAAGGAGAGAATCAGCCCATTGCACCTCACCAGGGCCCCAGCTGAAACCATAGAGCATTTGGGGAAATGAGCAAGAGTGCTGCTTTCTTGGTGAACCTAGTACCAGCACAAGGGTGAAGAAGATAGACTCAGAGAACACTCAACTCCTACCAAACCAGAGATCCAGAGACATAGAGGCTCCTTGTTGGGCCCTGCCCGGTGTGAAGCCTAGTGGTTAGCCCAGCCAATCTTGGCCTATTCCCGGTAAGGCCTAGTCGAGCCTGAGTACCTGCCCTTGACTCAGCACCTAAGCTGAAACTGCCTCCACCCAGCTGCTGCTGACGTGATGAAATACTGTTGGCCCTTATACCTTTCTCTCATCCCCTCTTCCCACCCCTTCCTCAAAGTATATTGGCCCTTATACCTTTCTCTCATCCCTCTTCCCCCCTTCCTCAAAAACACATAAATATCTCCCCTGACAAGGGGCGAAAGATTTTAGCTGTATACACGTTTCTACATAACTCAATGTGGTTTTCTTTTCCCGGTGATTTGGGGAGGTTTGAGTGAAACCTGTCTTCTCTCTCAGCCTCAAGAGAGTGCTCTTTTAACCTGCTGGTGGTAAAATGCCCGGCAGCTCCTAAGAACTCATCACTGAAGTAGACCTAAAACGATCCCAACATGGCTCATGGAATTTCACAGAAGAAGGGGCGGAAAGATTCTTAGCTGTATACAAACTATGTACATAACTAATAATAAAAGAGAAGCATGAAAATGAGTGCAAAGCAAGGTTATAATTGTTTAATGTTATAATGATGCCATTGACAATCCGATAGTGACATTATAATGTTTATTTTATATTTGTGCATGTTAGTATAAATAGACAATGTTGATTCTTTTCTTTGTCTGTAATAAGCTTTTAATTGAAAATACTAGCTTGAATTGGTAGCATTTACATATATATATAATTACTATGCAGAATGTATATTTGAGAGGGAAAGATTTGGAGCACCAGGGCCTCAGCCACTGCAATTGACACCTGGTGTGCATGTATAACCTTGTGCTTGTATCACTTTGTGCATCTGGTTTACATGAGATCTGGTGATAGATCAAACATGGGTCTTTAGGCTTCACAGGCAAGTGCCTTATCCACTAAGCCATCTCTCCAGCCCTAGTTTTATATTTTTATTTATTTTATTTTATGTCAGAAAGAGAGAAAGAAAAAGCGAAGGAGAAAGTATGGCCATGCCAGGGCCTCCTGTCATTGTAAACAAACTCCAGATGCATGTGCCGCTTTGTGCATCTGGATTTACCTGGGTATTGAAGAATCAAACCTAAGTCATTAGGCTTTGCAAAGAAGTACCTTTAATAGGTGTGCAATCTCTCCAGCCCGATATGTTGTTGTAAATGGCTCCTAATATTTTTGTGAAATATCACAACAGAAGATGAAGAATATGAGAGTAACATGAAAAGCAAGTGACATTGCAGACATGTGATAATTTATTTTATATCAAGAGCCTTGTAAATAAAGATGCTATTGATGGAATAGTAATACACACAGGTCAGCACATCAAACCTATATAGTAGTCACAGGAAGAAAGAGAATCTGAAATAATTATTGATCAAGGAACTAATTATTCAGCATAGTTGATGAGAGATACCTCAGAGCATTGGAGAGGGTAAAGTCCTCTATATCATTATGAAATAATTCAATCCAATCAAAAAATACGTACGTATTTTCATTTGCTGGTAAAACCTTAAGCATAATGGAAAAAATAAATCTTGAACTAGAAAGAGCATTTAAATACCATTTTACTTCTCCCTGTTCTACAGAATAGATTTAATTCAATTTACATGGGTCACTATTGATTATAGTTCTACAAAATTAGAATAAAAAATCTCATCTGGCATATTATAAGTCCACAAAATTATTTTGGCTCCTTTATAATCTATTAAGTTAAGATGCAAAACTATTTTATTGAGTCTATTACAGACACTTGAAGTTAACACTTACAATAAACAATATTACTATAAAATTGTAACATAAATGCAGGGTTTTTTAAATTTTTTAAAATTATTTTATTTATTTTTGGAGAGAGACACAGAGAGAGACAGACAGAGAGGGAGAGGGAGACAAATAAAGAATGGGTGCACCAGCAGTCTCTCAGCTGCTGTGAACGAAATCCAGATGTGTGTGCCCCCTTGTGGTCAAGTGTGGCATTGCGCCCCTGCGTCAATTTGCATCTGGCTAAACATGGGACCTGGAGATTGGAACTAGGTTCTTAGGCTTAGCAGGCAGGCGCCTTAACCGCTAAGCCAGCTCTCCAGCCCAAAATGCAGTTTTTTAACCTCAATTTAAGGCTAAATTAAAATAGCAATTTTATAGTTTATATTAATATTGTACTTCAAGTAAAGCTTAGGCAATTTCTTTGAGACATTCCATACAATTTTGAAGAGAGAGAGTTATTTTTTGTGTTTGTTCTATCAGAGCTTTTCCTATGTTTTTCATTTTCCATTTTATCAAATACATATTACCATGTGTATTACTTAAATTTGTCCATAGCAATGCTGCTAAATTTCACTATACAGAGATTAAAATCAAGCCATGAACCTGTTTCACATTCAATGTTAGACAATAGGCCAAGGAAAGCTGTTTCCACAGCTCTACTACTTATTCTCATCTATTCCATGGATTCTGATTCTACCGAAGTGGGATGAAATATGGAAAAGTTAAAAGTATAGCTTATAATTGTTTTGAGAGATGTTTATGCCACCGTTGATAGAGATAGGTATAAAATGTCTTTCTGGACTGTTTTCATGAGTTGTGAGATTAGTCTAAGCTTGTGACACTGCTTAAAGAGGTCGTTTTGAAATTTTTAAAAGAATGTCAAAGGCAGAAATTATAAGTTTGGCACAGTTCTCTAAGGAAATGATTATTTGGTAATTTTTGAAAGGAATGAATCATTCAGTGACTTTTCTATTTTCTATTTTGATTGAAACTAAGTGTTCTACCTGTCCACTAGCATTCATAGATAATGTTCTCCAGGAAATTGATCATATGTTCTAAAATAGATGTGTGTGATTAGGGAGGAAGTGATTATATTCTATCAGAATAATTCAGGCTTTTATCTCGATGATTTTCCTCTCTATTTTGCTAGGTTCTTTATTTTTATGTATAGTTTATTCATCTTAATACTTAATTCTATTTGGCATTTCTTTTATAAATACCACAACATAATTATAAGCATCATGTAATTTCATGTTAAATTTGGTCTACTTCGATGTCTTTCAATAATATTTTCCCTCATTAGACATGATTTGGTTAAACCTACTTCTAATTTTTTATATAAATTTTGTGGTTGTTGTGAATATGGTTTTTATTTTATTTGCCCTATGCTTATTTTTGTCATAAGAATTTTTATTTTTATCTACCTATACTCATATAAATATTTCCATTTTGTATCAAGCAACCTTGTTGAATATTATTTGTAGAAGTCTCAGATTCAGATTCTATATATATATATATATATATATATATATATATATATATTTAATTATCAATAAGGAAATAGAAAATAAAAGAAAATCTAGTCTTTTTAATGTTTTACTTTCTTATTTATTCTGATTAAACCCTATAATACAAGGGTTATAACAGAAGTGATAAGAGCCACCATGTTTATCAAGCATCAATAATTTCAAGCTTATAACATCTACCATAAATATTGTTAATATAATTATATTCAGCAAAATAGTGCACTGTATTTTTCTGAAATACCTTTATAAAATAAGTACCACAAGTTCCATAAATATCTTGTTAATTCAAATAGGACTGAATCTCTCAGAATGTGAAATTTTAAAAAATATTTTTGAAATATTAAATTTTTTATTTATTTGAGAGAAAGAGGGAGATAGAGAGAGAAAGAAAGAAAAGAAAAAAAAAAAAAAAAAAACAGGGCCTCTCACCAGTACCAAAAAATGAAAAGTGCATATGCCACTTTATGTTTATGTCTTTACATGGGAACTGGAGAATTGAACACAGGCAGTCAGACTTTGCAAGCAAGTGCCTTTAACTGCTTAGCCATCTTTCCAGTCCTAGAATATGAGATTTTGAAAATGTATTCAGTGAACCCTGTCTCTTGACTGTAATTTTTTTCTCTATGGGCATTTTTTTTGAAATTTTAACTATTTCTCTTTTAATTATTCACATAAATGTTTATTTTACTTTAGTAAGATATGGGAAGTATCTCACTGTGTTTTATTAACAAGCATTCAGCTTAATATTTTTATTTTATCTCTTTAACCATCCTTTTCCTTGGTCTTATTTTATTTTTTATTTTTTGGGGTTTTTTTCTTTTGCCTTTTGTTTTATTGAGGTAGGGTCTCACTCTAGTCCAGGTTGTCCTAGAATTAACTATGTAGTTGCAGGGTGGTTTCGAACTCACAGCGATCCTCCTATCTCTGCCTCCTCAGTGCCAAAAATTAAAGGTGTGTGCCACCATGCCCACTTTTAAAAATATATATATTTTTTCTTTATTTATTTGGAAGGAGAAAGACAGAGAGAGCACCAGGGCCTCTAGCTACTGCAAATGAACTCCAGATGCATGAACAACCTTGTGCATCTGGCTTACTTGGGTATGAGGGAATCAATCCTGGGTCATTAGGCTTTACAGGCAAGGACCTTAATAGCTGAACCATCTCTCTAGCATCTTGGTCCTATTCTTAATCTTTGGTTTAGCTGATACAATTTTTCATTCCATTTATGTGATGGAAAATTGGTATCAATTTGAAAACTATTTGTGTTTGGTGGTAATACTTAAACAATTCAACATTTTGTCCATGCTCACTGTTGATGGTCTCTGGTCCTGTCCATCTTCTCATCTAATTGTGTCTTGACTATCTCCTTTTTAATTTAGAGATTTTTTTTTTCACTTACAAAAGATAAAGTACATCTTACTTGTGGGGGTTTTGAGGTAAAATATAAAAGTTGGCTGAATAAAATTGCATTGCATAAATATTTTCTTTCTTTATCTTTTCCTCTATTGAGTGAGATCAAGGCAGGTTCCATTTCTAACTCTTGTAAACAGTGCAGCAGTTAACATGGATGCAGACGTATCTCAGTGGTATGTTACATAGAATATTTTGAGACTATCTCCAAGAGTCATATCATTGGTTCATGATATAATTCTATTTGTATTTTTCCCCCAGGGAGCCTCTATAGTGATTTCCATAGGTTTTATTCCCACCAGTAGTAAATAATGGACCATCTTTCACATCCTCACCAGCAATTACTGTGGCTGATTTTCTTAAATAACAGCCTTACTGGCTGGAATGAGATTCTATTTCAGAGCAATTTCCACTTATGTTTACTTGATGGCTAAGGATATCGGACACTTTTTCCAAGTGTTTCTTGGTTATTTGTAATTCTTCTTGGTTATTTGTAATTCCTGGGATTAAGAGATGACTCAGCAGTTCAGAGTGCTTGCTGTGTAAGCATGAGGACCTGAAAGGGCCTGGGACCATGCTAGTAACATAAATAAGAGACTATCCAAACAAACAAACAAATAAATACATAAATAACTGACTGCTTAAACAGTAGTTCTGGCTGAGTGAGAGACTTCATACCAAGGAAATAGGAACATGAACAAAAAGAGGAGGATACTGGATGGTGTTCTATGGCCTTTGTATGCCTGCTCAGGAGGTATGCAGATCTATACACACATGCATACACCAAATATCACATCACATAGCCATATATATTTCCCATCTCCCTCTCTCTCTCCAGCCCCCCCCACACACACAAGTCTGCCATTATCTATTTCATGCATTATTCCATTTATTGATTAGATGACTTGTGTTTTCATGTGTGTGTGTGTGTGTGTGTGTTCTTTTTTGTGTGTGTATGTGCTAAATTTTTGAACTTTTTATATAGTCTAGGTAATAATCTCTTGCCTTATGATAGTTGGCAAACATTTTTTTTTTCATTCTACCCATTGACTCTGTATTCTAGTAATTGTTCTTTGCTGTGCAGTACTCTTTAATTTCATGTAAGCCTATTTATCCATTCTGGGGTTATTTAATGTGCTATTGGAGTTCTTTACAGAAAGTACTTCATTATGCACATATATTGAACTGTTTCACCTATGTGAAACTTTCAGTTTCAAGTCCTACATTAAGGCCATAGATCCATTTTGAATTGATTTTTTTTTTTTTGCAGGGTGACAGATATTGATCTAGCTTCATTTTTTTTCTTGATGTGTATATCTAGTTTTCTCAGCATCTTTTCTTAACAAGGGTATCACTTCTTCAAAGAGTATTTTTATCAAATATAAGATAACTGTAGCCTTATGAGTTTGACTATGGATCTTTTTTTTTTTTTTTTTAATTTGAGAGAGACACAGAGAGAGAGCCAGACAGAAAGAGAATGGGCACACCAGTGACCTCTCAGTTGCTGTGAATGAACTCCAGATGTGTGCACCCCCTTGTGCTCATGGGCAATATTGCTTGCTTGCATCACTTTTGTGTCTGGCTAAACGTACTACCTGGAGATTAGAACAGGCACTCTTTGGCTTCTCAGGCAGGCACCTTAACCACTAAGCCATCTCTCCATCCCTAAATATGGATCGTCTGTTCTGTTCCATTGATCTACATGTCTATTTTTGTGCCAGTACCATGTTGTTTATGTTATTATGTCTCTGTAATAAATTTGAGGTGAAACAACATGATACCTACAGCTCTGTTCTTTCTGCTTAGGGTTGCTTTGTATTTTTAGTGTCTCTCATTTTTATATATAAATTTTAGGATTTTTAAAATAGTTTTGTGAAGAATTGCAATGAGATTTTGTTGGGGATTTCAATGAATCTACATATAACTTTCAATAATATGCTCATTTTTACAATATAATTCTGTCCATATGAGCATAGAAAGGTTTGACACCTTTTAGTATTTTGTTCAATTTCTTCAGAATTTTAAAGTTTTCATTCTAATTATTTTTAGCTCCTTCATTAGATTTGTTCCTTAGTGTTTTATTTATTCAATTCATTTTGAATCTATTTATTTATATTGTGAATGGAAATCCACTCCTGGATTTCTTCTTTGTCAAATTTATTTCTGGTATATAGAAAACTTACTGATGTTTGTGTGATTAAGTATTTTGTTATTTTGCTGAAAGTGTTTACCATTTCTAAGAGTTTTCTGAGTATGTTTTAAGTATAAGATTATGATGCATACAAGTAGAAATAATTTGATTTCTACCTTCCATATTTATTTCTTTTCTTAATTGTTTTAGCTAAGATTTTGAGCACTATATTGAACATAAGAGTAAAAAGAGGGTCACCCTTATTTCTTTCCAGATTTTACAGGAAATATTCTCAGACTTTCCTTATTCCACATCCTATATAGGTTTGTCATACACAGATTTTATCAATTTGAAGTATGTTTCTTCTCTTTCTAGTTGTTTCAGACCTTTGGTTTTAAAGAGATGTGGATCTTTATCACAAACCTTTTCGTTGGGCTGGAGAGATAGTTCAGTGGTTAATAACACTTGCATGCATAACCTGACTGCCTGGGTTCAATTCCTCAGTACCTACATAAAGCTAGATGCACAAAATGCTGTATATATCTGTAGTTTGTTTGCAGTGGCAAGAGGCTCTGATATGCCCATATTCATTCTCTCTCTTTCTCACTCTCTCTGTCCTTGTAAATGAATAACATTAAAAAAGTCTACACCTATTAAGGCGATTATATGATTTCTTTCCTTAAGCCTATTTAGTAATGTATTAAACTCATTAATTAATTCTGTTAAACCAATGTTGCATCAGCTAAGAATCAAACTTAGTCATAATGTACAATCTTCTGAATTTATTCTTGAATTCATTTTTAAAACATTTTAATTAATTAATCAATTGTATGCCTATGTTCACATTTTGTGTCTTAAACATTAAATCCAGTGAGTGTATGAACTAAAAGTAGCTCTAACATTCTACTTTTATCTCAGTAAGTTGGATTACAGATATAGAAAAGTTACTCCCTGTTATAAAGCAAATATAATATATCATCATAAGTATATTTTAAACAGAGAATTGAAAATAAGAGCAGATGCAAATATTCATGATAATAACTTTTATTATAAATTCTACTTAAACTTGGCATAATTAGATATCAAAGTGTTAATATTTATTGTTTTTTCTTAGCTAGAAGTACTTTTCTGATTGCTTAGGGAACACTAAGTAACTCCATAGATTACTAAATAGATTAATGGCTAAAATCATGAGGGTATTTTTAGGTTTAATCTCTCAAAGAAAAAGATGATAATATATTTGAAACTAAGCATTGGACTAAAACTTTGTGTCTAGGTTTTTATTTATTTATTTGTTGATTTATATATTTGATGTCTTTTTGTGTGAGTGCAAATGTGCCACAATATGTGTATGGAGGTCAGAAGCCAACTTTAGGCCCAGTTTCTGCCTTCTACATCCTATGAAGCAGAATCTCTCCTTGTTCTCCATTGCTTCATTCATGAGCTTCTGAGAAATTGTATCTCTGCCTCCTTTTTGCTATAGTTGTACTGGGATTACAGAAGCCTGCCGCAGCTTCTGTCTTAAAAGAGAGAGAGAGGAGGGGAATGGGTGCACCAGGGCCTCCAGCAACTACAAATGAATTCCACATGCATGTGCCACCATGTGCATCTGGATTATGTTGGTACTGAGGAAATAAAACTGGGTCTGTAGTCTTCACAGGCAAGCACATTAACTGCTAAGCTATCTGCCCAGCCCATGCTTCTGGCTTTTATGTGGGATCCTGGGATATGAACTCAGGTACACAGAGTTGCACGGCAATTGCTACTGAGGCACTGCCCCATCCCTTGAGACCACATTGTAAATCAAACTTGTTACAAATATGGTTTTGTATAACACATTACTTTGTATTAAGCTTCTTTTAAGCTTCAAAAACATGAAATGATTTCCAAAAAATTAAAAGACTCTAAGATTAAATATTTAGAAATTCTTTTTAATCTTCTATACTTTTGCTGATCAATATCTATAAATTTAAGACAGCACAAGCAGACCCAGTAGTTGAAAAAGAACATGATAATTAAAAGCATTGATTGATGGACACCAGGAGTTGGTAAACACATCTGCAACTAGATATAGAATCAGAGCAAACTGAGAGTTAATGGATGAGTACAGTCTTCTATGACAAACTGCTATTTTCAAAGCCCTGTGTACAGCATGCTTTCCAGGAAAGTCCATTTTGCTTTCATTTTCTGTTTCTTTATTTCATTCTTTAAATTTTTAGTAAAAATTAATATTATTCTCTGATGCAAAGATTTCAAAAATATATTATGTTGTTGGAACATTACTAACTTATTGAGGCATATTATTGGTTGTGTGTTTTATTGATACCATGTTTATTCATAGATTAGTATTGTAATTTTTTTCATTTAAAATATTTTATATATTTATTTGCAAGGTGAGGGAAAAAGAGAATGTGGGTGTGCCAGGGCCTTCAGCTGCTGCAAACAAACTCCAAATGCATGTACCACTTTGGGCATCTGGCTTTACATAGGTACTAGGGAACCAAACCCAGGTTGTTAGGCTTTGCAGGCTGGCATCTTAACTGCTGAGCCACGTCTCTAGCCCCTATTTTTATAATTTGATACTAAATTAGTATGTTGAGTGTTCTAAGTTTCATGATATTCCATTAAGTGTGCATGGAAGATATAATAAACCAGTGAGACATGATTTATGTCTGCAATTGAACTAACGTCACCATATTTGAATAGTCAGATGTTATTATATAATAATGATACTAAGATCCTGTCAACTGTAAAATAAATATCTCTCATTTAATATCAGAATGTAAAAGCCTCAATACCTTGGGACATTTGAAATATAGGATATTTTGTAAATAATTTGTAAACTAAACAAAACAACATGTTTTTGATATTGTCTTACATCATTTAAAATCATACTTCACAGTTTTCATGGGCGACCACATGGTTTTTGAAAATATAATTTTAGGGGTCTGGAGAGATGGTTTGGCCATTAAGCACTTGCCTGTGAAGCCTAAGGACCCTGGTTCAAGGCTCCATTCTCCAGGACCCACGTAAGCCAGATGTACAAGGGGGTGCACACATCTGGAGTATGTTTGCAGTAACTGGAGGCCCTGGCACACCCATTCTTTCTCTCTCTCTCTGCCTGCCTATTTCTGTATCTCTCTCTCTCAAATAAATAAATAAATAATAAAATATTTTTAAAAGAAAATATAATTTTAATGAATACATATTAAACTTATGTGAGGATGCCTAAACTTATTAATAAGACACCCTGTCATTGGTTATGGTTTTTCTTCTCAAATAATGTTTTATCAAATATCATGTAATCTACTGAATATTTCTTTAGGATGTGTAATTCTTTTACTTATTAATGTGAGGTTAATAAGTGTAGTCATGTGACATGATACTATGAGCTGACTGTCATATTTTTTACACAAGCATTTTTTTGCATATTTGTATGGTGTAAAATGTTTTCATGGATTATTTATTAAAACAAAACATTTTTTTTATAAAATTTGGATTTCATTTACAGAATGGACAAATAGCTTTTAATTTCTCTCTATAAATGTTAGTCATTTTGCTTTTGACATTAGTCACTGAGATTTCTGAAGCAGCCCATTATTTTCTTTTGATTCACACAATGGACATTAATTGAGCATTGCCATGGTGCTAAGTGCCAGCAAAATGAACAATAATAAAGATGACTGAGTCATCACTCACTGACCCAGAGAAACTAGCATTTTAAGTACTACATCTTGTTCAAAAAGAAGTGTATTTCCTTGTCATTTTAAAGTACTGATTGATTAATTGAGTTGAAAGAGAAAGAGAGAGTATGGGCACGCAAGGGACACTTGCTATGCAAATGAATTCCAGACAAATGTGCCACTTTGTGCATCTGACTAGATGTGGGTACCAGGGAATCAAACCCTGGCCCTAGGTTTTTCAAGCAAGTGCTTTTAAGTACTAAACCATCTCCTTGGCCTTATTTCTTTTTAATCTTTAAGTTTTGTTTTCTTTAAATTTAGGAATGACAAAAACTCTTTACTTAACTGTCCAAGGCTGGTAGGTATTAAGTTACCTTTAGGACTATGTTAGAAAACAAAGTGAGGCTGGATTTGAATTTTTTTCAGAAACTGTTCCATGACCAGTCATGTACCTTTGCTGCCTGCTTTGCACTGAGCTGTTTTCCATAGGCTGGAGGCAATCTAGAAGTAGGTAATAGGTCTGAGAACCCAAGGAAAGTATGACCATAGTTATTTCTTATGAAATATAACTTTTAATATTTTGAACTTGCTTGCTTCTGATGGAGATATTTGTGGTGATAGCCATGTGTGATGTTATTTCATAGAGGAACCCACATTCACATTAAGAAATAGTACTTTGGGGGCTGAAAATTGCTTTGCATGGGTTTCAATATTGGTGGATAATTGCTTTTCATTATCCCAGCTTCTTTCCTACACGATATGGATACCTGGAGTGTCTGGAGATGTCTACTTGCAGATGGACCAGCAAATAATAGATCTGACAAATTTTTTTAATTTCATAGACATAACAATAAATTCCATATATATATATATATATGTGTGTGTGTGTGTGTGTGTGTGTGTGTGTATTTACATTTGGACCTCTTTATAATGATCCTTCTTTTAGTGAAAGATAAATTGAGCTCTAAAATATTTATCTCAAAATTTTCTTGGAACTTAGCTATTGGGCTATTGTAAATCCAACTTGAAAGATTGCTTCCTGAAGATACTTTTAGCATCTTTCTAACCTGAAGCATTTCCTCATTGGGGAAATGAGTTCCCCTCCCTCAAAGGACAATGTGCTATCATAAACAATATTCCCAGAGAAAATTGGCCAATCATTTAGACACTCTCAGATTTTCAATCTTGTGATAAAATAACAACACACATTTATTTATGGAGGTGTGCTTAAAATACTGTTTAAAATTATACTGTATAGAAAATATGAAAAATGAAACAGCACAATTTTGAAAGTTCTAAAATTCTATCTCTTATAAGCTGTTGAATTTGCAATTGATCAAACTACATATGAAATTTAAGTATAACTTCTTGAAATAATTATTAATACTTTTTCATATCACATCAAGAAAAGAAAAATAGGGCTAGTGGGATGAGACAATGCAGGCAGAAAATTTAAAAGCCTGGTTTCTTTTTATATACAGAAAACATATTTACTGACAACAGAAAAAGAACAAATAGAAATAATAAAGGATTTGGGGGGTGTGGTAGTTTGAATAGATGGCCCCCAATATATTCAGTGTTTTATTAGTTTATACTTTGCATCTGCAGCCACCTTGCTAGAGGCAATGTCATTGGGCGGATCTTAAGGTGTGCTAGTGGGTTTGAGATTCCATTGTAAAGATATGCAAAGTGTGCCTAGTGGGATTTCCTGAAGTGTGCTGCCTGTGTGGCTGGTTGGCTTTGCTCTCTTGCTTGGCCCTGTGAAGGCAGGCCAGCTTTTTCTGCCATTATGGAACTTCCCCTAGATCTGTAAGCTTCAATAAATAATATCCCTTCCTCAATAACTGTGCCTGGTCTGTAAGTTCATCTCAGTGAACTAGAAGTTATCTGCTACAGGAGTAGACAAATTGGGATAAGTCTGCTTCAGCTAACTTACTTCATGAAAGAAGCTAATTTTTCACCCTCTAATTTCTCTAAACCTCAATGAAGAGGAGATAGGCACATGCTTATTTTAATTTTTATATTATTTTTGTGTGAATGAGAGCGTGTGTGTGTCTCGTGTCACCCTCAATGTCATTATGTCACAGCATTTAATGTGGGTTTTGGTGCTGAACTCTTGTACTCCAGTTACAGCAGCTAGCGCATTGTCCACTGACTGAGCCATCTCCCCAGATCAAGATGTATGCTTAAGAAGTAATTTAAAACTTAATTGCTGGAATGAGGATCCTTAATTCCAATAGCCATAGTTTTCTTTTAGTCATAAGTGTCTTGACTGTTCTTCTATTCCTTTGTTATTAATTTATTTTATATTAAAAGATGTTGCATATTCTCTTAATTTTCTTTGGTTTATGATATTTTTTTGTATCAAGTTAGTGGTTGCTCTGGGAGTTATGATTACTTCAGATAAATATCAATTTATTTCAATAGTATGCATAATCTTTATCTAATTTACATTTTAAGTCACATTTGTTGTACAAATTAGGAGATAAACTGTGATATTTCCATGTATGTGTCCATTTTACACTGGCCATACCCATCCACACTTATTCCCGCTCTCTCCTCTTTCAAATTTTATTTCAGCCTGAAATATTCTCTTGAATATTTTAAGAAAGAGATACAAATAATTATATTTCTTATTTGGAAATGTCTTAATCTCTCTTGTATTTTTGGAGGACAGTTTTATATTATATATAATTCTTATTTGATGATCTTCCTATCTTATTATTTTTCATATATTCCACAGCTCTCTGTATTGCATGGTTTCTGCTGAGAAGTTTAGTTTGTATGTAATGTCATTTTTGCTTTTTTTAAAAGATCTTCTCTTTTTCTTTAGAAAAAGTATCTTTTTGATAAGAAATTGATGTTTTAATTGTTTTTGGTCACTACTTCTTGAATTAAACTTCTCTCTCATCCTCTTCTTGCTGGAACTCCCACCCCACCTGTGTGTGTGTGTGTGTGTGTGTGTGTGTGTGTGTGTTGTGTTTGCTTGATGGGGACATATGGGGCAACAAGACTGTATTCCCTCTTCTTCATTAAGGGAGGCCTGTCACTTTAGAAGTGCTCTGCAAAATTCCTGCACATTTATTACAGTTTGTGTATGAAATATATCTATGACAGTCAGCAGAGATGGATGCATGATATTTGACTCACCATTTCTCTCCATGACTATAAAAATATTACTATTTTCTGGCATAAAGTGTTAGTGTCAAAAAAATCTGACAACCAACTTATTTTCTTTTTCAAGTTATCTAATCATCTTTCCATTTTATCCACTTTTACCCCTTCAGGGTTTCATTTCACTTAGAACATTCCTACATCATTTTTCCCACTGTACAGTGCTCTCTCAATATGTACTTGCAAGGAGTTCTTTATTTTTCTCTATTTGAAGAACATATTTTTGAATCTATATTATAGTATTTGTTGGCTTCCTTTGAGGGTAAATTGCTCACTACATGTGTTTTCAGTCTACTTCAACTACATTTTAATGTAGGAAATTCTCTCCGTCTTCTATGTTCCTCCCATTTTTATTTCAATCTCCCTTATTTCTGCCCACCTTTGGCCTTACTATATTAAAACTTGTGTGCCAAATTGCTGTCTACTTCTGAAACATCTTTTTTTCTCATTTCTTGTCTTTCACAAGTTGTGAACTTATATATCAATTTTTCTTACTACAATTTGCATTATTTCATATTTTGAGGCACTTAACAAACTTTAGCTTGGCTTCAACCATTAGCTTAGGTATTTCACTGTTGTGTATGTACATATTTCTATTGAAGTTTCAGTGTGTGCTATGAATGTATATATGTGTAGATGTGTGTGGGTATACATGTGTGTTTGGGTTTATGTGTATTTGTATGAGCATATATATGGAGGACAGAAATCAATTGTGGGTATCTTGTTGAATCACTTGTTGCTTTATATTTTTTTTGATAGAGGTTCTCTCAGGAAAATAGGGCATCAATGATTCTGCTAAATAAGATAGCCTGCAAGCCCTAGTCAGCAAGCACTTTACCCATTGAGCCCCTCCCCAGCCCCTGCGTGCATGTATTTGTGATCTCATTATCGGGAAAGAAAACACTGTGCTCATTTCCTATGAAAACTTTGTGTCAGACTCATTTGAATTACTCACTTATACCTGAAATTAGCATTTTGAAAGTTTGGGAATTAATAGATTTTTCAACTCTAGTCATCCCTCTTTTACAATTTCTATGATAAGTTCAGAAATATTACCTTAATTTCTCGTGATGAGTGTGTGTGTGTGTGTGTGTGTGTGTGTGTGTAGGTGCTACCATTTCTGAATTTCTGCCTCTCCTGAAATGTACAAACCCCATCAATTCCCAGTTCAGAAGAGATTCTTTCAGTTTGTTGTCAGTGCTTGTAATTCCCAGAATTCTTCAAATACCCCAGATTTCACTATGGTCCACCCACATTTGCTTCTATATAAAAATCTACAAAAATACTATCTAATTTCAGGTTCTCTTCTTAAATTGGCACACTGTGATTCCCATGGATATTTGTTGACATTAATTTCCCACTTCTTGCTTCTTTCTTGCTCTGTTGATTCCATGAGAGCACATTGCCTTATAGCTGTCAAGACTCTAACTCACCTTATATGTTTAAGGGAAAACTTGTGTCTTGACTGTTTGTTTGTTTGTTTTAATAAAACAAATAAGAAACAAACAACTTCAATTGCATTGCAAAGATGTTTCAGTGGTTAAGGGTGCTTGCAACTCAGGGTCAAGCCCCCAGTACCCACATGAAGTCAGATGTACAAAGTGGTACATGCATCTGGAGTGGTTGTGGTGGCAAGAGGCTCTGGAAAACCCATATTCTGATTCATTCTCCCCCTATCTTTTTTTCTCTCTAAATAAAGAATTTGTTTTAATGTTGGCTATAAACATTAAGTTTTATTATAATTATGACCAATGGAAAAGATTTCAACTAATTAGGAAATACCTGATTGTCACTATCTCTTTTATAAGATATATTCTGCATAAAGACTTTATATATATATGTATATGAAAGAGGCACACAGACAGAGACAGAGAGAGAGAAAATGGGTGCAAATGAATTCCAGATGCATGCGCCCCCTTGTACATCTGGTTTACATGGGTCCTGGAGAATCAAACTGGGATCCTTTGGCTTTGCCACAAATGCCTTAACTGCTAAGCCATCTCTCCAGCCCATAAAGACTTTTTTCATGGGGTTGGAGAGATGGCTTAGTGGTTAAGCATTTGCCTGTGATGCCTAAGGACCCTGGTTCGAGGCTCGATTCCCCAGTACCCATCTAAGCCAGTTTCAAAGGTGGCACATGCATCTGGAGTTTGTTTGCAGTGGCTGGAGACCCTGGTGCCCATTCTCTCTTTCTCTCTCTCTCTCTCTCTCTGACTCTTTCTATCTCTCTGTCATATGAATAAATAATAAAATCTTTAAAAATTAAAAAAAAAAGACTTTTTTCATGAAGTCTTTCTCTGTTAGTACTGTGGAAGTTGTAGGCAGATGTGCAGTACACACCTTTAATCCCACCAGTTGGGAGACTGATGTATAGGGATCATCATAAATTGAAGGACAGCCTTTGCTACCAAGTTAGTTCAGGTCAGTGTGTACCAGAGTGAGCTCCTACTTCAAACAACAACAACAGAACCCTAACTAACTAAACTGAACAAACACTCAGGAAACTGTAGTTTGCAGTCTAACTTACAGAACTATGCATAGAGAACCTGAGGACCGCCCCCACTTTGTTTCAAACTCCTTTGTTTGCTTATCTATGTACTTCTGTAAGGGTCAACTAGAAATTTTATTTTTGCTTCAAGTTCAAAATCTCACTATCAATGTCTAAATGTAGTTGTGGCAGTTGGAATATATGTCCCCCAATATATTCAGTGTTTTACTAGTTATAGTTTACATCTGCAATCACCTTGCTAGAGGCAATGTCACTGGGGGCTGGTCTTAAGGTGTTAATGGTGGGTTTGAGATTCCATTGTAACGATATACAAATGTGCCTAGCAGGAGTTCCTGAAGTGTGCTGTGTGACCTTTTGGCTGTAGTTTTTGCTCTGTGTTCTGTGTGGCTGGGGGCTTTTTCTCTCTCTGCTTGGCCTTGTGAGAGCAGTCCGCTTCTTCTGCCATTATGAACTTCCCCTGGATCTGTAAGCTTCAATAAATAATATCCCTTCCTCCATAACTGTGCCTGGTCTGGAAGTTCATCTCAGCGAACCTGAAGCTGTCTACTTAATATCTTTACTTCTTAGTAGCTAATCTTTGATTTCTTTTCCTACCATTCTACTCAGACAAATTCAATTATATATGTCTAACAATATACAAAATCGAGTAGGACAATATCTGACAAAACTTATTAGTTCTAATACTGCACATAGAAATGCTTTCTAGATGAGTGACCAAGAAAAACAGAAATCACCATGTGACCTCAGCATGCTTTTCTTTTGTCACTGCGCAGAAGACAATCTGCTGAATTGCTGTTGCTTTAGTTGATAATAATGCATTACCTGACTAGCTATTTATGTCATCTTTTCCATTTGTTTCCTTTCATTTTAACATGAGAAATTATTCTTTTTTAATTCATTTTTATTGACAACTTCTATTCTTACATACAAAAAATGCGTGATATTTCCCTCCCCTGCCCCCATACCCTTTTAGAACTGCAATCTCCATCATATCCCCTCCCTCTCTCCATTAGTCTCTCTTTTAATTTGATGTTGTCATCTTTTTCTTCTATTATGAGGGTCTTACAAAGGAATTGCTAGGCACTGTGAGGTCATGGATATCAAAGCCAATTTCTGTCTTGACTGTTGCATTGTAAGGAGTCATAATCTTCCTTTGGCTCTTACATTCTATCAGCCCCCTCTTCCGCAATGGGCCCTGAGCCTTGGAGGGTGTGACAGAGATGTTTCAGAGCTGAGCACTCCTCCATCCCTTCTTCTCAGCACTATGTTGCCTTTTGGGTCATCCCAGTGGTCATTGCCATCTGAAAAGAGAAGCTTCTCTAACCAGAAGTGAGAGTAGCATTAATATGTGAATATGAACATTAAGTGTAGTGCTTTCAGGGCAGCTTGGTGGGAATAATATGTACATTTAGCCAGACAAGAGCAGGCTGAGAAATTATTCTTTTTTTTTAAGTATTTTATTTATTTTTGGAGAGAGACAGAGAGGGAGAAGGAGACACAGAATGAACGCGCGAGGAGTCTCAGCTGCTGTGAACGAAATCCACATGTGTGCGCCTCCTTGTGGGAAAGTGCAGCATTGCGCCCTTGCGTCACTTTACATCTGGCTAAACGTGGGACCTGGAAATTGGAACCAGGTTCTTAGGCTTAGCAGGCAGGCGCCTTAACCGCTAAGCCATCTCTCCAGCCCGAGAAATTATTCTTGATCCGCTTTTTTAACACATGGAGTTGGTATTTTCAGTTCTCATTCTGTCTTGTATCTTTCGTCAGAGCTAGTTTTTCCTATGTAAGATTATTTGTAAGTGATGCATTTATGATTCTTTTTAATCTAATTAATTGATTTATTGGAGTGACAGAGAGAAGAAGGCAGATAGAGGAAGGAAGAAAGAGAAAGAGAGAGAATGGGTGCACCAGCTAATATGGTTTGTCTTCTACATTTTTTTTTTCTTATTTCTGCCTTTCTTACTACTTACCTCATTCAAATAGCACTGTTTGGTCTGAATATTGCTTTCTTCTTATTCAATTACTGAACTTAATATATCCATTCTGCTTCTGATTTGATTGTTTATTTGTAATTAAGATGGGTTTATGCAAAGGTTTTGTAAATTTTTATTAAACTCTCTATATAATAAAAATCAACGTTCCTTAATTGGTCTAATTTAGAAGGTTGGTTTAAGCGAAAAAAAAAAAGTAGAGAGTGAAATGTAATCTGATGTGGTTGTAGAGTCAGGCATTTCCCATTAAAGCAAAGGATATATGGTTCCTAGGTTTATTACTATTCTGTTTGTGTGGTGAGGACTAACTCAGGACATAATTATCTGTTCTCCAGCTGCCTAACTACTCTCTCATGGCTTCCTGCAGCCTCTGCTACTTACAATACTGTGATGCAGATGCTGACCTGGCAATCCCACAGTATGGGATGCACACACTAGTCATTTCATATAGCCCTGTACTTAGCCCTAGCAATGGCTTCATGACTTCCCACCCAAGAGTTCCTGTGTGATGGTCTGACCTGATGAGTAGTAGCCGGGGAAGAAGGGATTCTAATTACCATTACAAAAGAAACAATAATAAGACAGCAGTCAAAACCAGGCAGAATGTGTTTATTACTAGCTCTTGTGGGGAGCAAAGTTAATAAGAGACTTGTCTACCTTTCCTACTGGCCAATTGTTCTTTGCGACCATGTTTACCCCTGTTCTTAAATCAACTGAGATGATTCTAAAATGAAAATGAGCATTCGCTGACAAACATCTGTGAACTGCCAGCTATGAATTTTCTAGGATCTTCTAAGTTTATAACTTATAAAGGACTGGTGCAATAGGATTTTAAAAATCTCAGACCGTGCAGGAGAGATGGCTTAGCTGTTAAGGCACTTGCCTGAGAAGCCTAAAGATCAAAGTTCAATTCCACAGTACCCACATAAGCCAGATGCACATGCTATGCTTGGAGTTTGTTTGCAATGGCTATAGGCCCTGGTGTACCCATTCCCTCCTCCCTCCTGTGTGTGTGTGTGTTTGTTCCTCTCTCTCTCTCTCTCTCTGCCTCTTTCTCTGTCTCAAATAAATAAATAAAAATAAAAATAAAAATAAATGAACCTCAGACTTTAAATCCTGGAATATGTTAGATTCCAACAGTAATTTTTGTTATTGCTCATTTCTGTTTTTTTATTTAACTAGTAGTTAACTTCCACCCAGAATAATTAAAACAGATTACCCATAGATTTTTTTTTTTTTTTTAATCCTTACCATGTGCTTCTCAAGTTTGGCTGAAGTTGAGAATCATTCTGACGTGCCAGACATCATTCCCTGGCCACTGACCAGCTATATTACCAAGTAGTGACTGTGAGTTATTCATTGAGGCGAACAAATGAAAAAGCAAATTTCACATTAGTGGTTATAATTTAGTATCTGAGGAGGTCTCTGTGAGTGAGGAGTTGAACATATAGTGTCAGTAAGTGTGGTTATCTTCCTCTATGAGAGAGGAAAAGAACCTCTAGTTTCAGTAGATGTGGTTATCTACCATTTTAAAAGTATCCTTGTACATGAGCTACATTAATGATGATTTTATTCATTGTGTATAATGCATTCTTATTTAAAAGCCTTTACCTTTCAAAATGAAATTGCTTTCAAATTATTAAAATGCATTAATTTTATTGAGTGACACAACAGGAAACATCCATAGAACTCTGAGTTGCTGTAAATGGTAATTTTTATTTTAATAATAAGGTCTGGTTCCTGATAAAGATTTTACAGGACACAATAGAAAAAAAATAACTATAATGTATCAAACTTATTATCATGAGAAAGGAAATTCAGTACATAATGAACTTCAGTCACGACCCCTGCTCAGTTTACATGATCAAGGTTGTATATATGTATATGGGGCAGCAACAGACTTTTTAGATAAAAGTGCATCCTGTGATGAATGAGACACAGCTCACAAACGTCTAAATTACATAATCTTTGTGAACTCTCTAGCCTCTCTGATCTCCGTTCATCACCTTTAAAATTACAGTTATAAAATTTGCTGTGCATACCTTTAGAAGAATAGGGTGAGTGCCAAATCATGTGTGAGAATGTATTTTGAAAATTACAATGCAATTATGATGTGGTATAGGATATCATATAATACTGATGTTACTTATGACTTCCTAATTTAATTTCATGTTACAAAGTATAATCACTGAAAATATTTGGAAACAAATAAAAAGCCTGGCAATTCAATATGTTGGGAAGATGTGTTTATTTCAATAAATGATAATTACCTCATTAGATGCGCATGCATTGCTTTGATTTTTATGATGTATTAAAAGTCTCTTCTTTGATCAGTGATAAGGTTTTATTTATTATTCTATCCTACATATTTCCCTAGAGGTTAAGAACAACTGATTTTTAATCTCTGGGAAGTGACGGATAGTATTTCTCTTTCTTCTCTCCATACCACACATCCACTTCTCCCACTGAAGAATTCTGAACTAAAGAGACTGAAAAATTGAGGAGATGAAAAAAAGATGTTCTCGAGTTTTTTCATTATTATTTTCTGTTTTAGGCTCCTTTACCTCATGTGCCACTAAGTCTCCACAGTAGCCTTAGGCTAGGAAGAATATGTGAGTTTGTGTTGCACTGTACCCTGCGTATGAGAATCATAATTTTGCCTGATTATCATTGCATCCATAATATAAAACCCAAGATGCACACCAGCTTATAGTACTAGCTGCAGGCATGGTTCCTGGGGTAACAAGTAGCCACGGTAATCAAATGCTTCTTTCTCATTTTTCACAAGCTCCGAACTCTGGTTTAAATTTCGTTTTTTATGTACATTTTCTCCTTTAGGCCACATTGAAAAATGCCAATTTATGACATGCTCTTCTCATACCGGGAGTCAGGAGTGTGTAAGATGCTAATGCAAACATCCAAGGGCCTATAAATTGCCACCAGGTCACGGAAGTCATGACCAAAGCTAGCTCAGATTTCTTGACCACAGCAATGGGATGGATAATGCATCCATGTCTTAGGGGTCTAAAAAGAATATCTGTGTGACTTTTATTGTGCTAATTTTAGAAGAGGGAAGAAATTAGTAGTTGGGAGAATAATAATATTTTATCCTGGACTTATGGCACTTCCTCAAGATGATATCTGATTAAGGGTCACCTGAATAACAGAATATAGGACCAAACTGGGGATAAAAAAGTTAACACTATTTTATTCATTAACATCTTTATTTTACAACATATTTTTTGACATACAGATTGTGGAATGGCTATATATAATATATATAATGTAATATTATGTATTTAATATTACATTACTTTTTATTTTTATTTTAGAGACAGCAAGTGAAAGAGAGAATTAGTGTGTCATGGCCTCAGCCACTGACCTAGTGGGCATATGTGACCTTGCACTCACCTCACCTTTGTGCATCTGGCTTACATAGGATCTGGTGAGTCAAACATGGTCTTTAGGCTTTGCAGGCAAGTACTTCAACCGCTAAGCCATCTCTCCAGCCCTAAATACTTTTTTTCTTTTTAAGAGAGAGAGAGAGAGAGAGAGAATGGGTGCACCAGCAGCCAATTAGGCTCTGTGAACAAACTCCAGACTAGTGTGCCCCCTTATGGGCAAGTGTGGCATCGCGTCCTTGTGTCACTTTTTGTGTCTGGCTAAAAAGCGGGGGAGGAGCAGGAATTATGGTTAATTGTCTGTAAGTATAGAAGTTGTCAATTAAAAAGGTTTTTAGAAAAGGATTTAGGGGGCTGGAGAGATGGCTTGGCGGTTAAGGCACCTGCTTGCCAAGCCTAAGAATGCCAGTTCCAATCTCCAAGTCACCTCCTGCATGATTTTGACTTTTGATCTCAAGATTTGTAGAACGCATTAGTTCACAAATAGGATAGTTAACATCTCTTAAGTAATGCTGACAGTATTTCTGAAGTTGCAGAGTATTTTTTAACTCTTTACCAAAAAAGAAAATATCAATATGTACTTCAATTGAACCTGAAATACATGGTCTTTATAATTACTGTTTTGACTTTATTCTGACAAAATAATACTTGTTAGTTTATATTCTAGGTAAAATGCAAAGTATGGTTGAATGTGATATAGGTAGCATATACACATATGTATACACACATGTATACATATATATGTTTAAACAATGTCCATATATTGTCCCTTAAGCCAATGCATGTGATATTATTCAAGAAAGACAATTAATTTTCGATGGTATTGTTTTATCACAGTGCACAAGTGGTCTGGAGAATAGTATTGGACATTGAGTTGCTGGGAAAATATTCCAATTTTTTTATTCTTTCATTTTAATATTTTTATTTTGCACATTATGTAACACATACATTTACAAACATATAAAACATATGTTAGATATCAAGATGTGCTTTTATTAAAAATAATTTAAAAATTATACCACATGGGCAAATGATGTAACTGTTTAAGATCATGGTATAAGTTAAGCTAACAAAATAGAATCTACACAACAGACAAGAATGAAGAAGACAATTCTCTTAAACCTGATTGTTTCAAGAAAGTTAAATCTGATAAGAATGTCTTTTCAGATAAATAGATGGGCAATCATCTAACTGCAGGGTGCAAGTATATAAGGATGGAGAGACCTGCTGCCATTTCAGGCGAGTCTACCAGGTGAAAGTGCAGTGGGATTATGAATGACAATGGCTACATGATTTACATGAACAGAAGTGAGGGGTCTCTGAGAACCAAGAAGTGAAGATTTCTGTCTAATGTGTAGGAGTTGGAGGAGCATTTTGGAATATTGATATTTTATTGGAAATTTTCGTGGAGTATGATAGTCAGATTTAGATTTTAGAAAAGTAAGCCATTTAATATGTTGTACTGAAGGGAGTGCTATATGTGATTCATATGTTTATGTCACTTAATTTAATTTCAATGTCCTGTGAGTTAGGCACCACATGTAGACTTAGTACACCTTCACACACAAATACACTATGGCATGCCTATGCATGCAGACCTAGTGATAGGTAAGGACAGGAAGTAGAGAATGAAAGGGAAAACTACAGGAGGATCCAACTTATCAATGGCAATGCATTGATGCAAAGCTAGGTCTGTGGAACACACACAAGGATGCTCCCATCACCGTGACAGCAGGTCTACTCTAAGACTTGAGATGGCTGAATATGCAAATGTAAGCACACGGAGAAGGAATTATGAAAGTCCAGACTACTGTATTGAGTTGATAGTAAGTATTCTGACCAGGTGTAGAAAATGAAATCACAAGCTGTGCCTCCTGTGTGGGCAGGTGGAATTCAAGCTGGCCACTGCTTATACTAACAGCATGAGGAATAATTATTGGGCATATTGCACAAAGATGACATTCCATATTCCATCATAATAAAATGAGAGATATATTTCCATGAACTATCTATGTTTGCTTTCTTTTGCATCTTGATTTATGTGGCTACTACAGAATTGAACCTGTTCCAGCAAGCTTTGCGAACAAGCACCTTTAACCACTGTACCATTTCCTTAGCTTGAGAACTAGTTCTTGATAAACAGAGAAAATTCTTATCATAACCTTAGAATTATATCCTTGCCACAAATTACCCTTATGTTTCAAGTTTTTAGGAACTGCAAGTGAAAGTTAGTCATTAATTCAATTACCTAACTTAGTTTAGTTTTTCTGTTATTTTTCTCCTCTTTGTGTTTGAAACTTTTATTCTTATTTTAAGACAAGGTCCTGCCTTGTATCATAAGTTGGCCTCAAATCTCCTCTTTTTTTCTGCATCTCAAATGCTGGATTAAATGGGTGTGCTGAAATGTCAGGGGAAAAATTATCTTCTTTATGTTCAATTGCCTATGACTTATTTATTTTTAAAAATTAAAATATTAAATAGTTATTTAGATAAAGAATAGGTTATATGACATAAGTGGTTATGGAACAAAAAGTATTATTCAAATGCATCCAATAATTTTTATAAAATATACAGTCATAACATCTTTTGATTGTGATACTTTAAATATACAAAACAGGAAAAATAATGAAAAAGATACAAATTTTAAGTACATAAATAGTACGTAAAATTCAAAACAAAAGCAATCACCAAGGTCCTTTAGCAAACACATCTTTTACATATCATGACCTCTCCAATATTTTTAATGGAAGATTAATAACATGTATCTTAGCAACCACACCTGGACCCAAGACACGTGGGAAAGTCTTGGCAGCATTCAAGGTGAAATGCTCTAAACTTAAACTGAATGGCAGTAAACCGTGTCTGGTTTGCTTCTAAATTTTACTAATATATCTGTCCAAATAAAGGGGAAAAAAGATGAAGGAAGGTGGGAGGAAAGCAGGAAAAAAAGAGAGAGAGAGAAGAAAATTTATTTTTTTTTTTAAATTTTTAATGTAGAGTGTCACTCTAGCCCAGGTTGAACTGGAATTCACTCTGTAGATTGAGGGTGGCCTTGAACTCCTACCACTGCCTGCCGAGTGCTGGGATTAAAGGTGTGTGCCATCACTCCTGTCCTCCGAAATATTCTTAATGAATGGGTAAGTAACTTTTCAGTTATCATAAATAAGACTGGTCTCATCGAATCAACTACAAATTTAGGTATCCCAAACACCTAGTATTTATTTATTTATTTGCACTTTTGTTAGTGTCTGTGTGTGTGAGTGTTCCAGGTGTCTCAGCACTTCAAATGATTGCCCACCTGGTTTTGAATGAGTGACCGAGGAATTGAACCCAGGCTCACAGGCTCTAGGAGTGAGCACCTGTAGTTTCTGAAGCATATCTCTCTGCCTCCCCTGAGAGTGTGACAAACTCTTTGCTATAATGCCAGTAAATAGTTGGCAGATTATTATATGTCTGGTCAGAGCTACAGGAAGAAATTAATGTACAGTGAGTAATTATGGATAAGATGAATAAATATTCCTTAAATAGAATTTATTAATATTGGCACTTATATTAGAAAAATACTTACATTTCATTGCAAGGAGAAAGAAATGGGAAATATATGGGCATGCAGATTTTCCTATTGAAGTCCAATAGTAACCACAACTGCAACAATAGCAAAGTTATATGATTGGCCCATAATCAAAGGATCGGGGAAAATTGATATGCTACTCTCTCATTTTCTTACCTGGAAAGAATGGAAAAATTACTCCCAAGGACAACTTTTTTTAAGTTTTCAGTGTGCATTGGAAATTCAGTTTTTTAGAATCCAACACTTTTGTGTGGAATAAGGACATGAGTATAGATCATATGATTGCCCCAAGTTTAGAGATTGGTACATAAAAGATAAAAAAAAAAAAAAATCCAGTAGGCAAAGCATACAAGAAAATATTATTGAAATGTAACTCACATGAATTTAATGTGACTGGTGAATCCTAAGTAAGGTTCAAGTTAGCAACTCAGATTTATAACTTTTGACAAACTAAAGTTACTCAGATTCAACTCCATTAATATATTATTTGAAGTATTCATTTTATTAACAATTTTGAGCATTATACTAACAATTTTATTATTTATTTATTTATTTATTTATTTATTTATTTGAGAGAGAGAAAGAGGAGAGAGAGAGAGAGAGAGAATAGGCATGTCAGGGCCTCCAGCCACTGCAAACAAACTCCAGATGCATGTGCCTCCTTGTGCATCTGGCTTATGTGGGTCCCAGAGAATCAAACCAGGTCCTTTGGCATTGCAGGCAAATGCCTTAACTGCTAACACATCTCTCCAGCCCCTATACTAATATATCTTTAAAAAATTTTTGTATTAACTTGCAAGAAAGAGAGAGAGAGAGTATGGGCAATACAGGGGCACTACCCACTGCACTGCAAACAAGCTCCAGATGCATGTGCCACTTTGCAAATCTGGCATTACATTTATACTGGGGAATAGAACTCTGATCTTTAGGTTTTGCAGGCAAATGCCTTAACCACTGAGCCATGTCTCCTGCCCTATACTCACATTTTTAGAGTGAGAAAAATTGCTCCAGAATTTTTATAATCAATAATTTTTGAGTCTCTTATAACTAGAGCTTTCTATGATATATGGTATTGAAGATTGAATTAATGACTTAGGCAAGATATAAAGGAATGGCTTGAACCTATAAGGGGTAACAGGACATTATCCTCAGGCAGAAAAACTGCCATAAACAAATTTAATTTTTACTCTCTAGCATGTTTGCAGGGAGGCCTGTCTGCATTTCTCACAAACAGCACACACACTCTCTTAGAATATTTTTCCCACAAGAGATATTGATAGATAACTCAATGCTACATAGTACATATGTAGTTTTCCCTAGAATAAAAGGTATCTTGGAAGTCACATAGTTTACCCTCTTTAGTTTGCCACAAAAATAAGTAATGTACTCAATTGTAGAAAGTCAAAAGCTGAGACAGAAGCCATTCTCTCCTGATTTTATGTCACAAGTATGTTATCTTTTTTTGTGATTCAGTATAAGAACATCAGAAAAAACTAGAACTATAATGTAACAAACTGACAGAATGATACAGGAAATTAACAAGTACAGAGGGGCCTTGGTTGATAGATGTGGCTAGAATGGAAGACAGTGGTCCATGGAGAATGCTGATTGTAGGCAGATAGGAATGGCACTATGGATGGTAGAACTGGCTTGCCTAGAGGGGTATATCACAGAGGGCAATGGAAGGCAAATCTATTTTTGTCTTCCTTAAATACTGCAGCAAAAGTTTCAGCATCCCTCTCAGACATATTTCCACTACTTTCTTGTATTCTTAAGAGTAAAATGTCAAGAGGAGACTTCATGTGTGTTATCATGTTCTTTTTTTCTTTTTGCCATGTCCTGCTTTTTATATGGATTCTGGAGTTTGAATTCAGATATTCAAGCTTATACAGCAAGAACTTTTCCCTGCTGAGCCCAGCTCTACATATGTTACTGCTTTATGATTCCTATAATCAAAGTGTAACATTGATTATATGATTACTATAATCAATGTGTAACATACTATGCATATTTTACCTTTAGGAAAACTAAGAATCAGTTTACCTAACATAAAAAAAAACTAACTATTTAGACACAGAGATGAATGAATACAGGTCTACCATGCAAGGCCTGCATTTTGTAGTCATGTCACAGATAAGATGCAGTCAGCCTGAGACCAAATCCGTTCTTGACCAGTGGAATGTATTGGAAGAAAATGCAGGGATATTTCACAATGATTACTAACTACTTCAGCCAGCCAATAATGCTAGCAAGAGGATTCATAAGTTCAAGATCCACCTGAGCTACATAGCAAGACTTTGTTTCAAAACCAGTGAGAACAACAAAAATTGCTAAAAGAGTTGATGGTGAATTTAATTTGGAATCCCTTTAGTAAGGAATTCTAGCTTAACTGTCTCATAAATCGGTTTCCCTCGTGGCTACCTCTGTGTGCTCAGGCTTTTGGGTAGGCAGAAAGCTTGGAGATTAATGTTACCAGGACAGCTCTAATGCCCCACATGCATTTGATGACTCCTCTGTACCAATTCACTCTTAGGTATTCAAGGGTAAAGAAAGGATATGAAAGGATTTCACACTGAATTAAAAATAATAAAAAAAAAAACATCGTTTACCAATGATGATATTTTAAATCCATGTTAACAAAGGCACCAGTTTAATGTTTTTGTTTTGTTTTACTTTTGCTTTTCAGTGCAATGTCACCTCTAGTTCTCTATTTTTTATAATTTATTATTATTATTATTATTATTAACAAGATGTTTCGTATGGATCCATCATGTGTTGGTACCCTCTTTTCCCTTGCCCTTCTCCGACTCTTTTGGGGATGCTTTTCAGGAGGGTTGTGGGTATTGTCCACGGGGTTGAAGTAGTCAGTTATTTTTTTTCCGAGCGAGAATGCCTCTGGGCATGATGTCACAACCTGTGGCTCTTACAGTCTTTCTGTCCCTTATTCCACAAAATTCCCTGAGCTGTGGCAGGTGACTTTTAAGTCAACTTCAGTGATGAGCTTTTAGGAGTCTCTGGATCTCTACTTTGGTAGCTGTTGAGTATCCTCAGGGTCTGTCTCCTATACCCTGGTGCTGATTATCAGGAACAGTATGGAAGCAGCGCTCTTGCTTGTCTCCCTAATTCCTCTGTGGCTTGGATGAAGTGTGAGAGATTGTTTTTTCCTCCAGTCTCACAACCTTCTGAAAAAGAAGAACAGATTCTCCAGTGGAAAGTGAAAACAGTATAGATTAAATGGGATAAGCATTATTAATTTTGTGAGAATTTGATGTATGTAACTCCTTTTTAGCCAAAGACTACTGAGAGCTTGACACCGGAGAACATAATCTTTGTCTCCATAGGATTCTGATCTGGTTCCCAATTCCAGATATGGATTCCTTTACACTGAGCGAATCTCTTAGCCAACCAGAAAGCTATTGGTTACTCACTGAGGCTGTGTGCCACTGTTGCATTGACGTTTATATTATGTCAGGGTGTTTGCTTCTGAGTAGCTTAGACCTCAGGTTGGTCAGACTATTGTTGGCCATTTTCCCTCAGTAGCTCCTGTAGCGCTTGTAGCACTAGACAGGCTTTCTGGGGACTGGCATTCTTCTGAATTCTAGCCAGGTCTCTCTATGCTCTGTGTCAGAAGCATATGGTGTCCTCAGCAATAGGGTCTTAGCTTTTGCCTCAGGCAGGTAATCAAGTGCTTTGACAGAAAGCTGTCTTGATTTGGGGATCTTGTAGTCTCTCTGATCAACAGCTCAATGTGGGTAGCAACTGGTCTCTTGTACTGGGAGTTACAGGTCAGTGAGAGAAAAAAATATATATTTTAAGCTTGGGTTTTGGCCTATCCTCACCAAAGCCCTACTTTTCAGGTGCTCCCCCCTTCCTCCTTTTGAGGATTATATCTTTTAGACTATCTCAAAGGATAAAGGTTTCTATGGTATCGGCTCATTTTGGATTTAATTTTGTATTTGTTTTCCACCCTTTCCCTTCCCCCCAAACCCTTCTGTGGTAGTTTGAATATATGTCTCCCAATATATTCAGTGTTTTATTAGTTATAGTTTGCATCTGCAATCACCTTGCTAGAGGCAATGTCACTGGGGGCTTGTCTTAAGGTGTGGATTTGAGATTCCATTGTAAAGATATGCAAATGTGCCTAGCAGGAGTTCCTGAAGTGTGCTGTGTGACCTTTTGGCTGTTTTTTTGCTCTGTGCGCTGTGGTGGCTGGTTGGTTTCTCTCTCTGTCTGCTTGGCCCTGTGGAGAGCAGGCCGCTTCTCTTGCCATTATGGAACTTCCCCTGGATCTGTAAGCTTCAATAAATAATATCCCTTCCTCCATAACTGTGCCTGGTCTGCAAGTTCATCTCAGCGAACCTGAAGCTGTCTGCTACAGTAAAGTGGTACCTAGGAGTGTGGGGTGAGATGAACCTGACTGTGTGGATATTCATCTTTTGGAACTTTTATTTTGGAGGAATGGGCATGGACTTGGTGCTTGCAACTGAAGATGCCTTCTGGAGTGGTAAGCCAAGTTTTATGGACTATTCTGATGAGAGTTTGAGAATGCTAAGTGCAGATAGTACTGAACTTCAAGGCTTGGCTTATGAGGTTTCTAAGGGGAAGGAAAGATGGCAGAGGACTTTGTTGGAACTGGGCTACTGGCATAAGGGATGGCTATGTTCTGCTATCCAGGCCCAGAAAGTTTGATCAAACTTAAATTTGTAATGGACTGATGTGCTTGGCTAAAGATATGGAACTGAAATTTTAAGATTTTAAGTTGGAAAAACTCAAGCAAGTTAAAAGCAGAGGCACTGAGACTGGTTTTAGGTTACTGGAGCTGCTATTGTCAACGCATTAGCAATCTTAAGGAAGGTGGAAGGAAGGTGGCCTGACTTGATTTACATTAAAACAATGGAGAGGATGCCTGAGGAAAGACTGTTAAAAATGCAAATTCTTGGAAAGAGCTGACTGGAGAAGGAACCTGCTTTTCAAGGCTATGATTTATTTTGTCCCTGGATTAAGAATATGGCTGTGTCCTGCACACCTGGTATTAGTTTTGGAAATATGAAAAATGCATAGAATGGTCATGAATTGCACATGGTTCCAGGAGCCGCTGCTGAGATGCGGCATGAGGCAGGGCATGAAGTCCCTGAGGAATAGGCTGGAAGAGCCTTTTGGAAGATGGACCGTGGTTTGCATGGAGACCTGAAGATGTTTTGGATATACCAGGACTGTGCAAAAGGGCTACCATGGAGTGCAGTGTTGGCATGGGATGAAAGTTTTCCCTGGCGACTCTGCCCAGCTGGAGGGGCAGAATTGGAAAACCTGGAGACTGTTAGTCTCTGGTTATATTGAACTTGAACTGCAGAAGTTTGATGACTGCTGATGGTGGTTGAGTTTGCATTGTTTTAGTCTCTCCTTGCTATTCCTTATACAGTTAAAATGTTTACTCTGTGCCTTTACATGTTGAAAGTATTTAACTTGTTTGATTTTACAGGACTCACTATCTTAAGTTGATCAAGACTGTGAGAACCTTTGAAATTGGACTGAGTACAATTTACAATGTGTGATAGTTATAAATCTATTGGGGGCCAGGAGCTAAATATATTGGGGGCCAGGGGCGGAATGTGGTAGTTTGAATATATGTCCCCAATATATTCAGTGTTTTACTAGTTATAGTTTGCATCTGCAATCACCTTGCTAGAGGCAATGTCACTGGGGGCTGGTCTTAAGGTGTGGGTTTGAGATTCCATTGTAAAGATATGCAAATGTGCCTAGCAGGAGTTCCTGAAGTGTGCTGTGTGACCTTTTGGCTGATTTTTTGCTCTGTGTGCTGTGGTGGCTGGTTGGTTTCTCTCTCTCTCTGCTTGGCCCTGTGGAGAGCAGGCCGCTTCTCTTGCCATTATGGAACTTCCACTGGATCTGTAAGCTTCAATAAATAATATCCCTTCCTCCATAACTGTGCCCGGTCTGGAAGTTCATCTCAGCGAACCTGAAGCTGTCTGCTACACCTTCCATCTATATTATCTGGGCTTTGAGTTAGTTGCCTATCATGTGTGACAGCAACTCGAGCAGGTCCAGGTTAGGAACCACAGATAAGTGACACCATGTGGCATTTGTCTTTCTGTCATTGTTTGTGTTTGCTGAGTATGATCAGTTCCAAGTCTGTTCATTTTTCTACAAATTTCATTGTATCACTTTTTTCTTACTGCTGAGTAGAATTCCGTTGTGTAAATGTACCACAACTTTGTTATCCATTCATCCAATGATGGGCACCTGGGTTGATTCCAGTTCTTAGCTATGATGAATTGAGGAGCTGTAAACAGAGTTGAGCAAATGTCTCTGTATTGATGCATGGAGCATTTAGGATAAACATACAGTAAGGGAATAACTGGGTCTGTTGGTAGCTCTATGTTCAACCTTTTCAGGAATCTCCAGATTGATTTCCATAGTGGTTGCACAGGTTTACATTTCCACCAACAGTGGTTAGGGGTTCCTTGTTCCCCATACCTCAGCCAACATTTGTCGTTGTTAGAGTGTTTAATGATTGCCATACTTACTGGAGTAAGGTGGAATCTCATAGTTGTTTTACTTTGCATTCTACTAATGCTTAAGGATGTTGAACACTTTCTTAAGTGTGTGTTAGCCATTTGTAATTCTTCCTTGGAGAACTCCTTATTCAGTTCTATGCCCCACTTTTTGAGTGGGTTGTTTGATTTGTTATTGTTTACTCTTTTGAGTTCTTTGTAGATTCTAAATATTAGATTTCTGTCAGTGGTATAGCTGGTGAAGATTTTTTCCCCCCATTTAGTGGATAATCTATTGGTTCTGCTTATGGTGTGTTTGTCTCGCAAAAGCATTTTAGCTTTACAAGATCCCATTGGTTGAGTGATTGTGTAATTTCTTGGGCTCCTGGGGTTTCGTTTAGGAAGTCTTTCCTCACTCCTATATCATGGACAGTGCCGCCTATGTTTTTCTTCCTCTACTTTATTTTATTTTTTTATCTGGGGCAACATTGAGTTAATCATTGAGTTTGCAATACCAAGATAGAAATCAGTTGCAAATATTAGAATAAAAACAAAAGCCAAAACATTGCCCAGTTCAGTTATATTCTACATAAATTTACATGTTAATATATGTATTAAATGAATGGCAGTGGTTGGTCGATTTTACATTGTGGAAATTTCCTTCTTTCATGTAGAATTTGGAGCTGATCAGGAGGAAGGCTACCTCAGTGCTCCCTCAAGAAAGCACTTGCTTCCCAGGTCTGGGTAAAAGCAGGTAGCCGACAGCCTCCAGCTGTTAGCTTGCACAACTCTGCCTCAACTTGCCAGTGATAGCATACTGATGATCATAGTGCCCTTGCAGTGGACACTGGGTGGTCTCTTCCCAGTAAGGAAATACGATGGTCATAGCAGAGAACGTCCGTATTCATATCTTCAGCTAATGATGAGCCTGGAGATATTACAAGGGTTTAGACATGCTTTTTCTGGTGTGGGATTCTTGAACTGGGCCAACATACTCTTGATAGCTTTCAGGACACTGGCAGAAATGTTCTGGATCTGCATTATGGTATGAAATGCCATCTGTTCCATCTTACTTTCTTCCATGCTGTTTCACAAATTTATTCTTCAGTAACTGTAAACTGCAGTAATTTTTAAAATTTAGAGGGACTGAAGTGATGGCTCAGCAATTAAAGTCACTTGCTTATAAAGCCTTCTAGGCCAGGATTCAGCTATCTAGACACCCATGTACAGCCAGATGGGTGTTCATTGGCAGCAGCAAGATGTCTTGGCATTTCCCCACACATACAAGTAAATAAATAAAGTTAAAAATTTAAATAAAATCAAAGAAAAGTCAGATTAAAATAATCAAAAATTATTATCACAATAAATGTTGAGAGCTAGCTGTGGTAGCTCATACAAGTAATCCCAGCATTTTGAAATAAGAAACAGGATTGACATGTATTGAGATGTATGTGTGTGTGTGTGTGTGTGTGTGTGCAGGCACATGTAACATACACACACACACACACACACACACACACACATATGCAGGCATACTTGCAGGTACTGAGGCCAGAGGAGAATGATACTAGGTTATGTTCTTCTATTACTCTTTCACTTATTTCCTTTAGAGTCTCTCTTTCTGAACTTGAGCTACAGATCTTATGAGACCCGCCAATGTTCACTCTGCTTCCCAAAAGACTGAGGTTATATATGCATAGCCGCAGCCAGCTGTTTACATGGGTTCTATGGAATCTAACTCAGTCCTTTATGCTAGTGGCTAGCACTCTGACACACTGAGCCAACTCCTCAGGGGAGACTTAATTTCTTTTTTTTTAAATTATTTTATTTATTTTTGGAGAGAGACAGAGAGAGAGACAGACAGAGAGGGAGAAGGATTCAGATAGAGATGGGTGCATCAGCAGGCTCTCAACTGCTGTGAATGAAATCCAGATGCATGCCCCCCTTGTGGTCAAGTGTGGCATTGCACCCTTGCGTCACTTTGCATCTGGCTAAACGTGGGACCTGGAGATTGGAACCGGGTTCTTAGGCTAAGCAGGCAGGCGCCTAAACCACTAAGCCATCTCTCCAGCCCGAGACTTAATTCCTTGAATTAAAATGTCATGACCGCAGGCTGGAGAGATGACTTGGCAGTTAAGGCAATTGCCTGCAAAGCCAAAGGACCCAGGTTTTGTTCCCCCAGACCCACATAAGCTGGAAATACAAGGTGGCTCATGCATCTGGAGTTCATTTGCAGCCACTGGAGGCTCTGGTACACCCATTGTAGCAGACAGCTTCAGGTTTGCTGAGATGAACTTCCAGACCAGGCACAGTTATGGAGGAAGGGATATTATTTATTGAAGCTTACAGATCCAGGGGAAGTTCCATAATGGCAAGAGAAGTGGCCTGCTCTCCACAGGGCCAAGCAGAGAGAGAGAGAAACCAACCAGCCACCACAGCACACAGAGCAAAACCACAGCCAAAAGGTCACACAGCACACTTCAGGAACTCCTGCTAGGCACATTTGCATATCTTTACAATGGACTCTCAAACCATCACCACACCTTAAGACCGGCCCCCAGTGACCTTGCCTCTAGCAAGGTGATTGCAGATGCAAACTATAAAATAATAAAACACTGAATATATTGGGGGACATATATTCAAACTACCACACCCATTGTCTCTCAAATAAATAAATAAAAATAAAAATAATAAAATTTAAAGATTATGTCAAGTTCTTTATAAAATTCTGTGAGCTCATAATGAAGTCTTATGCACATTCTCTGATGATGCAACCATGCCTCAATTTTCTCCTCCTCTGATGTGCATTACAATGTAGTTAGGGTTGTTTGATGTAGTGGCCCTCTCTAAATCCACCTAGTAGATCATGTTTACGTTCAAACTAGTGTATGTATATATATGATGTATTTTTCTTCAGGGAAATTTTTGTTTTCATTTGGGAACAGATCATTGCCAGAGATTAGGGGATTAAGGAAGGAGACAGTGCCTGAGTTTCTCCCAGCCATCACTTACTTTGCCTTCCTAAAGATATGAGAACAGCTAAAGTAAGTATTAATTCTGTGATTCACTCCTCACTTTGAATTCATATTAAAATGACCTATTTGGTGATATTTAGTACTTCAGAACAGAGTTTAAATTAGGAACTTTTCTTGAACTTTACATTTCAACAACCTTTATATATAAAAAGGGTAAGAATTTAAAAAGAATAAAAACCCTCCTTTGTATAGTTCTGTGGATGTGTGTGAAAATGAAGTCACAGATTTTACAGACCTTTATAGTATAACTACAAGTGACCCAAGTAAATCAGTTATTTTTTGTTTGTGTGTTTTGGCTTGATTTCTGAAAGCTGCCACAATGATATTGATATCACTAGGTTGTAATTACATTGAACTTTTGTAATATGTAGTGTATATGGAAATAGCATTTATAAGTAACTGAGGTAAATTTACTATATATAATTAAATCTATAGATACATGTGCTAAAATTAAATATGTACCCACTTTATTGGAATAATGAGACTGTTATTTAAATCATATATTATTTGAAACAACTCATAAGATCTTTCTTAGCTCCTTTCTATGATTTAATATTATGAAATTCATTTATACAACTCAGTAATAAAATTAATATTACTTAAGCACAGACTATAACGGTAAAATAAAACAAAATGCAAAGTAAACTAAATTCAAATCTTTATAAAATTAGGACAATCAATTAAACGTATGATCATAACAAAATCATTGCTTTTTCCCCCTATTTGATCCGTTTTCTCATTGTATTGTCTCATTGACTTTTACTAATATAGTAGGACATATGTTCAAGGCAAGAATGTTGATACACCTTGCACTATCTGGTAGTGCCAGATGACATGGCAGGTTCAGAATCCATTAGAAATAAATGGATCCAGCTGATATCATGTGACCACGGGGGCTGATCTGCCAAGTGTAATCAGAGTGTGGAGCCAAATAGAGTCAGAGAGGCAGAGTGAAGCCAACACAGGAAGGAGATCCAGCCTAGAGGGACAAAATGATACTATGGTACAAACCTATGGGTGAAGAAATTGGAAACTTGCTGAAGTTGGAGGAAGCTTCCAGGAAAGAAGGAGAAGGTGGAGAATGTGCCAAATGATGCTCTGGAGAACCAAGGTGCCTCCACTGTTCTTCCAACCTATTCATATCCATTCCTGGTTTGCAAATACATGGAACAGAGCTTCAAGACAATGCTGAATATATCAAGGAAATTATGTAAGGTATTATGTACGTTGAACAAATTGAACCATTTCTTTTAAAAATCAGAGTAATTACTACATGCGCATATGTTTTTTTTTTCTTTGAAATAACAAATGACATCATTAGGACACATCCACTGATTTGTCTCAGTTGAGGGTGAACACAGTGGGGTGGACCTGATTCACAGATAAAGACTCCAGCATTCTAAAATAATGCTGTTTTTATACCAGAGAATGATGCCATTTTTAATGGCTAGACTTAATGCTGATGAAAAGTATAGTAATAAATTATCTGTTTAAGAAGGCCAACATTGAATTTTATTCTTGCATGTCCTCAGATGTAGCTAACGATAAAATGAATCACATAAAAGTATACAAGAGAAAACAGCACTACAAGATTTATGATCACCAGATTTTCATCATCAGATATTTTTAGGAACAGTTGTATAAGGTGATTTGTATCACCTTCCTAAGAGGCACTTTGATTAGCTGATGAAATTGATGAGAAAAGAAGCTTGAGACTATCCACTCCAAGTTATTTTTTTATATCACTGAACTATTTTCTTTAATTTTTATTACCTTTTTGAATGCATGTCTATGGAAAAATTAGTTGTCATTTCAAAAGGAATAAGAATTTGTTATGAGCCAAATAGACTGACCCTGTACAAGAAGCACAGGTTCAAGTTGTCCTAAATATGTTTCAATGTAAAAGTGTTTTAATTATTTTTATAATTACTGCACTAAAAGAAAACCATAAATCAAGATATTTGCCCAATAGATTGGTGGAAACATCATGGTAGTGATCTACAACAAAGTAGGCAAAACTCTGCTATTGATTTTAGATGTTATTGATGATAGTCTTGGCTTTGGTGTTAATGGAACTGGTGGTCTCCAAGACAGGTATTACAAATGTTTTACCTGGCAATCAAAAGGAAATTAGGTCAGAGACAGAAGGAAGATGCAAAATTGTGTTAATGGGATTGAGATATCCCGAGATAATTTTGGCCCTGGATGTGCAATTTTTTTAAACATTTTATTTTTATTTATTTATTTGAGAGAGAGGGAGATACAGAAATAGGCAGGTAGAGAGAGAGAGAAAGAGAGAGAGAGAGAGAGAGAGAGAATGGGAACACCAGGGCCTCCAGCCACAGCAAATGAACACCAGGTAAGTGCATCTCCTTGTGCATCTGGCTTGTGTGGGTCCTGAGGAGTCGAACCTGGGTCCTTTGGCTTTGCAGGGAAATGCCTTAATTGCTAAGCCATCTCTCCAGTCCAGGATGTGCTACATTTTAACAGTCCATGATTATAAACTTCTAATCAGTCAATTAGCTTGTACAATAATTAACATATATTTTAAGTTTTTTTTGTCATCTTTTAGTTCATAGTGTCATTTGCTAAAGAAATAAATGTATTCCAAAAAAGACTCTTGGTTAATTAACTAATTTACTATTAAGAAAATTTGGAAATGTAGATAGGTAAAAAGAAATGTCAGATTAAAATGATCTTTAAAAAAGGGAGTGATGGGCTGGAGAGATGGCTTCACAGTTAAGGAACCTGCCTGCCAAGACTAAGAATGTCGGTTCCAATCTCCAGGTCCCACATTTAGCCAGACACAAAGTTACACAAGGCACAATGCCGCATGTACCCACAAGGAGGCACACATGTCTGGAGTTTATTCACAGCAGCTAAGATGTTGTTGGTGTGACCATTCTCTGTCTCTCTCTCAAAAAAAACAAAAAAGGGGAGTGATGTTCTTGGGTGGCAAGGTTTAGTGGCATAAAAGTATATATATAAAATCTCTGGAGGAAGTTTTAGAGTTTCAAAAATGGTATGAAAGCTCATTTTAAGAATGTATATAAAATAGTCAAGGAGATTAGGAAAATAAATACAATGAAAGTAGTAACAACTGTCCTAGACATTTCAGTAATCATGACAGGATAGTGTTAGAATAATAAGTGAGAAGAGACTAATAAAATAAGTGTCTATTCCATGAAATTTTAATGTATGAAAATTCATAGTATCAAAATTCAATGGAAAAAATGACTCATTCAATAAATGGAGATGAAGAACATGGTGGCACACAGTCTAATTCCAGCACTCAGGAGGGAGGTGCTATGATACCAGGTCAAGATGCTCCTGGGCTACATAACAGCCCCCTGTCTTAGGAAAGTTCATGAGAAAGAAATTATTAACTACCTTGATGAGAATGGTCCAAGAATGCACACAGACGATCATATTTCTGTTCCAATTTGATGTTGAAGTTTCTCAGGTTTCCTTTTTTCTGTGAATCAAAACAGCAATATTTATTGAAGGAATCGCCAGAGGGCAGGAAGCTCTGTGCAAGGATTAGGCTGGAACACAGTTCACTGAAAGAGAGATAAATATCCAATCAGTCCACAAAATAATATTCAGGTTCTGAGTTATCAAGGAAATGTAAATTAAAATAAAATACAATAATCTGAGTCTAAATTGACCAATTTTTAAAGGATAATAGTTTCAAAGGCATGGAGACAAGCACTCAAGTACATTACTGTGGGAGTATACACTGGGGCAACAGTGAGAAACAATTAACATTAAAATGCTTATCTGCCTAAATGCAAAATCACTTAAGCTCATACATCATAAGAAAATCAGAAGCACAGAAACATAGTTTAGTTGCAAATATATCCACTTAAACATCGTTATTTTTTTTCATTTAAAATATTTCCTTGATGATTTTACACATGCACACATAATACATCATATGTTGATACCATGTTATCCTCTCTGATGCCTCTCCCATTCCAACAGAACCCCTTTTTCTTCCCCTATATGCTAGTGTACACACTGAAAACAACATTAAAATGGAATGGTTACATAATTTATAATGGTGAAAATAAATATTTGTGGACACTTCAATTTCATGTGGAAAATGTTGCAGTCAGGTTCGCATTCCTGGCAGAAATCACTGGACCAAGAGCAGCTTGAGGGGAAAAAAAAAAAAAAAAAAAAAAAACAAAAAAAAAAAAAAACAAGAGGTTTATTTTGGCTTACAGGCTCGAGGGGGAAGCTCCATGATGGCAGGAAAAACAATGGCATGAGCAGAGGGTGGGCATCACCCCCTTGCCAACATAAGGTGGACAATAGCAACAGGAGAATGTGCCAAACACTGGCAAGAGGAAGCTGGCTATAATACCCATAAGCCCACCCCCAACAATACAAAGCCTCCAAGAGGCTTTAATTTCCAATTGCCATCAGCTGGGGAGACTAGCATTCAGAACACTTAAATTTATGGGGGACACCTGAATCAAACCACCACAATGTTCTTGATATGTATTGAGTTCTCAAAAAAATATGCACATATTAAAATGAATTGACTAATGCAGGAAGAAAATATGGTAAAGTTAAGACCTGCAAGATTATCACTCCTTATGGATTTGGAGTGACTTGTATTCTATTGCACAATTTGACTTTTCAGGTATTCCTGCAGTTTGGTTTCAAGTAGGAAATTATATAAAAACTTTGACTGTAAAAAGCCCATAAAAGTTGCAACAATGATTATGACCTTTCTAATCAATCATAATAAATGTCTATAGGCTAAAAGTCAAGTCTGTTCACTCTTCATGTGAAATATTCATCTGAAACACAGACATTTGCAATTGAGCCAGAGAAAAGAAAGGCATACATTAAAGTGAATTTTGAACTAGCATTATTTGTAAAAGAGTTGAGTAGTTTCATTTCTTTGGTTTTGGTAAATTAGTATCTTTCTCAAGTTCTAATAAATACTTTAGTCATCTTAATAGAAAAAAGTCACACAAATGAAACGATCAAATAAAAGCAAAAAACAGAGAAAAATCCATATTAAAGTAGAAAGCATGGGAGCTTAATTCCTTCTGAATTATAGTTAATAATAAAACAGCATGGTCCAGATCTTGCCCCTAAACTATGTATTTTCTTATAACTAAAAAAAACCCCACAAAAATCATGAACATGTGAAAAAATGTTTTAAATTCCCATTTCCCCATGACAATATCATATTTAACCCTACAGAAAGTCAATTTATTATAACTCTGTGGAATAAATATATTTTAATTAAAAAAAAACTACTAGTTTGCAGTTCAGTGGAATGATAGTGGTCATTTGTGATAATGAACTATAAGAACAAACTGTGGGAATGAGCTATAAAAATGAAAGACACATGGGAATGAATTATGGGAAGGAATTGTGGGATTATTTCTTATGGACCTTATAAATCTGGGAATATTGCTGTGCGATGCTTTTTTTCTGCTAAATCCCTTACTTGAAACTTGCTCTGATATTAATCTCACAACCATGTAATCTACTTGCTTAAAGTAACGTAACTAGGCTTCCTCTGCCTTGGCATATCTTTGGCCTGAACAGCACAGATGACCAATACTCTCAAGGAATGCTTGAAGATGCTGACTGATCTTAAGCTAACTTTTGTCCAGTTTTCTCATTGGCTTTGACATACTCTTGAACAAGAACATGCATGAGAAGTGTTGACCATAATGTTGAAGATAATGCAGTCAGAAAAAAAAAAAAAAAAAGCCCATAGAATTTCCACAGATCTGTTGAAGACAAGTAGGATTAGTGTAGTTGAATTTGCAAAGAAAGAGAGAGAGAGAGAGAGAGAGATGATAGATGATAGAGAAGTGTGGGTGTGTGTGTGTGTGTGTGTGTGTGTGTGTGTGTGTACACGTTCTAGATTAGCAGAGTCCAACAGGTTATGCCACTGAATACTTACTTTCCTTTAATGAATGTTTAAGGGTGATTCAAAATCAAAAATTCCTTGTCCTTTGCTCATGCAAGGTTCAACTTGTTCATGTGAACTGTTTATTTATTTATTTATTTTTGGGGGCTGTTCAATAAAAGCACCAATAAGTGCCTGTCAGCAGAAGCTAAAGTCACAGAAAGATAAGAGCAGAGGTGACAGCAGAAGGAGTAGGTTCACCCTTGGTTTTAACAACCCAAAGAGAAATTTTTCCTTCCTTCCCTCAAGCTGTGCTCCAAGATGTAGTTATCCCACCCTTGGGCAAACAATTCCAAGAATCATTTTTTTATAATTCCAAGGCTGTGGCCCTAATTGGGCAGATATTGTGAGACTTTTTCAGTATTTAATCTTTAAACTTTCATCAGCATTATGAATGCAGACTTTATTATTATTTTGTAGTTTGGGGAGGGGGAGGTAATACCTTTTTAAATTAGGTGCCACATCCAATAAATATACTTGCTTTCACAAAACTTCAATTTAACCTGATACATCTAGGTACATGTAATTACTTCCCAAGAATTACTTTCTTATCAGGAGCCTTCCTTTATACTCATAGCATTCTTTTATTCAAGTTTGCAAAAGAGTAATGACAAATAGCAGAAATCCAAAGCTCCTCAAATAGCAATGGAAATAACAATGTAATAGAAACAAACAGGGACTGAGGAGATTGCTCAGTGGTTAAAAATTCTTGCTTACAAAGCCTATCAGGTTGGGCCCAATGCCTCATCATCTGCAGAAAGGCAAATAGAAATGAGCACATGCATCTGTGATATCAACACACCTATAAAAGTGGAAGGCAGAAGCAGGAGAAGCTGAAGCTTGTGTGCCAAGATTCTTCAGTTCATTTGCATTCTGGGAGGCCACTTGCAGGGGGAAGAGGCCCTGTCCAATATAGGTGGAATTAAAAAAAAGAAATAGGTGGAGCACAGACACTTTGAAATTGTCTTTTTACCTCCCCTGTGTGTGTATGTGTATGAGTGAGTCTCTCCCAGCCATCACTTACTTTACCTTCCTAAACAGATGCTAACAGCTAAAGTGTGTATTAACTCTGTGCTTCACTCCTTGCTCAGAATTCATGTTAAAATGACCTAATATATATACACATACATACACATACACATGAGTAAAATAAAGTAATCACAAAGGAAGAAACAGCATCCTAATTAGTCATGGATAATCACTTTATTCATTTAATAATTAGCAAGCATCTTTTATGAGTTAAGACCGCAGAATCCACACTAAGCAAAAATGACTGAGTTTCACAAATGTCAACTATCTGGGAGAAAGAGGAGGACAAACCGAAGTCAAAGAACATGCACATGGTGGGACACTGAGACTGGGTCAAGTTTGGCAAGAGCAATGTTTCAGCCTGACTACCATTATCCAGAGCTGCTTATGACAATTTTTTAATAATTAATTTTAGAATAAGGGTTCACTAGAGGAAATCTGTGCAATGGTTTCAAGAAAATATGAATGAAGGAAAGCCCTTAAATTATCCCATTAATGAGAAAGATGTTCTGAGGCTACCAATACCAGGACATCGTCATCAAATAACAAAAAATTTAAGAACACACTAGAAGGATGCTGAGATGGCCCAGTGGTAAAAGGTGCTTATTTGCAAAGCTTAAAGGCTGGGTTTGATTCTCTAGTACCCATATAAATCAGATGCACAAAGTAGCACATGCGTCTAGAGATGTTTGCAGTTGTAAGAAGCTCTGGTGCACCCATACTCTCTCTCTCACTTAAATAAATAATATAACATTTTTAAAGAGCACACTAGAATTAAAAAAGCAAACATAGATGATCAAATAGATTCAAGTTAAGCAAAAAATGAGATACACAAAAGTTTAAGAAAATATGATAAAGCATTCTTAACAAGGATTATTTTACTGGTTAAATAAATTTATTTCAGAGAAGGCTAAAGTATGTTTTAATACATGAATTTGAAAAAATAAGATACAGAGGAATAACAAAAGAGATATAAATGAAGGCTATAATCATAACCACTTAATTTTTAAAAGGAATAAAATACTTTCAAAAGGTATAAAGTAGAGCTAAAATTCAGTGTAAGGTAATAATAAAGTAGATGTAGGGTACTGATAAGAGAATCGTGCAATAGGACTAAGAATATAAACATTCCAGAGGGAAAAGAATTGCCAGTCATTCTGTCTGGCCATTTGTTTTCTTAATATCTTGATTAAACAGATTTCTGCATTCAGGGAGAGTCCAAAAATTTTTTCATTTCTAGTTGACAAGAGCCAGAAGCAAAGCTTCTATTTCTTCTTGCCTTAAGTGTGTAATAACTGGACACTGTGATTTGAGTGTAACTTTTCTTACCTGTCAGGGTGAGTGAAGCCCCTGGTAGAAGGATACCTAAGCTCACCTGTAGAGTCTAGCTCAGGTCATGTGCCACTGCCTATATGATCTTGAAAGAGATAAATACATTTAAATTCAAAGTATGATTTTGTTTCCTTAAACCAGCAACATGCCCCCCTCCTATGAGAACTGAATCCCATGCCCCTTTTCTAGTGACACTTCAGAATTCATTTATATGTCACTGTGATCAAGCTCAGTGTCTTACTTCTCAGCACCTTGCGGGGATAGAGCCTCAGTCTTATCAAGAACTGGACTGGATAAGTAATGTTAAGTTCACTTTTCCCTATGTTTTAGCCTTAATAAAATTCAACTCTGCATTCCCAAAGATGATGCTTAACATCAATCACTTCTTCGTGGCCTCTGCAGATTTGTTATTGTCACATAAATACTCACCCTGTTCCTGTTTGAAACACAATGGCGAGTGTACTGTGGCCACTAAGCATCACATATGCTTTGAAATTGGTAACAAATGACTGGCTGAGGAGTGCTTTCTGCCCTGCATATGCACAGTGTCACACAGTGAAGCTATGATTAACACCAGGAGAAGCAGCCTACACTCTCAAAGACACTGGCCTGAGCTAGAAGCAAAGTCCTTCTGGGAAGTCTTTTTCAAATTAAAGAAGTCAGGGCGTTAGTGTCACCTCTATTCTCAGAGAAGAACCACAGATGGATTGAAAACAGAAGATTTTTAACAACTTGATTTTCCTGATTTTCTACTTTAGTAAGCATTGAAGAGATCATTAATATCAATAAGTTCAGGATATTAACTTCTTTAGCCTTAGAAAAGAAGGCATAATGCTCTACATTATGTTATGGTTAGTACAACATACTTAGGACTTTGAGGAGAGAATGAGAAACAGTATATAACAAGGGTTTACTGCCCTTCATTACCTGGGCATTGTTAATATCCCTACCTGATTATGTTAGTAACATTGACTCACATATTCATAGTCTATCATCTATTTCCCAGATTGGAGATTGACCTCAACCTAGATGCTATTATCACCATTATACTATATATTATAGTATATACCTTACACTATAATTCATTTTTCTATGAATTATAGCTCCAATTACATTCACTGGTTTCCAATTCATGGAGCCTGGACAGTGTGTAGAACAGGACCAAAGGAACAACATCCTAATTAATCAGGTTTAACTATTTTGTTCACTTTCTCAAAAATTCTCAAACATGTATTATGAATTAAACCACAGATTCAACACTAAGCCAGATCTGACTAAGCTTCAGAAAATAACAGTTATCTGGAAAGTGTCACTACCATTACGTCTATGACCCATTAAGGGCGACCTGAGCATTAGAAGGAAAGAAAGACAGACACAAATAATAGAGTGAAGTCTGGGACTGGGTGGTCTACAGGCTCTGTTTGAGACAGTGCAGCACCACATAACCAGTGATGGTTTAATTTATACACATTCAGAAAAGTTTTTACAGCAAGTTTCTTTTATCAAATATAGAAAAAGGAAGGGGATGGGGACCAAACTCAGATGAGGTAGGAAAGAGGCAGCTGCTAACTGCTTTTCTACAGATATCTTCTTCTGCACAAGGTCAGACCTATACAAACAGTCCAAGAAGAGGAATTAAGGAGGGGCTGTGTACCACTCCAGTCTCCACCAGTTCAGCTTGAGGTAGACAGGGCTGCACCTATGTCAAAGGCTTCTACTGGTTGTGCTTCTCTATGAAATGGTACTGGAATATGTACAAGTCAAAGAACATGAAGATGAAGGAAAGGGAAATAGGAACAAAGTATGCAAGAAGGGTGTCTTGGCCTGATTACCACTGTCCTGTGCATCTCTCAAGTTACATAGGACAAATTCTTTTTAAAAATAATTTTAGAATAGCTCAAAGTTTATTAGAAGTTATAAGTGTGGTGGTTTCAGGAAAATAAGAATGAAATAATTCCCTTAAACTATTGCGTTAATGACAAATACTATCTTGGACTACCAATCCCAGAACAATGTCATTAGATAAAATGACATTTAAGAGCACACTAGAATTAATAAAGAAGCCTGGAATAGCTAGGAATGTGGCCTGACACAAAAACATTATGAATTTTTTTTCAATTGTAACATGGTTACATAGTTCTCCAGCATGAGTTTAGTATATGATGTCATGTCCCAAAGTCATGGAAATCAAAAAGTATTTTGGAGATCAGAACTGCTCATTTTAAATTTGTTTTGGCAGCAGATGAGTCAGAGGTGGTGGGTCAACTTCACATTTTGTTCATATTCATTCATGAAAAGTGAAATTTTACTGAAGAAATGGCTTCTTTAGTAAAAGACACAAATAAACCAGGAGATTACACAAAGCAGAAAAAGTATGTTAAAGATGTTTGGGATATATCAGGACTGTGCAAAGGCTACCAAGGGGGGCCTTTGGCTAGAGATGGAGGGATGGAAGTTTTTCCTGGCTACTCAACCCAGCTGGTGGGGCAGAATTGGAAATCCAGAGAGACTATCCTCACTGGTTATGGATATTGGACTTGAACTGCATGTGTTTGATGTTTCCCTGATGGTTATTGATTTTGCATTGGTCCAGTCTCTCCTTTTTATACCTTATAACAATGTAAATGTTTACTCTGTGCCATTATATGTTGGAAGTATATAACTTGTTTGTTTTTACAGGACTCAAAAATTCAATGACAGTGAAACTGACTTTTACAGTGTCCTTAAAATGCATCCACATATTTCTATAATATGTAACAATTAGACCAACGTGTTTTCAAGGAATTTTATAATAGGTTTTACATGTAAGACTTTGTTATATTTTGAGATAAATTTTATGTGATTGAAGATAAGAATATATCATAAATATGTAGTATCTTATTGTTTCTTGAAATTTAAATGCTATGCACCAACATGACTGTTATATAGTTGATTATGCATTTATATGTATTCATATTTATCAGAGAACCTTGAAAGTTTGTACAAATTTTACTTTCTATGTGGTATATTTTCATTTCCTCTTGAGGAACTTCCTTTAGTGTTTGTTATACACTGGGGCTACTGGTAATGATCCCCCTTAAACTCTTTTATAAATGTCTTAATTATTCTGGGAATAAGTATGTGTATGTGTGTGTGTGTGTGTGTGTGTGTGTGTGTGTGTGTTGTGTTTAGCATAGAGGATGTCAGGAAAGGCACATGGGTGGGAGGGACCAGGCATGCTGAGAAAAACAAAACCATCTTACACTCCAGTGTCTGAGAAATCTAGACTGGTTGTTTTCCAAATACTGATCCAGATACTTAAACTTTCCCAGATCTTTTATATAGTTTTATTCAATAAAAAAAATTAAGGCTGGAGGGATGGTTAAGTGGTTAGGGCACTTGCCTGCAAAACCTAAGGATGCATGTTTGACTCTCCGGGTCCCACATAAGCCAGAAGCACAAGGTGATGCAAGTGTACAAGGTCGCACATGCACACAAGATGGCACAAGCATCTTGAGTTCAAATGCAGTGGCTGGAGTCCCTGGCATGCCAGTTCTCTCCCTCCTTCTTCCTCTCCCTCTCTCATAAAAAAAACTAAAAATAAAAATAAAAAATTAACTAGCTGGGCACGGAGGCACATGCCTTTAATCTCAGCACTTGTGAGGCAGAGGTAGGAAGATTGCCATGAGTTCGAGGCCACCCTGAGACGTCCTAGTGCATTCTAGGTCAGCCTGGGCTAGAGTGAGACCCTACCTTGAAAAAAACAAAAAATAAAAAAATAAAAAACAAACAAACAAAAAACAACAAAAAAAAACCAAATTAATGTAAATTTTTTGCATTCTTTGAAAGAAGTATCTTCAGTGTGCCTAAGTTAAAATAAGCATTTTGGCCTAGAGAGATGGCTTAGTGATTAAGGCATTTGCTTGCAAAGCCTAAAGAGCTAGATTTGATACCCCAGAACCCAGGTAAGCCAGATGTACAAGGTGATGCATGTACACAGGTGGCACAAAAGCACAGGTGGCACATGTGTCTAGAGTTTGTTCTCAGTGGCTACTATACTGGCATGCCAATTCTGCTCTCTCTCTCTCTTTTTCTCTCTCATAAAATACAAAAATAAGCCTTTCATGCTGATATTAAATCCTTCCTAATTTTCCAGTTGCATTGAGTAGTAAACAGTATGATCTTAAGAGATTCTAGAAGCAGGTTAGTGCATGAAAAATAGGCATTGTCATGTCTTACATGGCATGCATTTTACCCTTTCCTGAGTATGTCCTAATTTTCTTTTAATAGCTAATTTTTAAATATCCTTAGCAGGATAGCAAATTCCACTCAAAGCACCATTGCCCCAGATCTCCTCTGGTGCTATCCAAGCACAACTGCAAAACAAATGCATGTTAGTAAAGACTTGTTTTGGTACCATCATGGCCAGATATATGCTGCTCTGGCTCTTGATTTCTGGCTCCTTAGGAATACCCAATCCATTCCTTAGACACAATTACCTTGCCAGTATAGAAATTTATATTTATTTTATCCATACCTTTCTTTTTCCTGAACTGTTAACCTACAAGAAACTAGCTGACATATTTGCCAAAAAGCTGTGCAGCCTTGATTAAATTATACCCTTTCTGGGGTTGATAAGAATATGAGTACCTGCCTCAGAGTGTTGAGATAATTAAACAAGATATTATACATACAGTGTTTAGCACACAGTTTTTACTAACTTTTTTTATTGTTACTGTTGTACAAAGTCCACAACCATGTGCCACAAATGACAGTATAAAACATAAATGTCTGTTCTATGCTGTAAGGCATTCTTATGAAAGCCAATGCAGTAAAACAATAAAAAAAAAAAAACAGAAGTTTATGCTCATAGAGTCAACATCAACCTTTGAAATCAATTTCCAAACATAAAACTTGACCTTGGTTTAGAAACAAATGGAATTAATTTGCCTGATTCTCTCATACATGTTCCTTTCTAATAGTGACTTTCACTCAGCAACTATATTCAGTGAAGTCATTCACATGAAATTGTCCAGCGCTTCAGAATGTACTGAACTTCCTTGACAGTGAGTTATTCTTCACAAAGGACTTAGTCACATTTCACAAGAATCAGAAGCAAAACATCTTCCTTCTAGTCCTTAAGTTAGTAGCAAGTAGGAACAGAGAAAGCAAGGAAAGTGAAGGTGGCTGGATACAGGATAGAATTTATTAATAACCTGATTCAATACAATCAATGAATTGTTCTGATTAACTCTTCTTCCAAATTAACACGGCAAATGTGAGCTCAATATATAAAATAATATGGCTTATTTTATTTTATTTCATTTTCATTTTTGGATTATCAAGGTAGGGTCTCACTCTAGCCCAGGCTTATCTGGAAATTACTATGTAGTCTCAGGGTGGCCTTGCCTTGCACTTATGGTGATCCTCCTACCTCTGCCTCACAAGTGCTGAGATTAAAGGCATGGACCATCATACCAGCTAAAAGATGATCTTCATGCACTTTATGTAATGTTGCCCTTTAATTTCCTGGTCTTTTTCATGTGGTAGTCATTTCTAATAGGCAATTTGAATATGTGGATAATATTTCTGCATAGAAGTTATTAGTATGTGTGTATGAGAGAGAGACAGAGAGTGCTCCAAGTTGCAGACTACATATTAATTAAAAGTTTCTGCTTTCTGTTATAAGAAACTGACCTTAAATTTCCAGCCCCCCTTCCCACAATGCCTACTGTATGTAATGGGAAACTCTTTAGAGGACCCAGAAATAACATGTGTTTAACAGGGCTCATTATCACACATTGCTCCTGGAACCTGTAGAATTGTATACCTTTGCCTAGCCAACTACATATGATGTCTGATGAGATAGAGAGGCATAGTTTTGGATCAGTATTTTACCTTGTAAAATATCCTCATATATAATTTTTTTTTCTGACAAGAGGCATTTATATTATACACAGAGATCACTAGCTTATATTCAGAAACAATCTGGTTGTTATAGCTTAAAATCAAACCCTGTTTGCTGCTTCTTTAGTTGGAAACTAACATGTTTGAGGAAAGGAGGAAGAGAAACCAGCCATAATTTAAAAAAAAATGCAAAGAAAGAGAAAAGGGAAAATACACTGTAACAATTACCACCTATGCATGTTTCCCATCATTGTGTTTGGCTTCCTGTCTGTATGGATTTCACTTTCAAACACAGGGCACAACGGGCCTGGCTGCTTTCCCAGCTCCAACTTTAGCTAGTAAGGGCTTTTCATCAGGTCTAAGCAGATGTAGGAAATGAATCACTTTGGACATGTTAGCTCCAGTTTGAAGCTTTGCAAACTGCCTTTACCACTCTGCTTGAAGAGTCAATCAGTGCTATTTTCTGCACTATGCCAACCAAGATTATTACTATTTACTTATTTTACACACTTCCAACAATGCAAGCAACATCATTAATGCCCAGGTTCTACTCTCATGGGTAAAACTTTTCAGTGGCTCTTGACATGGGAAGGTGGTTCAGTGGATAAAGCGCTTGCTGCATAAGCCCAACAACCTTAGTTTTGATCCCCAATAACCACATAAATGCTAGGTGGGAGTGGTAGCCCATATGCAAAGCCACCCCTTGGGAAATGGAGACAGGGAATACCCAGAGCCAGCTGAAGAGCTATACTTGCCATATTGAAAAGCTCTGGGTTCAAGTGAGAGACACTGCCTTAATAAATCAAGTACTGAGTGACTGAGGAAGACAACTGATGTCAACTTCTGGTCTCCATCTTCATGCACATGTACACAGTGCCTACCTACACACATAAGCTTATGTGCATGTAAACATGCATATGCACATGCATGTATAACACATACACACACACACACATACACACACAAGATTGGTTACTGGCAAAGAGACATAAGCACAATAAATACATTACATAATGGCTGATACTTAGCCCGCCTGCATTCCTCCTCCTCAGCAGAGAGAAGACCTGGTTTTGTGTTTCTTTGCGAGGGTGTTATTAACCTTCACCCCAGGACAATGACTGATTATGAAAGATTGTCTCATGCTTGCTTGCAGAGTATGCATCCAGCACATTTTTTAGGTTATATTTCCCATCTCAAAAAACCCACAGAAATTTCAAATCAACCTAGACTTGATGACCCCTGTAAGGGTTAAGTTTGGTTGTCAACTTGATCTGATTAGGAATCCATAGATATTCTTCTTGGAGGTCCTTGATGTTATTTCCAGAAAGGATTACATAAAATAAGAGGTCCTTTCTCCAGAGTTAACCCTTCCCCCAGAGTGAGACACACAGACAGAGAAAGAGAGAGAGAAAGAGAGAGAGAGAGAGAGAGAGAGAGAGAGAGTCCCAGGGACTTCAGTCACTACAGACTAACTCCAGACACATGTGCCACCTTGTGCATCCAGCTTATATGGGTCCTGGGGAATCAAACCTGGGCCCTTTGGTTTTGGTTTTGCAGGCAAGTGCCTTAACCAGTATACAACTCATTCTTTTTCATTCTATTGGCTCTGTTCCTCTAGAGAACACTGACTGATACAACACCCACCCTTTCCCATGTTTTTATTGTGTTTGTTGCTGTTTTGTTTTGGTTTGGTTTCTATGTCTTAAGCTTTCTGTGACATTTGATGTGACTGGTATGAGTTAACTTTTGCTATGTAAGAAGTTTCATAAATATGAATGTATTAATGGGGCTGGAGAGATGGCTTAGCGGTTAAGGCAAACATCCGCAAAGCCTAAAGGCCCAGGTTTGATTCTCCAGGACCCACATAAACCAGATGCACAAGGGGGCGAATGCATTTGGAGTTCATTTGCAGTGGCTAGAGGCCATGGCACACCCATTCTCACTCTCCCTCTTTCTCTTTCCCTCTCTCTGTCTCAAATTAATTAATTAATTAATTATAAGAATAGTATTAAATATGAATGAATTAAATGTAAATAATATTTTACTTTGAATTATGAAAACTTTGGCTTGGCTCTATGTACTACTTCAGCATCTTTTACAAGGTGACACTAAAGTATCAAGAAGGGTGCTGAAGTTCTCATCCCAAGGCTTAGATGAAGAGGAACATTTTCTGTTGTTTGTGACACAGGGTCTTTCTATGTAGCCCATGCTGGGCTTGTCTTCACTATGAGAAGTTAAATCCCTGGCAAGATTAAGTCTTACAGCTTGGCTGCTGGCTAACTTCAGTGAAAATATGAAGGAAAAAGAGAGTGAGCCTGGCCTCAAATACATGACAATCCTCCTGCCTCAGTCTCTGTAGTAATTTCAAGTGTGAGTCACTATGCCTGTGTGACACTCATGTCATTGGAAGGATTCATTTCTTTATGGAGTGTTGGACTGAGGGTTTTAGATCAACACCAATTGCTAGTAAATTCCTTATTATTTCCCTTGCCATTTGGCTTCTGCCTAGCTCTGCTCACAGTTTTACTGCTGGCTCAACTGTAATGAACATATGAAGGCAAAAGAGCGTGAGTGCTAGCAAGATGGGTGCCCTGATTTTTTGAATCACTCTCACAAATGACATCTAATCATTTTGTTTTATTCTGTATGTTAGAAGTGTGTCACTAGGCTCAACACTACACACACACACACACACACACACACACACACACACACACACAAAGGCATTGATATAGCTCATCAAATACTTGTGACTTGCTAAAGTTCAGGGGTTACTACTAGAATATAGGTGCTTTGTGGAGATAATTAGATCTTGAGAACTTCACCCTCACAAAGGTGATTTGAGCTCTTATAAATGAAATCCGTAAAGTTAACCAGCCCGTTCTACCATGCAAAGACACAAAAAGATACCACCTGTGAATCATAGAAGAAGCCATTAGCACATTCTCAACCTGCCAGGGACTTAATCTGGATTTCTCAGCCTCCACAACTGTTAGACACAAATTCTGTTTTCTATTAATTATCCAGTTTATGCTATTTTGTTATAGCAGCCAGAACAGAT